>JAVJGI010000060.1:68798731-68819286 GCA_035590275.1 Ibycter americanus | reverse complement strand
CCTTGACTTTTACATTCCTTTCCGATTCTCCTCCCCATCCCTCTGGGTGAGGGGGAGTGAGCAAGTGGCTGCGTGGTTCTTGTTTGCCGGCCAGGGTTAAACCACGACAAGCACTATTGTGGCTTGTGGCCAAATTCTGCTCTCGCGCCATTGTAAAAATTAAAAGCATAAACCCCATTAAAGTCAGTAAACCACAGTGAGATTAGCTGCTCGAGTTTCGGAAACCAGCCAAAGTTATGCTTATGCAACCCAGAGCAGCATTTGCCCCTCGTGCAGAGGCAAGCCTGACAGCGCACAGCTGACCGCACTCCTCGGGAGTGTTTCCCAGCCAACTCTAAACCCAGGACCCCATTATCATCTCCTTGCTCATTCCTACCCAATCTGAAAGGCAGCCACACTCCGGCACGGGGAGCAGCTGAGACCCCAACCTGTGCCCCGAATAGTAAGCACAGGCTGTTAGGCTCACAAAATCCCCTCCAGCTCAAACAGGAGATTAAAATTCTTCAGGACCCATGCAGGTCTGGAACTTAAAAAGTGCCAGGGTGAACCCTCTTAGCTGGTATTTTTGCATTACTGACAAAATGGACTTTCAACCAAGACTGACAGGTAGTTATATTAATTTGAATTACTCCCTCAACATAAAGCTCCCGTGCCAACATTTTTGTCTGCATCCCACAAAAATAGGAAAATATTACATGGATAAATTGTGTTCTTAATATGTGGTTTCCAAAACATGCTAAATCCCTAAAACTGGGCTCAAATTACATAGGCTATGATGAGGTTTACAGATAAACATAGCCACCTGCTCTAAGCAACACAAGGAAAGAAAAAACAATGATGTCATAGTCCCGGCTCCTGTTCCTACGTTCCCTGTTGTCTCCTCCTCTATCTCTACCCCGGATTAGCCCACTCTCCACTTACCGTGGCAGGAAACTATGGGCAGCAGACAGCCCTCAGTCATGCAAGAAGTCCTTTTTCCACTGTGAATTTTCCTGCTTTTCTCTCCAGCCCTCACCAGCCTCAGGCTGACTCCAGGGCATGTTTTCTTCCCTGGGAGGGGTTGCATGGGGTTACCCCCAAGGGGCCCCAAGCACAGTCATCGGTGCTGCTGACCGCTGGCAAGGAAGGATTAACCCTCCCATCAGGGGTCTTGGTGCTCAGGGGAAGATTGCTAGGCTGGGGAATGCTTGTGCAAAAGCCTGGGTGTGCTGGGTGAAGGAAACACCACCAAATGGGGAATAAAAGTTCTCTGCAGCACCCCAAGGTTCTTCGCACCTCTTTGCTTCATCTCCCACCGAAAAGCCAGCCTGGCTCAGCCTTCAAAAGAGAACTGTGAAGGCAACCCTGTCCGACAGCTCCCTAATACCTCCTGAAGCTGTAAAGGAGGAGTCACATGGAGACAGATGCGGCTCGACGGGTGCTCTACAGGGACAGGGGGCACCAGCACTGCCGCAAAAGGGGACAGTCAGCCACCAGCTGAGTCTGGATTTCAAACTTACCTGTGTGTAGCACAAGTGCAGACCCTCTAGGTATAGACAAGAAAATAAATGCATCCCTTTACGCCTGGCCACGTCCACCCTTGACAATATGGAAACACCTAGTAACGCCCCAGGCCATTTATGTTAGCTGAGAGTAGCACGAAATCCCAGAGGGCAGAGACCCGCTCCATTATGCTCACACACGCTACAAGACACCAAGTGGCCATGTGGGGAAAACTGGGTTTTGCCAACATCTCGGGATGGGAGATCACCCCCATAGCACATCGGTATTCCCAGTGCTGCGGGTAACTTCTGCAGCCTACCCACGGCATGGCACGGGAGTTCGGAGGTCGGGGACACTCGCAGCCAGCACAGGGATGAACGTATCTTTCAGGCTCAAATTCCGCATAAAAAGTTTAAGGGGAAGAGTACAGCATAAAAAAGCAGATCTCTGAATACCGGGGCTGAAAGACCAGGGCAGCAGATTAGCTGAAGACACAGGTGAAGGACAAACTCTGATTCCCACAGTTAAATGGCCAAGAGGAACCGGGAGAGTTGGCCAGTATGTCTGGGCAATATGTATTATTAATGGCAATGCATACATCCATGGGAGGAATTACAGGTGGTTATAGCCAGTTGCTACCTGCACAATGTTGACATAATTTCTGCCTGGCTATTTTATTTATTATTCAAAAGATCTGCTAATCTTCTCTCAACCCTTTGCAAGTTACCTGGAAATGGAAACACAAATTGCAATCAATTTTTCCTAGCAAGCAGCTCTCCTGCTGCAGAAACCCTCCATGCAGTGAACAACAGCAGACAGCTCTTAACCAGGGTTTTTTAAAGTGGGTTCAATTCAGTATTGAAAAGAGGAATATTATCTTCTTTATCCTTGGTTACCAGATGGAAAAAATGAAAATCAAAACAGTTACAGGGGAAAAAAATTAATGACCATTACATTCATTAAGCCATACAGTTTGGAGACCATCAGAACTAGTTTCAGTTTGGGAAAAAAGATCACTTTTTTAATAAAAAAATAAAATTCTTCCTTATCAGAACAACATTCTCATTTGGAAGCACTCAAAAATGTTTTTAAAAAAAAATTAACATACCAGGTGAAATATTTCACTTCAAAAATAATTTTTACTCAGACCAGAAACTTAGAAGAAAATCCACCCTGCCCAAATTCATTGATCACTGCTCCAGTTTTAGGTCATTCGCCCCCTCAGTTTCCCCATAAAGATCCTCTTTTACACCTGGAAATTTTGTCTAAGTGCAAGAAGAGAGAGCTGGCAATTTGTACAAGACTTTGGGACATCCAAAATCTCAGAAGTCCTGGTCAGTATGAACTCCACACATGCAGCTTACGTGCATCCATAAAAAAAAAAATAAAAAAAGTACAATTTCATCCAGCACACGAAATCCCAGCTCCAGACAAGTGTAATAATCTATCACATCCCAGGTGCAGAGGATATTCTCGGCACAGCAGACAGAGTGCGTGCACACACATCCCAAATGGAAATAACAGTGCTTTAACTCGTTATATTTGGTCAGTTTAGGGCCTTCCAGAGAGAGGATGAAGTGGCTCTGAGCTGTAGTCATCTCTTTTCATTTACTGGCTTGTAAAGCAAATTTTTATTTCCATTATTGCTTTTCTTTTTGCAGGACGTGTCATGTTAGGATCATTAAAAATGAGAGGACAGTCTATGCTACAGCCTTTTAATTCATACCCAATAAACTGGAGTCTTCAATAAAGGTCTAAAAGTGAAAACCATCTGAATCCACCTAATTTCTCTTTTTTTCTAGCTGGCTAGCGAAAAGAAAAATGCAAAGAAAAAAAAAATTATTATTTTTTTTTTTGGCAAAGCAACCAATTTAATCTGCTTTGAAGAAAAGATTAATTAAACTAAGCCTACAACCAGATCCAGATGAACAAGATCTGACTTCTGAGCACAGGCACCCGAGCTGAGTTGTCCTGGGGTCAGGCAGCCACAGCTGCTCCCAGCGCCACGGCCGGTGCACGCAGCCGTCTTCTCCCCAAGAAGACAACTCAATCCTCGCTGTTGCCGGTCAGGTTAAAAATCAAAACCTCAGAAAACCAGCATGTTCTGGCTCTCGCGCAGCCGAGCGAGGTAATCGCCCTCCTGAGGCTGCCTCCCAGTCCAGGGCTGACGCGCAGCAAACCACCGCAGCCGCAGTGGCCCCCAGCCCACGACAGCTCAGCGTGCCTGTGCAGGAAAGAAATACGAAATATGGCAAGAGGCAAGCACTGATGGACAGTGAAAATTTCTCCGTGTTTTTTTTAAAGACTTCCATGCTGGAGACACCCATAGATCCAATCCTTTTCCCATGTGGCGCACTAACTTCAGGAGACTCAGCAGCAGGCTGGATTTTGCAGCCGCTAATGCCATCGTGTCTGCAAAAAGTTTGTCTCTTCACATCTGCCTAGTTCAATGGTACAGAAGCCTTCAGCAGCTTCACTTCACCAACAACCTCTTTTTTCGACTTCATCATTGCAAATTCCCCAGGGTATGCAGTCTGACACTTGTGCTATGCAAGTTTCCCAGACCTAAAGGAAATTTTCCTACCCAGACAGGGGAGCAGAAGGTATGGAAAGTGCTCAGCGGTTACTGCTGAATCTGGAAAATAACTTCATTTCTTTGTTTCAGCTGCTACTGCTTAAAAGATGCATGTATCTGAGCCATGTCCACTCTCCAGCCCCACATGATGGGAATTTAACCTAAAAAAAAAAAAAAAAAAAGCCTCCGGGGGGCCAAGCTTGTGCTGTGGAGAGAAGGACCCATGGATCCACAACCACAACTCTGCTACAGGGCTCAAACACTGTGTTTTAGCAGAGCTTTTCCTCTACTCTTCCAGAGTTATTTTTTTCTTTCTTCTTTAAAGAGCGGGCTCTGCTGTAAAGTGAGGAGCTTGGTGCTCGACTGGTGTGCGGTGCATCTACCCGGTGTTTTGCAGACAGACGGGAGACCTTCGGCCGTGCTCCCTGCCAGCTGGACATCAGCCAGCCCTGAGCTGGAAACCATGTAACAACGCAGTCAGAGCTCACACAGCCCTGGAAATAAGGATGCTGATCAGTGCTTCTCACTTTTCTGTAATCCAAGAATGACCAAACTTCCTTTCTTCCATTTTTCTTTTTTCTTTTATTTTTTTCTCTTCTTTTTTCTCTTTTTTTCTCTTTTTTCCTTTTTTTACCTTTTTTCCTTTTTTTCCTTCTTTTTTCCCTTTTTTTGGTTTTGTTCTTTTTTTTTTTCCCCCCAGGCTACAAAACTATTTTGTGCGGTGATTTTCCTTTAAAGCCACCTAAGGAGCAACTTAAACCCACCACATCCAGCTCTGATTCATATTTCCCCACTCTCCTACCCGCCTCTGGTTTTATTTGGCTAGAGTTGGGACTTTTGGGGTTTGTTTTTCCAATTCTTGTGTGTTCTCACCCTCTGGCCCCCAACCCTCCACAAATCCCATAAGCATAACAAAGGCAGCATAACACCGGTGCAGCAAGGTTTCATGCAAGAGAGGGACCACACTAACACAACTTCAAAGCCAAGAGGGCACCAAGTGACCAAAGCCAGCCATCGCTCCTGCACTTGACCATCCCCTCACCACAGAGGGAGGGAGATCTTGCCAGCTGGAGGATGGTTCAGAGAAAATGGGCTGAAGAAACCCCCGCTACGGAGATGGAGTTTCCATTTCCCACCCACCTGCGCCTCCACCAACAACCCACATTTCTCTAAAAAAACAGCAGAAGCTGTGCGCAGCCAGCCGCATCTCCGCTCTTGGTAATTTTACCATGTGAAGGCAGAAAACAGGCTCTTCCATTGCCCGCTAAACCAGGAGCAAAAAATTCCTGGTTTTCTGCATAATGACCCAGAAGTAATTTCAAGCAGATTGACCACATTGATGTGACATCGCAGGATCCCAGTCACCTTTCAGTGTAAATACCAACTGAGATAAAGGGTAGGCATGTACTCTAAAAGCTGATAATCGGTACACGCACAAATAAAATATCTCACAATCACAAAGAGTAATGATGACAGCTGTTTTCAAGCAAAGGTAGAGTTAATGTTTAATTACTGTGGATGCTGTTTTGCCGAGCAGAAGCGGTGGATCACACAGGTTCCCCACTGGGTTACAAACCCAGTATGAAATTCTCACAATGGAGGCAAACAGCCCAAGTGGGGATGTGTGTGGTTTTACTTTTTCTTTGCAAGATGTTATTTGTACATGACCAACTTTAAAGGAATGTCTTATTTGTGCCAAATCCAGGGAGAGAGCAGTGCTACCACCACCCTCGGATGACTGAAAAAGGTCATCTGAAGTTTCCAGAGGTAACTGGAAATCTGGAAAGTGAAGCCAAAAAAAAAAAAAAAAAAGGGAAGAAAATAAAATGAGAGCCAACCAAAATAATTTTTACTTTTGCCAACATCATTTAATGGAAGATTTTACATGCACTAAAAGAACTGGACCCAACTGAGAAAGAAGAAGCTGCTATACCCATCCCTTCCTTGGGATCCAATCCTGCACAGGCTATACTGCCATGAATTTAATTGTCTAGCGATAGTTCCAGCAATGTGCTGCAAGATCAGAAACATGAAACACAACCAGTTTTCTCAAGGGTGAATACAGACAAATCATATATGTACACTTTCAAGCTGGTTGTTGATCAAGGTGGCCCAGTTTGAGGTATCTTTGGCCTAATTTCGGGTGAATTAATCAACTGCAACCGAGCACCAGAGCTATTAAATGTTTACTCTCACCTCTAAGACCATGAACCAGCAGGAAAAAACCCTTATGGCAGTGTTTACATCACAAACAGCATTTGCCCAGCTCAGTCCTTCTCAAACCAGTAGATCAGCTCCCCCAGCCTGATGCAACAGCTCTTGGTCTATGTCAGTCCTGGACTGGTTTCAGATGAGGAGGTGTTTCCACCAGTCCACTCAGTCATGAAGGATTCTGCTCTTCCATTCACCTGAGGACCCAAATGTCAGTGTCCACGGATGCTGCTGAGCTGCCTATAGGTATACCATACCTATATGCCATTTAATGCCATGTAAGACCCTCACTGCTATTCCACCCAGCTGTCAGCTCCCACAGGGTGTCCATCTCCAGCACATCCAGTGTCACCCCTGCCAGCTTCATGCGGCTGTTTCAGATACCCTGGGACATCCCAAATGACACCAAATGCCTAAATTTAGGCAAATGCACCCAACCCTTGCAGATGCAGCGAATCCCACCCAGCCTCTTTACTGCCTTTAAACAAACAGTAACTCCTGGGAAACAGCAGATCTGTCTGAAAAAGCAGGACTTTTCACAACCTCTGCAGACCTTGCAATGCACAAGGTGAAGAGATAATGCGCCCTTTCTAGTATTTCCTCAAGATTTTGAAAGACCACGAAGTTTTATTTATTAGAAATTTATTTATTATAAACCCAAATTACATGCAAGAAATTGTTTTTGTTCAAGGCCTAGTTTATTGCCTTGGGTTATTCTTTCTGCTACAGTCCTCTTCCCAGAAAAGCTAAAGTTATCCAAAAATAAAACCCAACACGTTTCCTTTGCCTGTGATGGAGGAAAGCTATTTTTCTGAGCACTCAGAGTTTATTTTATTTTTCAAGAACTGCTTGATTAAATAGGAACCTATTAATATATTGAGTTTTCTTACCGCATTTTAAAGGGCATTTCATGAAGGTTGGTGCTCCCTTATTGCAGTTTTTATGGAATCAAGAAAAATATTTATGGTGCATCAACAGCGTGCTAAGCTAAATAGTTTTTTCCCTCTCACCCTGCCAAGATACTTCTGTGGTGAGGTTTTACAAAATGGCTCAACAAGACTCTGATTCACACTCGTTGCAGCTCAGTGCTGGGTAGGCGCAGGACACCAAGGGCCAGGCACCTCCACCAGATGCAGCTGCTGCTGCAACACCATCCCCACACCTTGAGCTGCCCCGTTCCGGCAAACTGGTGGTGATTCCTGTTGGCATCAGTGTCCCAGCAGGGCTGAGGTCTGATCCACAGCTCCCATCTCACTCAGCTGCAGTGGCTAGAGAGGTGTCCCACCCAAACCCACGGGCTTTTACAGCTGCTGCGATTAGCTCTGGGTGGGATTGCAAATGTGGTCAGTGCAATCAGTGCAACAGTGGAGCAGTGGAAGTGTCTTGTAAGAAGTATAAAGCTGTACTAATAAAATCTGAATGGAAAGATCTGAATATTGGGACTCTAATTCATGAAGATGTCAGTGTTTTGCTAACTCTCACTTTGTGCAATCTATTATTTGAGAATATTTGAGAATACTCAAGAAACCACGTGGTTTCTTGAGCACGGCTGCTCTTCTACCCATGGCCCAGCTAAGCCTCCTTTTCCCCCAGGGCTCCTTGCTTATAGCAGCCATAGGTTGAAGAGTAAGACTTACAGCTATTCACCTTCCCTGCAAGCTTATGAGAAATTTGACAGGACATCCATCAGCTGGCACTGTTCTTCAATGTGGAAAAAGACAGAGTGTTTCACCTTCCAACTATATAACTTTGAATAATGAAACTGTTTAGACTTGGAGATTTTTCTGATGAATGCCAAATGCTCTACAGCAGCAGCCCTCACCAGCAGATCTAAATCATGCAACTTAAATGAAAGCCTGCTTTCCAATTTATGCACTAACTTTACCTTTTTTCCAGAATCAGAGAAAAAACCTGAATGCACTCTGCCTACAAAAAGGTTTTTTTAAAACAGCAATGCTGCGGTGGCTGCAAACACAACGTTATTCTCGTTGCATCTCACAGGTACCAGTTTTTTCCCCATGAAGACACGGAAATGAAAACATTCCTCCAATTGCTTTAATTGTTTTTTGAAGGTGTTTCAACAAGCTTATCACTTTAGGGTCACCATAGCTACTCACTATGCTGACTTCAGTTACTGAACTGATTTTCAAGAGGCGTGAATGTTGTTAGACATTAAAAAAAATATAATTAACAGATAACTAACACACCACAGATGTATTTTTGAGGCAAGCCCACATTGTCTTATCACTGAAGGGCTCTTCAGGGCAGTACACGTCCTTATCCACTGCACTGCAAATCCCACTCTGCTGGCAGCAGGATGCTAAAACCACTGTTATTTTCTGACTCTTGTAACTTGGATTGCACAGGAGCAGAAAACTGCCTCACATCTTTACAGTTCTTTCCAGTTCTCTCCCTAATGTCTGTCCACTGGCAAGCCAATACTAGAAAACCCATCAGCCGGCTGGAGTTGAGAACTTAGAGACATTTCTGGAAGATCTTTCAGACCTGCTAGGATTCCCTGCACAATGGAAGATAACAGTTTCACAAAATAAAATGCATTTCAGTTGGGTTCACTTTCTTGTCCCATTTCTAGTGTTTCTGAGGTGGGGCTGTCCACCTCTTTTTGGAGTCAGTGGTATTTTTAGGAAAGGGAGCAGGTTTTTGCAGAAGTGTGCCCCACACAAAGCATCCTCTGCAAAACATGAGCCTTGCAGCCAAGTTCCCAACATACTTTGATACAACAGGAGAGATTCTTGCCATATTACCATGATAAAAACAACACCTCACATAGTACATCTTGAACATCTTGCATATCAAGCTTTAATTAGCTAGATCTCAAAGTGAGTTACAAAGTAGGTCGGTGCCTGTTTGACAGATGGGGAAACCAGGCCAGTGAGGTGCTGCAACTTCTACAAGGTTATAAAAAAGGCCAGTTGCACAGTCAGAAACAAAACCCAAGTCTCCCGAATGGTTATCTAGTGCTCTTCCACCCAACAAAAGCCTCTACCACCGGCCCACATCACCTCCGAATCTCAAAGTCTGACTCCTGAGAGGTTACCAACATGGGGGTGACGATACTGGGGATCCCATCAACAGTGGGAGAACAGCAACAGCAAGGCCACTAGGCCAAATAAACTGGTTGGCAAAGCAAAAGGAGAACCTGTGCTTTTCCAGTTACCTTCATGTGAGCTCTCACACACATGCACAGCCAGTAAGGCTCTCCATATTTGAGTCTTGTACTGAATCCTGCTCATATGAAGTACCACAAAGACAACTCCAACTCAAGGACAATCCAGCCCTAGCTGGGACATCAGGTATTTCAGATGGGTGACCTATTTCTATTAAAACACTAAGCACACCCACCTCCCTGTCTTCAATGCTATTTGGAGGACTCTCACTTCCCTGCATGACCCCACTTCTCCTCCCTGTTGCCATCGCATGTAGGCAGTGCAGAGAGACGTAAAGGCTTTATAAGCATCTCAAAATTGCTTTAAGGCTGCCTCATTGACATCAAAGGCCAACTCTCACTATTTTTATTGGGAGCAGAGTTAGGCTACTACAGATAAATCCCAACCTAGACACTTTTTGACACTTGCCTGTCATGACCAGAGACAGAGAGTGCTGGGAAATGGAATTTCTATTGTGTTTCACAGTTCAGACACGGACATGGCAACTGCAATAAAATCTACCATAAATGCTGATGCCATCTAATCGAAAGGACTGAGCTGAGGGTGGAGAGCTAAACCCAACATGACAGTGGGACACATAAAAAGGAGGATTTTGTTCTGGACTTTCAGGAGACAGTACGTATTTCCCTAGTTGCATTCTCAGCAGACATTTCATCCAGTGTCTGTCCAGTACTGCTTTTGCCACCAAAAGCTTCACATCAGAACACGCTTGGCTATGTTAAAAATTGACAAGAAGCCCATCAACCTTACAGATATAGTAAGAGATGTTTAAAGATGACTTATCTGGACTGTTTGTTAGACAGAGTTTCATGTCAAAGCTTCAGGGATATCTGAAAGTTTATTCCACATCCCTCTGTGGTCAAGGACAGCCAAATACAAACCCAAAGGCTGCTTTTCTCCCAGTCTGGGAGCTCTGACACGCTTGCAGACACGCCAACAACGAATTAAGAGAGACCAACATGGACACAAGACCCAATTCTTGCGTGAAACGTGGCTTTTGGAATAAAATGTATTAATCTAGATATTAAAATATCTAGATATAAGGTCATCAAATGTTCAAACTCTGCTCTTATTTATTTCAGGAAAAAAATTGACATAATATCTTGCTGAAACTCTGTGATTTGTCCTTATAGACCATGATACACACAAGTATTCAGCAAGCACCACAGCAGAAACAGATGCCAGCAGATGGTATTATCCTGAAGAAAATCAATTAAGGACATTTACAATATGTCAAAAGTGCAGCTACAAAAACAAAGTGTAGAGCTGTACATCTGTTTCTTAATGAAGCCATGAGTATTTGACAGTTAGCCAACAAACCACAAGATAAAGGCTACAGCAACACCAATAATAGATAAGGAAACACTGTACGTATTCAGATTCTTCAACAGTCACCAGAAAATACAAGATGTTGAGCAGAAACTGAGTAACCAGATACTGGAAGTCCATATGTCATGCATAAATGTAGCAAAAATATAAGCATATGAGTTTTCAGTATCACAGATTTTGTAAGGACTGTGATTTGCTCAGAAATTATAGTAATGGGAGTCATATGGCAATGATAAGTTAAGAAATACTATTCTCTTCCATGACACAGTCTTCTGATATATTTAAAAGGCTGCTGGAAACCCTGTCGCCTTGTCTGAAATAAAAAGAAAAGTGCTTACAATTCCCTAAAAACTATTTACGACATCTCTGTTGAGAACCCAGTGACATAGGCATAATAACGTTAGAGGCATAATAACGTTAGAGGCATAATGAGATACGCAACCAGGTATGTCGATGGCATCTTGTAGACTATATAAAACACAAAGGGACTGAGGGAATCACGGAGTTATTTGTACAAGGAATAAAGATCTTACATCCTGGAGTTCTCCATGGAGAAGGTGAGAGGTACAAACATTTGGGGGAGGGAGGGGGGAAATAACCTCTTCTGTGTCAGAGTTTCATTACACCATGCTACTCAAACACATTTGAAGTGTGGGGACTCATTTGCAGAATAAAAAAGTAAGACCAGTGAGCATGTGCTGCTAAAGACAGCGTTTAGTGTCCACTGCGATGGCCCCTGTAACTTGCTGTTACGGGTGGTTTGCTGCAGATACCTGTTGCTACAAACAGGGACGGGACCATCCCAGTCACAGTCTGCTGCAACATGATGAAAGGTCTGGTATGAAAATAGATGGTTGTATCACCTCCGTGTACAATGCTTGTTATTTAGCTCCTAGGGAACTCATACCAAGTTTCTCCTACATTTGCTGCCAAATGAATAAAATATTCAGAAAGATTTACATTAAGTGTTACTAAGGGCTGAGGGCCAGGCTTCCTTAAGGACCCTGGAAAAATACAGCCTTAGCACTAAGTGAAAGCCATACTTACACTGTATATCAGAGCAATGCATCATTCATTTTTACCAAGGCCCAGACGACAGTCTCATTAGACCAGAGATGGATAAATGACAAATGACCTGGTGAATAATGTCACTGTGGGCCATGTAGGACTTCATCCAAGCAGTACCATTGAAAACAGATGACTGGGTAGGGATTGTAAGGATTAAAAAATAAGGCTTTAAGAATTACATTTCTGGGGGAAAAAGCACTACATATTTATATTTAATCTGCTTTGTAAATTGATTTTGTCATGTTACCTTGTCAAACCATTGAACAAACAGAATAATTGCTTAAGTAGCATTGATAGAGATGTGACAGATTATTCAAGCATTGTGATTCTTTGTTCTCATATATCTCATTAAGAAATGATGACTGGTTCCATTTACAGCTCTTAAGTTGAATTCAGTAACCACTGACACACAAATTCAGCCTGGCATCTACCAATTTTTTATTGTTCTCAGTCAGAAATTGTTCCTGGCGAAGTGGCTCTTGCAACCATTTCAGTGTAGTGGCTGATGATTTTTTAACGACACAAGACAGAAGAAAAAAAAAAACAACAACAAAAACCTGCAGCTGACTTCCCTGCTGATTTATAGTGTCTATGGAATGAAAAGAAATAAAACTTCTTGTACTTTGTATTTCTCCCCTTCCCTCACCACCTTTCTGGAGAACTATTTTTAACCTGTATCGTTTCGTTAAATAAGTTCACAGCACATCCCTGCAAACAAGTGGGCTGGCAGAAGATGTGAACCACCCAGTGGGACATGCTCAGCCCCTTCCTCTTCTGTCCTGGAGTTGCAACCTGCTCCTCCACAGCCTTGTAACTTTATATTGATGTTTGAAACCTGAGCGTAAGGAGCATAAAATGCTGCTATTCCAGTATGCTGCTGAGTACTATAGGCTTTTCTTGACTCCCAAAGGAAAACCTTCAAGCTGTGCACATCAAAGACAGAATTTTACAGTCACTTTGCACTGCTACAAATGATTTAAGAGAAAATGAGATGAGAAACAGGCCTGGCATGCTTTTGTGTGCTACCCTCTGACTTCAGGAAGATCTATTCATAGTGTGAAGCCAACGCATGAGGAGACCTCTAGGAAGACATTTTACAGGCACCTTCCGAAGCCAAAACTGGTTTTAGAACTATTTTTACTATCAATCTCCCTATCTCCCATATTTTGCCTTAGTGTTAAAGTCCCAGAATAGCTAAGCCACTGTTACACCCCTAGGGGTGTTACTTAAATAACAGCAGAAAAGGGAATTGATTACAGAAACTAATGTACCTACCACCGCAGCGACATTAGCAGGGTAGGTTTTTAATGGACACGACTTTGCAAGCCATAACCATACAGCAGCAGAGGGCAACAAGCAGTTGCCCCCACCCTGCAGGCAGTCATGCAGACCGGAGTTAGATGTGGTCAGTGAAGATACTTCAACCGCCCCACGTGCAGAGGGGAATCCCTCACAGGCTCTCCAAAACAGACCTCCTAACATCAAGTGCAATGTTAGTTAATTCACCCTCCACTTGCTGCAGTCAAGTTTGCACCCAAAAAACTCATAACAGATTCCATCTGCTCTGCACCACCTTCATTTCCCCACGTGAAGGGTGCTTTATCTAAACAAATAAAGTCCTTAACTGACTCAAAGGAAGACACTTTGCTGTCTTCCAGCTGTGCTTCCCAGCTGTGCACACCTGGGGGATTGACTACAGTAACCAACTAAGGGGCTTGTGCAGGATTTAGGCAGGAAGTGGAAAGTGGTGATTCAGCGTAGCAATGTGGTGATGGAGGAGAAGAGGAGAGGGAAGGACCATCATGCTCTTACTTATTTTGCTGGGTTCACTCCCATTACCTAATTGAACAAGGGGGCACCACACAGTTCCTGTTTAAACCTTGGGCAAAGTGAGCATTTTCCTTCTGATATTTAAGAGGACCTACCAGAAATGCCTCAGAAATGGAGTTAGAGGGATAGAGGGGCAGACCTGAGGCATCACAGAGCCAAGGCTGCTTCTGAGAGCTTTCCATGGTCTCGGGTCACAAACTGAGCAGGGTCAAACACCACACATTTCAGCAGCTGTGGAGCACTACCCTGTTAAAGATGACAGGTTGGGAGCACATTGCCTGTTAAAGAGGACAGGTTGGGAAAAAGCCACAATCCCCCTTCCATCGCTGAAAGTAACTGACTGGTGAACAAGAGCAAAAACACAGAGCCGTTGGTTGGACCCAAGTCTTATCTCAGTAGAAGGAAGAATACAAGGCATCAGAAAAACAACTGTCAAGAAGTCACTGCATAGACAAAGGCATTTAGGAACCAGCTAAAGCCAGTTTGCATCCAAAGATGACAACACCTCATCGTTGGGGATACCCTCACACTGAATTTTGGATTAGACCCTTTATTAGGGATAACGAAGCTTAGATGATGTAAGCAGGCACGACTCTCCTGACTTCAGCTATATATAACCCAAATATGAAGAAAATTCAAACTACAGAATAAATTAACAATGTTCACAATGCTCTTAAACAGTTTTTACTAAATGGCACAACTCATTCTCTATGCATTTATTAATGAAGCCAAACAACATGTTGTGTGACAAGAAACTAGCACTATCTATCACTACATATCAATATATATCACTACATAAATAGTATTTTTAATGTGTGTTTATATAGATAGACACACACATAGACACTATATCTACTTATACGTACATGAAGGGCTCCTACACCTTCCACATACGCACATGGCAATGCAAGATGTCACAGCATCACACCATCTTCAGAGCAAACGCTGGCACCGAAGCTGCCAGTCATTTTAGTGGCCCTTGATTGAAAATGACTGAGTGTTGCCTGGTACCGTGTACAAGCCATCCTGTCCAAAGAACCCATGTCTATGAATTTTTGCAGCTGTATACCTCATGAACAAGCAGGGGACCTAGCGGTGTCTAGAGCCAGTTAAGCTAAAAGCACTCCATTTAGACAAGTCTTTCCAGGCATTTCCCTGTAGCTGAATCCCACGGCTCTGCTTTGCCCCAGACTTCTCCCTTTTGGCTTTCCCCCAGTGCAACTCCACTCACCTGCAGAACGAGCATGCTCTCAGCTTTAGTACTCGTCATGTTCTCTTTCAGCAGTGCCAGAAAGGCACACATTTGCTTTCTGGACACAAATCATCTCAGCTGTCACTCAGGAATCCTAGAAACACTTTATTTTCTTTCCATTAAAAATACAGGATTCATCAAAGAAACTCAACCAATGGACTTGCCTACAAAGCTCTGCGAGACTTTTTTTCAGGGTCTCTCTCTTAAGAGCATAGGATTTATGACCATGACATTGAATTACATGGCTACAGCCAGGAAGATTAGTAAAATTACTCCAGATACACCTTAACGTACCCAAAAGCAGAAACCTCCCTGCAGCCTGCAGTACCTGTATATCCTGTGCTTTTGAGAACCCTGGGTTTTTCAGCTCATTTCTTGGTACATTCTCCCCCAATCTCTAAATATATAGCCTCCCACTTCCTAAAAAGCTTAAGCTGTAAGTCAAATCCGTGACATGAGACATTTTCCTTCTTTCTAAGTTATTCCTCTTGTGCCCCAGTGCCTGGGTCACTCAGCCAACAGGAATCACACCGTTATTCTGCTGCATAAATGTTTTTATCTAAGCATCTTCTCATGGTTTATCAAACAACTTGGCTAACAAGCCACACGTTTGCCTCCATCTTCTCTCCCTAAGGAAGGGTGCACAGGTGCAGCAGTCTTCTAGTAGGGGGTTTTGTGTTGGTTTGGGGGGTGGGGGGATATGTTTGGGAGTATTTTATGTTGAGAAGGAGAGCTTGTTTGCTTAGCAATATTCAGGTTGCTATGTAATTATGCTAGAGAAGGTGTCTCAAAACACTGTGGCTCGGACTCGGAGAAGGAGGTGTTGTTTTTATGATGATCAGCAGCCCATGGAGAAGCTCAGTGTCAGATTTTTCCCTCAAAAAATATTGTCTTTCTTGAACAAATTTATTACACTCCTACAGCAAGAAATCCCATTAATGCAGAGGTGTGAGGCTGATGCTGATCCCAGAGCTTTAGATAGTCTTTAAGATATCTCAGCCCCAGTTACAAAATGTCCCAAAGTAAAAGACAAAGCCTTTGAATTTGTTCAAGTATTCTGCAAGAAAACAGGGTAGGGAGCACAAAAAAGTTTCATATGTTCACAGTATTTTCTGCTGTTGACAGCACACACCAGGCACTCTGCAGTGCCTGAAATCTCCAAAACGCTGCAGGCTTCATGGCTGGGCATATTGTACTGATTTACTTACACTGAGAGGCAGGAGAAGACAAGAGCGAGCAGTAGGAGGAAATCTCCGAGCCAATTCAATGTAACAGTGAAGGATTACTCAGGGATGCTCTGACAGTCTCTCTCGACTACAGCTGAATTTGATTAGCAACCTGTGCCTTCCCCAGAGGAGTTTTCCACGTGGCTGCAAATCCTCTAAGCACTCTTCTCCCTGCCACCCCGCTCCCTTCTACGTTGTTTGGGGTTTTCTATGTTGTTTTGGTTTTTCCACAGTTTTTCATCCAATACTTTCCCTCATTTCAGCTCTTGCCCATCACAGGGGTGATGGCACGGTCACAGCTAATGAGTTTGGTTGCGAAGTTGAAGCTTGGTTGAAGCCTGGTCCCTTGAATTATTTAAGCCAGAATGGGAGGATGGGATCCTACTGGGAGTGATCCCACATTATCCCAAGAATTGCCTGGTCTGCTCCAGCTCTTTATAGCTCTGGGAAGACCTCAGTTCCTCTGAGCATATGTGAAACAACACAGCAATAAAGCGCCCGCGCTGTTACCAACAGCATACAGACAGCACTTTGCATCTTCAAACCTTAACTAGTAAAAGCTAATTATATATGTGATGACCTTGGGTGAATCACATACAAATAAATACATTTTGAAGACATTGGTGCTGACACAGTGCCTGCTATTAAAAGAAGCAGGATGGTCCACTGCATAAGGCTAGAGTTAAGATTCAGGCTCAGCTCTGGGTTTACAAGCGACACACTTTCTCATCTTTAACAAAACACTGTTAGCATTTTTGTCTTATTTATTTAGATTGTAAGTTCCTCTGGGTACAAACGGTCTTTTACTCTGCTGTTTGTAATATTCCTAGCTCAACAGTGCCTGATTTCATTTGAGACCAGGAAAAAGCATAGTAATAAAACCCCCCAATATTTTAGACCCATCATATTTCACTTGCTAGTGTCCAGCCCTCAAATACACACCGGCTTTTCAGCCTTTGCAAATCCTTACCTTTAAGCATAAGTGGCTATGCTGTTTTATTTTCTACTACTCTCCAAAGCCCGTTCATTTCTGTGACCAGTAACATAGCAGGTGGGAGAAGGGTGGCCACAGTTCTCAAGTGCACATGCCATCAGTTCAGCAGGCAGGTTTTAAACATGCTGCTCAGCTAAAACACACCAACATCACAGAATGACTCTGCAGCACAGCGTGGTACTGTCTTAAGGCAGACTGTCTTAACCTGCGATGCCTGAGGAACCCTTCCTTTGGAGCTCCTAGGAAGACCTGCAAACCTTCACACCCCACTGCTGATGAACAAGGATGGTATTGCTCTCCTTACTCTCCAAACTGCAGCACCAAACCTCACCAAAACAAACACAGAGGTTAAAGGCTCCCAGACCTCAGACTTTCCACAGCTCCCAATCTCACTCCACTCCTGTCAGCCACAGAGGAAATTTCTCGGTCCTCTGTACTCTGACAACTGAGCATTGGATGTAATTCCCACATTTTGGGTGTTCAGGCTAGAAAGAACATACCTTCAAATACTCAACCTAAATTAGGGAGACGGTTAAGAGCAGGGTGACAAGAAGAATCCATGGCAAGCAGAAAGAGTGCAAAGGCAAAGGGTCTAGGGGAGAGATGCCATGGTGCTGCACCCTATTGCTGCTGATGGTAAATGCTTGTGTTCATTTGCATCATTAAAAGCAGCTCCCTTTTGTTCCTCTGGGAAACTGCAAGTAGACTGAAACTGCTCAGTTTATCTCCAACTGGGAATATAAGAAAATCAAAAGAAAAATCAAAATAAATCCTTGATACATCTAAGCCTGCATGTTTTCTCTCACACGCTTCTTCCCCTTTTGACTCTTGAAAAAAGTATTTTAAGAACTACCTTTGTGGTTATGTAGCCCACTTGTCCAAAACTGTGGATGTTTTAAATGCGACATATGATATTGCCCAGGCAAAGAGCAAGCAAAATCCGTGATCTACTGTTTACATAGGACCTCCAGCCCTGTGCTCAGCTGTTCTACACACAGATTAGATCCAAACAGAGCTTCCCAGTAGCTTTTTCTTAGCACATTCAGTGTTAAAAAAAAAAAAAAAAGAAATAAAATTTAAAAAAAAAAGCTTTTTAACTCAGCCAAGAAATACTGCTAAAGAGTATTCTTTTAATTTAACCTCATACAATCTGTTTGGTGAGTAATTCTGGCATAAAACTCAATACACAGCTTTCAACATGAAAACATCAGTGAAGGGCCTTGCAAAGTTTATTAACAAACTGTTATTTATAGTTTTCTTTTCAAAAAATGATTGACACAACATTCAGAGGAAAATTATAGGAACCGCTAAGTCAGATAACAAAAAAACATACCAGTGTTAAGATTTGATAGAAAGGTCTTAAGCAACAGCATGATTTTTAGAAAAGATAAATATTCTGATTGCTAAGCTATTTGTCATTCAAGAACAGCCCAATCACACACATATGTTTGCAAATTATTGTTATTGTTGTTAATCATTATTTACAGAAAAGCACTGAAATGCAAGGTGCTTTGAATTCCAATGAAAAAGTCATATCACTGCCCCAAGGAACTTTTTGTCAAGGGATTTCGTTCATTACCTGTTTACTAACAGTACCCATTTAGTTCTAACTTGTTTTCATGCTATCTAAAATGACTAGAAAAATAGGTCCTATTAAGTAATCATGAGTATAAACTGTGACTCACCAGTTAAGTGAATACCATCACTGGCAGTAAATTCAGAATCCTATTATAAATGCTTGTTATTGTCAAGCAAACCAAAACAATACAACTTTGTTCAATATTAATTGTATCCTTGGATGCTTGGAAGGATTAAATAACTCCAACTAATATTCTGCACATAGTCAGGAGAATTGCGTGTGAAGGGCCACAAAAATAATTCAGGTCAGTCATCAAGGTAGAGAGAAAAAGAGACAAAAAGGAAGGAAAAAATACATAAAGAGCTATTTCAGCTCCTATGTGAAAGCAGATGGAGGGTGAAGGAAGCAGACAGGCTGCTCCAGATGGCAGGAGTGGCGGCGAGGAAGGCTCTCACACCCACTGTGTTGTGGCTGTGATGGAAAGAATAGATTTTTGGTTAAAGGATTACTATAGAACTCCAAAGAGTTGGGTTCAGCTCCATCCACTACCTCTCCACCAGGTCTTCAGAGCCTCTGCATTTTACTTGTTGCAAGCTTTAGGGTGTCACCTACATCTCTGGCCAACAAAAAATACCAGCATTTTTATGTGTGCTTTGCCTTCAGCTCACATCTACACAAAGAGCAGTTGTGGACTCAGTATTGATTATATCAAGGTCCTGAGTACAATACTGAGTTTTGGCCTAGGCAAGGATCACATTTTCCTAAGCCCTGTGCAAATAATCGGGGGAAAAAGCCCAAACACCCTATTCCAACCCTACCCAAACATCTTACTGCCTTACTTGCCAGTCAAGCACACTTCTTGGTTGCACAGGCATGCAGGTGAGCAGCTATCCTCCGGCAGCAGGGAGCTCAGACAGTACAAAGATGTACTTGAAAGAGAACAGCCATGGGAAAAGAAGAAAGGCATCACAGCTAGTAGAAAATTAGGCTCATGCAGGAAGCATGGGCACGTAGATGAGCTGACAATACAGCAAACTGGATGTCTCCAAAATTATTCATTTACCTGAAAGTCTTTGATTCTTGAGTATTTTGAAAACTGATTTTCAGGCCATGGAAGAAATTTGATCATTATGCTACACTGTTGTCCTAAACGAACATTGTTCAAAACACACCCATGGAACCATGCTTGGAGAACTGTCAAAAACCCCTCCTCAGCGGTGGCTGCAGATTTTTTTCCCAATCCTCTCCATCAGCCTTTAAATCCACTGGCCATCTTGCTTTTCTCTCTTTCCCATTTAAATTCCAGCTGAATGCTCAAAGCTGTTATTTTCTGTAACTGTTCAAGGGAGACCAACAATCTACATTACAAGATACTACAATTCACATTGCAAATAGTAGGGATTCGTTATTTCTAAGCCTCTAAGAGTGCACTGGATACAAAATTATGCCATGCAAACAGGATTACTTGGTATCACACAAATGGGGTACCTTAAAGGAGTCCTAACAGTATTTTTCTGCTTGCCTTGTATAAAGTGTGCAAACTAAAACACCTGACTTGTTTCAAGTGTTACATTAAACATTAATACCTGGACCTCAACTTTTACTCCTCCTCCCACAGATGCTAGAGAGGTGCTGTGGGTACCTCTTAGAATCATAGAATTATTTATGTTGGAAAAGACCTTTAAGATCAGCTCCAACCATTACGCCAGCACTGCCAAGCCCACCACTAAACCATGTCCCCGACCGCCACATCTGCACGTCTTTTAAGCACCCCCAGGGATGGTGACGCCACCCCCTCCCCGGGCAGCCTGTGCCAGGGCT
>JAVJGI010000060.1:68727863-68771095 GCA_035590275.1 Ibycter americanus | reverse complement strand
GATGGCCGAACACCTGCCTGCCCATGGGAAGTAGTGAACGAATTTCTTCCTTTGCTTTGCTTGCACGCGCAGCTTTTTGCTTGACCTATTAAATTGTTCTTATCTCAACCCTTGACTTTTACATTCTTTTCCGATCCTCTTCCCCATCTTTCTGAGTGAAGGGAGTGAGCGAGTGGCTGTGTGGTGCTTGGTTGCCGGCTGGGGTTAAACCAGCACAATGGGTTATCACAGGAAGGAAGGGTGAGCTACGAAGCAATATCACACTAGGGAAGACCTCCTCCACCTTGATCACAGCTGTGGTTTTCAGCCCACCAGCATGGAGTCCCTGGAGGTCATGGAGACACACTCAGCTGCCTGTAAGAGGAGATGAAGGCAAGCAGCACAGATTTCCCATCTGAGCTTCTGCACTTCTGCTGGAGAAGCTTCTGCAAGCTGAGAAATGCTGGAAGCCACTATTCTCCCTCTTTGGGCCTGGAGACCTGAATTTCAACAGAGCAAACTCATCCTGCCAGCATGCCTCCTCCCCTTTGCCGCGCTCCTTCTCACCTCCAGGTGGAAGGGAGCAGACCACCTGGGGAAGCTCCTGCAGCAACAGGAGCTGAAGGACATCCCTACAGTGGGCACAGAGCACGAGAGAGAACCTCCTGCCCAGGGAGGACCTTTAGCAGTCCGAAGTCCTTGCTGAAGAAGCCTCAGAAGAAAATCCCTGACTGGCAGCAGCACACAGCGCTGTTCTCAGACTTCAGAGGTTCCCAGTAGCTGGTTAATGCCATTCCAAGCAGAAACCTGTTTCTCTAGCTATAAATGTCAACTGCAAGACCGATGGTTACACATGGCAGTTGCAGGTGTCTGGAACGACTCCAGTTAATTTATTTCAGGGCTGGGTCCTGTTTTTTCCCTACGTTAATTTTAAAGAGGGCTTTGCAACCATGAAGTCAATACAGCCCTGATCTTCTGACACATGAAAGCTGTAGGCTGAATAACTTATTAGCACCTTCAGTAATGAAAAGCACTTCAATATTTAGGACTAATGCAGATTTCCTACTGAAAAAAAAATATATCTGTAAACAGCATCTGCAGCCATGTGTTCAAGGTAATAATTAAGGAGAATTATCATTGCTATATGTATTAAAACAACATAATTGAAGTTACAAAATTATATGTCCATATTAAAAAGGAGCAGATAATTTTTTGCTTAGGAAATTAACATCAAGTGGAGCAACTGTTTCCATACCTATAAGAATCTCAGGCTGAGTAAGAAAAATGAGAACCAGACACCCAAATATTCCATACCAGTTTCTGTGCTCCACCCTGAAAGCCCAGCATGGAGCAGCCTCCATCCTTGGGCAGTGCTCCGCTTTCTCCCTTGAATGCACACGGTGGAGGCTGTGTGCAGTGAGGGTCTCAGATGTTCATGGGTTTATGGAAAAGATCCTTCTTCCTAAAGCACAGGGAAACATGTTGAGTAGGATCTGGGGAGTGAGAAATAAAAGGTAGTTCTTTTACTGATTGCCAAAGTATTTAAAATATTCGGTATTTTATTTAGAAATCCATACTGCTTCCCTAATGGCTAATCCCATAAATAAATCTCCGGTGCTCTGAGATGGAAGGAGTCATCATCAATTACTGCTTAGAGGCACACGGGCCTGACTGGTGGAAAAGCAGCAATTAGCACTCATTAGCACTTATTTTCAAGTCTTTTTTTTTGTGGGAAAGGGTCATCAAAAGCAAGTTGACCATGTCCAGATTAACCAAAGTTCCTCAACAGTCTAACATTTCTGACTCAAACTCATTTGAAGTTTATCTGCTAGGAAGCAGAACGCAGGCAAGGCTTGTCCAGATTTAGGTTTTGGGGTTTGTTTCTACAGTGACTGATAAAAGAAATTCACACTGAAGGTTTTCCTGCCTTCAGGGTATTCACGATATTTTTCTTATGGATTCATTACTGTCTGTAGGGAAACCACTGTTGCAGCCTTTCCTTCAGGAGAGGGCTTTCAGAGCATCTCACTCTTGCCCATCTCTCCATCTAGCTGCATATTTTCGTAATATTTAATATTTTTAAGAAAGCTCTTGATCAAAACAGGTTAAAAATGGAGGAGTTGAGCAATGAATCCATCACACATGATTTTATGTAATTAAAAATTACCAGCAAATAAAATTAGTGCCTTTTTTTCTTTGTTCCTTACTAAGGGTATTCACACTCCAAAGAACACCAAATCCCACAAGGTAAACCCTTTGAGACAGAGGACTTCCAACACGACATTCCCTTCGCTTTCGTGTGCCTAATCCCATTCTGCATCTCCTTTCAAAAGATCTGCTATCCCTTTCCCAGGTGTCTGCAAGTACACCACCAGATGAGGTTTTTTTCCCCTTGCTGTGAGATTAGAGAGAAAAACCTATCTCCAGGCAATCACAATCTATCATCAAGCCCACCAGGTCTTTTTACAGCCCAGTGATGCCAATCAACTGGTTTCTGTGAGAGGTTAACTGCTATTCCCAGACTCTGGCTGACTTCACTACTTGGGGTGGATCATCACCTCCTGGAAAAGGGAGAAAACCCAAATCCAAACCCAGTGCTGGAGTTGAATTTCCCCTCCTCTTCATCCCCATGCACTGAGATGGGCTGAACCACCACATCCCCAAAAGAGAGAGCTGCGACTGCTTCACCTAGAGAAGAGAAGGCTCAGGGGGGCTGGATCTCATCAATGTATGTAACCATGGCAAATTGAATATGAGTCAACAGTGTGCCCCGACAGCCGAAAGGGCCAAGCGTGTCCTGGGGTGCATCAAGCACAGCATAGCGAGCCGGTCAAGGGAGGTGACTGTCCCACTCTACACTGCCCTGGTGTGGCCCCACTTTGAGTACTGTGTGCAGTTTTGGGCGCCTCGATATAAGAAGGACATCAAACTGTTAGAGTGTGTGTAGAGGAGGGCAACCAAGCTGGTGAAAGGTCTTGAGGGCAAGACTTATGAGGAACATCTGAGGTCACCTGGCTTGTTCAGCTTGCAGAAAAGAAGGCTGAGGGGTGCCCTCATCACAGTCTACAACCTCCTCAAGGAGGAGGGCAGCGCAGGGGAGATGTTGATCTCCTCTCTCTGGCAACCAGGACACAAGGAAATGGAATGAAGCTGCATCAGGAGAAGTTGACACTGGACAGCAGGAAAAGGTTCTTCACTGGGAGGGTGGTCGGTCACTGGAACAGGCTCCCCAGGGAAGTGGTCACAGCACCAAGCCTGTCAGAGTTCAAGGAGCGTCTGGACAACACTTTTAGTTACATGGCTTAGTTTTAGGTAGTCCTGTAGAGAGCAGGGAGTTGGACTCAATGATGTTCATGGGTCCCTTCCAACATGACATATTCTATGATTCTGTGATTCAATCTTTGGCTGCTCTCCAATGACAGACGTATTTCTTGCAATATTGTGCCTAAAACGACACACCACAGTACACCATCCCCACATCAAACAAAATCATCTCATTTCTTCCATCCCTCTCTCCAGCTAGCCCAGAATGACACCTGCCTTTTTCCTCCCCCAACAGCTTATTATCGCCTTGCATTTAATGGTCTCTAACTTATCCACTCCCACTGTACTGCTGCTCTGCCAGTTCTTTCCCCATTTTGTACTTTAATGTCTGATTTCTCCTTGTAACTACAGCACTTTGCACTCGCCTTTATCAAATGTCTTCTCGTTATTTCAGGCCATTTTTCCTGTGTATTATGGCCATTTCAAATTCTGATACAACCCCCAGAAGTGCCTGCGTGTATTCTCAAGTCAGTGACAACCGCAGTTTTTTATAAGAGTTATTCATTTCACTGCTCCAGTCATTAATGAAGTTAGGGAAAAATACAGGCCCTGCAATAAAATGTATAGTGGTCTCACTCAAAATACCCTCTCTGGGTACACACCAATAGCTATTCCAAGTGCAATTTGTCTGCTACATTGTGGTAATTCAGTTTTTTTCCTTCTTTTGCTTGTAAAAAGGATGTAGTGAGGCAAAGAAAACATTAAATGCATCAGTTCTCTGAATCATCCATCATTTTTTCTCCATCCCCTCATCTTTTCACACTTAATCATGTGCCTTTCCTTCCAACTTCTGCAGTTTCATTTTGATTGATCCTTACAAGTCCTCTCTATGCCATTTTTCCTTCACATTAGGAGATTGCTGCTGGGCCATTAACAAAGCACCTCTCCTCATTTATCCCACCCATCATCTCCCAAACGGACCCAGGCTTCCACACCTGCACTTACCAGAACTGCCTTTTGAGGTCCTTATTCTGTTTCTCTCATCTCCCTGCTTTCTCCAGATCACCAAATGCCAACTCCACAGCCACTTTCACCTGAATTACCTCGGACTTTAAGAATTTTAACCGCTTGTAATAAGCCTGACTGTAATCCAGAGCAGCCAACTCTAGAATAACAACCTGTACTTTTTGAAATACAAACTCTGTCCTCTGGGGAAAAAAAAAAAAAATCCATTAACTCTTTGTCTTCTCAAAGTCTTCCCATGCTGGGTACTTTCCCAACAGATACCAAAGTAGTGAATACCTCCCATCTCCACCAGACTTCACTGTTTGGGGATACTGGTGGGTAAAAAATTGGGCATGAGCAGGCAATGTACACTTGCAGCCCAGGAAGCCAACCAAATCCACACATCACCAGCAGCATGGGCAGCTGAGCAAGGGAGGCAATCCTGCCCCTCTGCTCTGCTCTCATGTGACCCCCCCCAGCAGCACTGTGTCCAGCTCTGGGGTCCTCAGCACAGCAGGGACACGGACCTGTTGGAGCAGGTCCAGAGGAGGCCACAAAAATGGTCAGAGGCTGGAGCCCCTCTGCTGTGGGGCCAGGCTGGGAGAGCTGGGGTGGGTCAGCCTGGAGCAGAGAAGGCTCCGGGGAGACCTTGGAGCAGCCTTTCAGTACTTACAGGAAAGGTGGAGACAGACTTTTTACCAAGGCCTGTAGTGACAGGGCAAGGGGCAGCAGTTTTAAACTGAAGGAGGGACACTTTAGACTGGCAAGTAAAGAAGACGTTTTTCATGATGAAGTTGAGGAGACACAGGAACAAGTTGCCCAGAGAAGCTGTGGGTGCCCCATCCCTGGGGGTGCTCAAGGCCAGGCTGGACGGGGCTTGGAGCAACCTGGGCTGGTGGCAGGTGTCCCTGTCTGTGGCAAGGGAGGCTGGACTAGACAGTCTTTAAAGGTCCCTTCCAACCCAAATCATTCTGTGATTCTATGATTCCCAAGCTTTGGAAATACGGACACTGTTGATGTTCAGCATCATACCTCCAGCCCTTCCTGAACCACAGGTCTCTGTTCCAGTGCTGCAGTTTATCTCTCAAAGTCCGCAATGCCAGCAACCATTTTTGACATATATTGACAGTGAGCTCCCCCTGCGCATTGCTCATACTGCTGTACAGACGTTTTAGGTTAACATGTTGCTTCATTTTTTTCTCCTGTATCTTACAGCCTCAGCTGCAATGAATAATTAATTTACATCAATGAAGTGCAACAGTCTGTCAGGACATACAAATTTCATAGCAGAAGCTATGAAGAAACCAAAATTTCAAGTCCCTCCACCGTCATCTGGATTTGAGCCCTAAAGACCAGAAACAACAAGGATTGATTGTTTTCTTTCTCTTGGCTAGAAATGGTGATTTAGGAGTCACAAATCTCTCCTGAAAGTTTATTGTAACTAGCATGCTTCCAAGGTCCTGACAAGTCAGCGCTTTTGATCGACCCGCCATCCAAACTTTCCCTGCAACCTGACAAAAGACATTGTTGGAAGAAGCCTGGTCAGCTATTAAGAGGACCTTAGAGCAGTCAACACACTCCCAGTACCCAGGGAGTAACCTGCCACAATAGTTTGCACAGAGAAGTACAGCAGGTCGCGCCCCACCCCAGACAAAAGAATACCCCACCCCACACTCCTATTGCAGTGCCAGTATCTCTATTACTATAAAAATCTGCAATCACACACTGCTGCTTAAGGACTCTATCTTTGAGAAAGCTTCAGGTCTGCACGAAATACCCCAATTATGGCAGCAAATCTTATTTTAATTCTATATAATTTCAGGATGACCACAAGTCAGAAACTTACTCTTTACCAAGGTCATAAAATTCAAACAGAAATAAAGACACTGTTAATTCAATATCCAGGCAAAATTCTGTTAACACAGATTTATTAAGCCTCTAAATATCAGCATCACCAAGTATTCATCATGAAGCAGAAGCACTATGGTCTGTTTCTTTATTATAATTCAAAGCCCATAATCTCTTAGCCAAAAATACGTATTTTAGTTCAATATTATTTCTTGAAGTGATAGACTTACTACCCAAACACAACCTGAATTGTATACTCTTGGCCTTTACAAGGTTGAAATTATTTACCAGTTGCCAAGCTGATCTGCCTATTTATACTCCCTGACAGATATCCTGTGGTCTTCTCCAGCTATTTGACACGTCAGTTTGGGACAATGTGTGAAAGCTAAACTCGCTCAGTCATGCACAAAGGTACCAGAAGCATTTTTACACAGGTTTGTACCATGCCATTACCTATCTCCATGCTACCACTGATTTGCTTTGGAATCCTTTCATCTGACAACACTCTGTTGAAAGCCTGAAACCATGACAGTTTAGTTTAATGGTTTATGTTGCTTAAATGGGCATGTGAACTACATCTCACTGGGAACGTTTTTCTGGCCAGCACTGCATCCTGGACATCAGCAACAGGTGAGTGCTTAAGAATGAGATACATGAAATTCCTACCTAAGAACATCAGATACAGTTATGGGGCTTCTTACAAGCCATACACTGTGACCAGAATCCAACAAGCGGTATTCATTTCACTGAGACTGAGAGCTGGCTATTACTTCCCTACTTATAGGGGTTTATTCAGATATTGTAGAGCACCACTCAGAAACATCTCTAAAAGGGAGGAGGAAAGTGCACAGAGAGAGGTTTTAAAATTCAGATCAGTATTACCTATGTTGCTGCTTACTCTAATCTTAACATTCACCTAAATATTAGATTGGTGGGTGAGGAAAGATGTGGACATCACTGGAGAAAGGAGAGTCAAATGAGTACAAACAGAATGGACAGTCTGCAGCCCAGAAGTACAGGAGTCTTATTCCAAATCCTGAACTAAGCCAGTACATGTTAACAACTACTAATTATGGGGTTACCGGAATCCTGATCCCCACCATCCATCAGGGAGATTAAACACTGCAATCTGTGAAACAATGAAGACTTTTCTTTGGCACGCCTAGTAGAGCTGCAGTCCAAGAACTGCACCTCACTACACTTGAGCCATTAAATATAGCCAGACTTCTGAGGAGTTCAGCAAGTATATGATCTGTATAAAATGACTGCATGCTACCTCCCTCTAAAACTTCTCATGTTTGTCATTTAGGTGAGATGTCAAATATCTTTATACAATGTTTTAAGCATATAACTAAGAACATGTAGTATATAGTTGGCTCTTACGCGGCAAATGGTGATCATATCATTAAATCACATGAACAAGGACCTGAACAATTGGAATTTTGTGTTTTCAAATTTCTGTATGATAGCTAGAGGCAGAAACTGATTTTATCATGACCTGAAATAGAATGAAAACAGTGTCATACACTGTTCAGTTTAAAACTGATCTTATGTATCAACACTAGCTTCCTCACCTCCCCAAGAGGAATATGTTTGTTAATTATCCTCCCAGATCAAAAGGCCATACGGGATGAAAATTCTTTTAGAAGAGGAATCTTTAATCTACCAGACAAAATGCAACACCTGGTTACCTAAAGTCAGAGAGAGAAGCAAAATAAAGTATGTATTTAAATTGTAAGGATACGATATTTTGGGGAATCTGATTACATAGAACACTTTTATGGTGGGAACTCTTCCTGTATTGAGAGCTGAACACAGGACTAGTATTTTTGCTCTGCTACCTTTTATCATTCTTCATGAAAACTAAACCCAGAGGAAGTGGCATAAGTTCCTGTAACTCTGAAATAAAAGTTAGTCAGTGTTTGATAGTTTGGCTGAGCAGTCTATTAATTCAGATTGGTCATCCATTAGCAAATCATAAGGGAGAAAAACAAACTTTGAATTCACTTACCACTAGCATACAACTATAAAGAACTATATAAACTTTGAGTATGTTAAAAAGCTGTTGAAACTGATGAGGGACAGAGGGGTAAGCTGTGCCAGAGGGCACTGGGTAGGAGACAGGAGCAGCACAGCACGTTATTATGGTGGTCCTTTAACTAGATGATCAGCACAGGCTAGCAACAAGCAAAGCTGTTTAGGGAGCCAGGTGCTGGGACAGTGTCCAATTCCACTGCCATTTGTCCTAGAAGGGCTCAGCTATAAATGTAGAGCACAGAAGACTGCAGTTCTTGCAAACATAAGAAAGCAGCAAGCCTTTAAGAGCTCTGCACTGATTATGGTCAGTTCACTTGGTTAATGCCATTTTCAAGATAAATAATAACATCAAGAAACAAAGGACTGTTAAAAGGCTACCGCTCCAACCTACTCACCTAAAGGGACACTCTAGAGTGCATAGGGTCCCATCAAACTGGTCCCAACACTGTATATGTTCTGGTGAATATCCAGCACAGAAAGCTGTGATAATGGTAAATTAATTAGCGGAGCCCACAAAAAGGATGCAGGAAACTATCCTGCAGCTTTAAACCAAGACTTAGTATTTTCAAAGACAACAATCTGCAGTTCAGAAGCACTTATGAATCTGCTGGAAATTCCAGGGCACCATCCGCGTAAAGGAAGTGTGGTTAGATCATCACAATAGTTTAAGTTACAGCTAGAAACACTAAAAGAAAAAGGAAGCTTTGTTGATTTTTTTACATTTTTAAGTTCCTACCTGATTTAGAGACATTTATAATCAAATAATCCCTCTGAAAAGGGTGAGAAAAACTTATCCAAAGTCCCACAGTATGGCAGGATTAGGTATAGCGCAGCCCTGAGTTAATGATCTTCCAATTTGTGTACAAAAAGCTATTGAGAAGAAGATTCCATCACTTCAAGGGTAGGGCAGATCTTGTACTCTCAAGACTCCAGGAGCTTTAATCTGTGATGTTTCATCAATGTACTTGGTAGTACTGGATTCTTAATCTGCATAATCTTTAACTTAGAGTCAGTACTCATTCAAAACTGAACCTAAATAAAGACAGTAAGCAATAATTTAACATCTCAGCTCAGATTTAACATCTAAGAACAGATTGTAACGGAGCACCATATCAATCTGACAGAAAAGCAAGGCAAAGAAACATGAACAGCTTTATACACACATGCAAAGCATCACATAACTAGTTTGAAATAGGAACCAGTTTCCAGGGCTATGAGCATCCCCAAATGTCCTTTCATTTCAACAGGAGTTGTGCACACTGTCAACAAATTACCGATGTGATGCAAACACCTATATTCAAAAGTTAGTTGGCTCTTTGTCTGAAACTGTCCTCCCCCCACTCCCAAATAACAGCAATTGGTAACAATAGCTTCTCTTTCCCCAGATTTAGCCAAGCTTCCTTTTATAGAAAAAACATGAAGTACCACCAAATGAATACAGAATTTTAAGAGATGAAAGAGTAATCGTTTTCTTAAGGAGCTCAGAGATGTGGTACAAAAGAAACAAGACTGAGTCCACATATAAAATTACAGGCTGATGTTATGTTTAACTATTTATATTAAAGCCACAGATGATGTCTAGTATGTAATCATGTTAAAAAATAAGTTTCAAGAAAGCTTTAATACAAAAAATGACATTTGGTGAAGTTTAAAAAATTTCATAGCTTTAGCTACTGTGAAAAATATTACTTTACTTGAAATGCATTCAAAATTTCAAATTCCTGAAATTAACAATTTTCAAACCTTAAGTAGTCTACTACAGCTATAGCTGTTCTCTGAAATGAAGTGTTAACCCTCATAACAAATGGGGGGGGAAAATCACTTCTCAACATTTTTTATCTTTTATTTATGTAAAGGACGGATGAAAAGTGCTCCCAAAAGACAGCCAATTTACAATTCTAAAAGGTTACTACAGAAAAAAAAAAAATTCTTTTCTTTCCTTGTGACTATACTATATGTTAAGCAAGATTGTGCCTAAATTCAGAGAATGCTTGATGTCGTAACTGCACAAGCATTAAATGTTGTCATATTTACCACTGAAGAGTCCGATGGCAGACTTCAATGGCATCAATCTTCAATTATGAGATGAGAAAGCAGTTGTTCAGTTGCACTCAGATTGTTGCTTGCTTGCACCATGGCATATTTGCATTTAACCTGGAATCCAGTGAGAATGCACCCTGATCTTTCATGTTTCCCTGCGAAAAACTTTTCTACGCTTTTATACAAGCCAGCAGACACACAGGATGAACAGCTCTTCAGTTCTTTCAGGGACTATAAAAAGCAGGGTTTTTTTAAATCAATAGCTTAATGGTTGTGCTAAATATAGCTTTTCCCACACTTCTTCCTTGTAATTCAATGTAATGCTTCTTGATACCTCAGTCATCATCTTGCTGATTTCTTTTCTGTCAATGGAACAGGAGAGTTCATAATGTTAGGACACAGTTATCTGAAGTAAGAGCACTAATAAATCATAACAAGTGTTTCCAGATACAATGGCTATTAGACAATGACTGCATTTCTAATCCATTTTTTGAATGATAACAGGTAATGTTTCCAGCAAACGGAACAGAGTAGTATCAACCCTCTCCTCCATCACAAACTATAGGATTTTATTCCCAGTAAAGAACAAGATTTGTCCCGCACATTAACCAAAAGAACATACAAGAACCAGAAAACATGATAGCGGTGGCAAAGTCAGTGGTCAAGATGAAGGCAACTGTCCTCCCTTCCCTAGTTTATAAAGATATGTTTTCATGTCATTGTTAATCAAAGGAACAAAGAAAGAAATTGTATTGAAAAAGGAACAAGTGTTTATGGGTTTTTTACTAATATACTTCTTTTCTAACTTTCAAAAAAGTTGTTAAAAGCATTAGCTTTCACCACTCAAAAAATGCATTTCCATTTATGCTATGTATTTACATTTAAATAAGAAAGAAAACAGCTAGGTCCTTCAGTAAACATTCACTGCTTCCCATAAAGGTAAATTTATTAACTGAAGTGAGATCAGGATGAGATTGCTTTTCATGAGTTAAAAAAACAACAACAAAAAACCCCACCAACCAGCAAAAGACCCAACAATACATTGTATGGTTTCATACATTACTTTTTCTGTAATTATGTAACCTATGTTAATTACAAAAGCACAATTCCAGGCATTTTTATGTTGCCATTTCACAAAGATGGCAGGTCACAAGTTTTTTTTCACTACTTCTTACCAGTTTAAGAAAGTCAATTAATTTGTGAACATCCTCTCCTGTAGAAAGGTCCACAAAATCTTTTGGCAGTCGGTAACTCAGGTACGGACTAGGCTGGACAGTAACTTTACTGTTCGTACAACGAAAAACTGGATAGTCCTTCGGAAAAGATATTGGATAAGACAAGAACAATGTACGTGAATAAAGCTAGCAATGTTTCTTGAACTTTTCTGTGAGACTGAGTCACTTTACCAACGATTTTATTTGGCATTCAATCAATTAAACCTGCACTTTGTAAATATTGTAGTTTTCTTATTAAAAACTCTGTCCACTTAAAAGCAAAAGTTAAAATGTTACTAACAGTCACACAAAGGCATTTATTCTCTCACTTCAAAATTTCTAAAATGTATCAATTGTTAATGTACTTAATAGACATATTGTAACAGTGCTGTAATAACAGAGCTAGAAGGAACTTCAGGCAAGAGTATCTACATAGCTACGTGGATGAAGAAAATCTTTACAACAGAATCCCTAAACTTGTCTTCACAGGTTCCTTGTTTAAACCCACGTCTGCAAATATAACCTTACTGAAATTATGACCTAAGCTTTCCAACCAATTTACTTCTGACGGAAAAAATATCTCTATAAAAAAATATCTCTAAACACTCAATTGTAGCAACAGGTTTGGGGTAATTTATATGATTTTCAGTTCAACACATTGACATACAACATAACTGCCCACTGTATGGCAATAAGCAGCTTCATTTTAAAGACAGAAGTTCAGTAACTTCACACCAGATTCTGTGACTGGATGTAAGCTGACGCATGAAGACAAGTCACTCTACTTTTTATCCAGGCTTACACCAGAGAAAACTGCAAAGGGTCTGGCACTAAGAAAAAAAAATCCTCAAAACAAAATTCAGGTGTCCCATGGACAGCTCAAGAATTGGAAGTGTGTTTTAACAAAGGAGACACAGCTTTTACCAGGAAGCTTCATTGAATGGGTCTTCATACAGCAACTGCCACATGGTGAGACTAAGAGAAAACAGCATGAACGATACCCTGCAGAGAGGCATATTTCCCTTGCACTATGTTATGAAAATGGCAACAGAACTAAAGCGAAGCTCAAATTTTAAATTTGGCTCAATAAAGCATCTCATTTCAGTTACCTCTAATGCAGTTTAACAGCTAGAAAATATACAAAAGCCCACGCTGACTCACCATCTCTCCTCAGACAACTACCAAGTGTTTCCCAAGATAACATGCTACTTTATATCTTCTATCCAGCTGTCTGAGAACTCGTTAAGATGTGAGGACTCTGTCTCAAGCATGCAGTGAGAAGAAAGCTGGAGTACAAATAAATGAAGACTATCCTTCCCTCTCTGTATCAATGGGAAGTTATTTGTGTTCACAGAGGCAATACAACTTCGAAGAGGGACAGAAAAGCCCAGCTCTGCAAGGTCAGGGAGTTCAACCAGAGGACAAGACTTCCCTGAGGGTATTTGATATAAGGAAGAGACTGAAGTTAAGCTTCTTGCTGCCTCCCCCCAAACATAAGTCTGGAGCTCTGGGAAACTGTATGACAGATACCAGGAACAAAGCAGAACTTTTAAGGGATTAAATAGAAAAGTAGCAGATTTTAAGAGAAATTGAAAAGAACGCATCCAAACCGCATAAAAGCAAGTTTCAGGGCATCATCTTCGCAACGTGGTCAAAGCTGTAATATGAGCTTGTACTGTCTGAACTAAAAATTCCCTTGCAGGCATCTAAAACTAGCATGCAGTACTCATTGAGATTAAGTACTGTCTAATAAGGTTGATTTTTCTTAGAAAGAGTTTACGTTTCATGAGTTAAGGACCTCTATTTACTTCAGTGGGATCTGCATCACAATTTGACTACAAGACTAATGGAGGGACAGAAGGAAGGCAGGAAGGCATAATGCCTGTTGGATGTTAGCCAGCCTCCCCCATCATAGAGCTGTACCTGTTCTGTTGCTTCCCCTTCACCCTGGTCTCCTTTCAAGTTTTTCCCAGAGGTCAGTTCTTCCCACGTAAACAGCAAGGAGTCTGTTACCTCACCAAATGGGTTAAAATCTATTAACCAAATCTTACCCTGCAACAGAACAATAGAAGAATTAAAACAAGCCACAGAACTGAAACAGCAACAACAACAAAAACAACAACTCAGAACACCCATACGTTACTGTAGTATGCTTGGTCTTTAGATAAGACTATGTCTAATTTGAAATCATCTGGTTTTAAGCACTTCAAATATTCAAACATCCTTTACAGTAGACAGTTCTAAAACACAGCAAGCTATGACTTAATATTTTATTTATTTTTATTACACAGAAAATCAGACAGAACTCAAACTGAATTCAGTTCTATGCAAGGTGCTTTCAGATGAGACCACAGAAGTTCTGGCTAATCCCCACGGTCCTCCGAGATCCCCAGACAGCATGAACAAGGAATGGAAAAAACCAAAACCCAAACCAAACAAAACAAAAACTCCCCAAAAAATCATATACCCAAAAACCCCAAACAAAAATCCCACCCAAACAGGGATTTTGCTTTCTATCAAAAGTCACCTCAGCACTGCTGTACATTCAGCAGTCTACAGGAACTGCTGTTCGTGGTCTCAGAAGGGACCCAGCAAACATAGAGCAGGGTCTGCAAAACGCTAATGGAGATCACGAAAGCTGCAAGGTGCTGCACAGATATAGATAAATAAAGAATAACTTAAAGGCATTTTTAATATAGCCATTACTAACAGTCCAGACTAGTTTCTCCTGCCTCATCTCTAATATATTTGTGTTCCAAACAGTTCTGGTAGTATGCACAACAGCATGCCTGTTTCCCAACTGAAAAATTAAAGCAGAGGGACTAACAAGACATATTAAAGGTAACAGAGGTGTCGGCAAAGGAGCAAGAAATAAGTTTGTGTTCCTTGAGTCATCTTAAGATACAATCACCAGCACAGGGCTATCTTTTCTCACCCAAGGAAGTGTCATCTATTCTTATAAAACAAAATGTTATAATAAATTATGATGAAATATGCCTACATCTGCTACTAAAAATTTGCAAAAAAAGTATTACATTTGGAAGAAATCAGATCTATCAAATATGGAAAGAAAAAGGTTGTGTAATATAAGCAGGACTGAAGGGTTTTATTGTGTTTGTTAAAGACCAACTGGAATTAGAACCAAACCCGAAGACTGTGTAGCTACTAAAAACTTACTTGGCCTTCTCTTTCTTTCCCTCATTCCTGAAGGATCTCTTCCTTCAGAAGCTCCTGAAGGACCTTCCCCATCTTGATACAAACAGCAAATACACACTACAGCCATCTGGTTTCTAACTTACAAAGATGCTTTTGAAGCCTTCAGTCACAGAGTAACATAGAGATTTCCTCTCCCACCCACACTACCTAAGCCACCCCCACAGGTACTAATGCACTGTAGAATAGGAAACCCATGGAAACCCGTACAATAGAGAGTAGAAACGCTCTGGCTGGTCTGTTACGATCCACAGCAAGTTACTCATGCAGGTGAGGGGGGGAAGTCCCAGCACAGAGGAAACCAATGATACTACTTGTAAACTGGAACCGAGCCAGTAAGCGTGTGGTTGCACGCAGGCTTTCACAGGTCTCTCTCTCTCCGGGCAGGGCTGTGGGGTACAGCTCTCGCAGAGCAAGTTTTGAGAAGCCAATGCACCCCAACAGCAGTACTGAAACCAGACGCCTACAAAGAAACGGCAAATTGCAGGGACACTGAAGTGGGTGGTTTCTTACTTGTTTTGGAAGGGTGAAGCAGCACAGATCCGTGTGGCTGAATTGCAACACTTCTGCACTAATATTGACACCATTGGTGCAGAGAGTGAACAGGGCAAGCTCTGCTGTCATTTTCCACCTCTGTTCATCTTCAAAAGGCAGTCACAAAGTCTCATTATAAGTGATGTTTTACTTTTGCTAATGGGGACATCTCGTTAGCTCCAAGGCAGCAGGAGGAGGAATCTATAATTTTAGATTTATTCTATCACACTAGAAAAACAAGCTAATGAACCAATTTAATCACACACACAAGCAATAGCTGGCAAAGTTCATTCAGCAGTTCAGAGAATCTCCTTGCATCAGAAACGCTTATACTTCATAAAGGACTTCCCTATGAAAGGCTGTCACAGAGACTCCTCCTTACCCCAAAGACATGCAACTCAGCTTTTTCATAGGAACTCATCATTTCTCTAGGGAAGAAACGTACGCTAGAAAAACTGAAAATTGGTTTTCCGAAAGCAACACCTGTTTTTTGTGAGCAGCCAGCAGTATTTTTCACTCCCTGCAGACAGCAGTATGCCGTCTACAACAACTGTTTCCTTAGATGGTCTTAAATCTGCACTGAGCTTTGGTAGCTGCAAATTAATGAGAAGTGGCAAAACAAACTAAATATTCCTTTTCAGGGCTCGTTAAAGGGAGTGTATATAACTCTGGGTCAGTAACCAAACTATCTTAAGATTAAATGCTCCTTCAAGTCTTACGTGCAATGTCATGATTTAAATGTAGTTTCAGATGACTTGCACTGTGTATCTAAAGAGCAGTAGTAAAGCTATTTATCTGCCATCTTCTGGTATCAGTAATCTTTGTCATATGACAGCACAGAAACGCACAAGCCAGGAAAGCAGAGTTGCGCGTAACTGGAGAGAAAAAAACCCCAACTCATATTACATTAAGATTTCTTCCTCATCTTGAAACAGGAACCAATAGATTTACCACATCATGTAAGCTTCACGCTTTATTTTACTAAAGCATTATGCAACATGCTGCTGAAAGGAAGTAACTATGACAAGGACTGTTTAAAGGAAGCTAAAAGATAGCTAAAACGCACACTGAACTGTTACATCTCCCTAACTCCAGCTGCACCTTCACACACAGGGACAATGCTCACAAGGCAGAGACAAGCACTAGTTTACACATTAACAAGGGCAGCTGTGAGCTAGCAGTGGGCTGAAGCCACTCACTGCACTTCTTTGTTCTTACCACAGTGACTTGCCTTGAACATGGTTACAAGCTGTTAACAAAGAGCACCAGCAGAGCCAACCGTCAGGCTTGTCAGCTGTTGCACTATGATTGTGAATGGCTAGCAGAGAGAAGAAAAGAAAAAAAAAAAGGAAAAAAAAAAAGGGGATCCAAACGAGAACAGGCTACCAGTCCTGCAACATAACTTCTTCAGGACTAGGTCTCCAGATCACCCAGCTTGGAAGACTGTATGACAGTGTTTCGTCCTTAAAAGATGACTGGTCTGCAAAGTCAGGCACTTGCTTAGATGAGCTCGGTGAAGAGAGTAACAGGAAAGGTGGACACAGAAAAGCTTGTTCTCAACCAGGCCACCACTGCTTCTATGCCACCCTCCAACTCCAGGAGCAGAACCTGTGGCAGCCTACTCCATACAGTCTCTCCAGTAACTAAAGCAAGCACAGGGAGGGGGGTGCTCTCATTCACAACTGATTTAAAGTGGACATTTCTCTCATTCTGTATGTTAGGTTGCCATGCAACAAACCTGATGAGGAGCACGGGCTCTGGAAATTAATCACACTCGGCAACACTCAATATTCTTGTGCTGCCTATAACTCGCATACAAAGGGAGCAATGAATAAGACAGTTGCAAACCACAAAAGTACATGTGAAAGGAGGGGGATCTGACACACAAAGGGCTATCTGGCAGTTTACAAGACCTGAGGGTAGAAAGCACTGAGAGATATCTACAAACAGCTATATTTTATCTTGACAGATGAAGTAACACTGCTCATTGGAGAACACACAGGCTGAAACGTTTTACTTAAATAACACATCTCCATGCCTCAGCTGTGAGGCAGACTATGCAATAGTAGAACATGGTTCAATACTGAAGTGTTGCTCCTCACTTTGCTTGGCAGCATCCTCAAGCCTGATGATCTGAACGTGGGCAGGTAATTTTCACCACCATTCAGCATGGCTGGTTTTAGCCTGTAGCCTGATTTTTAGACACCTATGTTGAAAGTTGTGCTGAGTAACAGTACAACAGCTGTTTTCCACATGACACACATTCCTGTTCAGTTTCTGTTTTGCAAACTATGGCACGATTTACTATTACACAATTTCAAAATACTTTAGCAACATTCAAAATCAGCATCGGGACTTACTACAAATACTCCCAACTCAACTCAAATAAAAGACCTCCAATCCCGTAACTGTAAACAAGTCAAACAGTGAGACTCACAAATGTATATAAAAAAAGTATATGGCCATTGTTCTTGCATTTCTGACTTAGGATTTGGAAAAAATTAAAGCTTCTCATGCACTGATGTGATTCCCAAAAGTCAGGTTTTGACATTTAAGGCTACACAACCCATTTTTGGTTGTGTTGCTTTTAAAACAATACATGTGTGCCTTTCAAACACAATTCATCTGACCTATTTCTCTCTGTTGACACTGGGAGAGGTCAAGGTGGCTAACTCTGCTATTGGCACCTGAAGTTGGGACATTTCTACCCACTCCATCACTATCTGGATGTTCAGGGTTCTGATCTGCCGAACACTCAAAACCACAGCCTGGAACAGTTTGAAAAGAAAAAAACATTAGCTTCCATCTGTCACAAGCTGGGCATGCCACATTCATATACTCGTTTGACAACTATCCCTTCATGTCCTAGACTTCCATATATGAAGTACAAGTCATCATTTTCCAACTGCACATGGATAATCTGAAGAAATATTAATGATTGGTTTCAATAAGTTCAGATGCTATAGGGAAAAACATCACAGGGTGGGGGGAAAAAAAGCTCAAGGAATTTTTTTTTTTAATCAGAATGCCCCAGATTTTTTTAAGTCAGCAAAATATCACCCCCACCTTATTTTCTGAAACATCATTGCCACTCTGCTGAATGTTCAGACACATTTCCATCAAAAGCACCCACAGTAAGCACTGTGCAGAGGGAACCTTAGCAACAGGTAGTCCTTCACCAAAACAATTTAGTAATGTTGCATACTATTAAGTACCCAACTTAAAACAAAATGCCCCAAGCCGTTCAACATTTAAGAGGCATTTAGACAATGCCCTTAATAACATGCTTTAATTTTTGGTCAGCCCTGAACTGGTCAGGCAGTTGGACTAGATGATCGTCATATGTCCCTTCCAACTGAAATAGTCTATTCTATTCTAAATTATTTCAGCAAAGACTCTCCATGTCAAAATGAAAACTAAATTGCCTGCAATAGATTCACAGAACTGACAGAATTGCAGCTGAAGCCAAAGTTATGTGCTTTAAGACAGACTACTAAATAATTACGTGACTGGCACACACATATTTACATCTCTAATTCTATTATTCTCCTACTGTAGACAGTGTCTAACATAGAAAAAGACCTGGAGAACACAATAACATCAAGTGGAGCTTTTTTTTTCCCCTCCCCTGCAGGACCACGTCTAGGAAGATGAAACTATTATTTGCTCCATCTCTGTAGCATTTCATGAAGAGTTTCCACAGAATAAGCAATTCTATACAACCTATCATCCACTTACCCTGCTGTCTCTGTACACATCAAAAACGTCTGAAAAGGAGAAAAAAATATGTTAATCTTAAAAGACATATAATTTCACACAAGATGTCTAAATCTGAATAGATACTTGTGTACACAGCACAATCTGCAAAGTCAGTATGTCTAAAGAACTGCAAGCCAGAATTAGGTTCATTTCCAAGGGGGAGTTGAAACATTTCAAGAACTACTATTAATGCACTGAAAGATCAGCTGCTGGGTTCTTTCATGTAACGCTAGTTTCTTCTATTGATTTTTTTCCCCCTATGAAGGACATTTGGTAAACTCTTAGTCCAGAGAGAAGCTTATCTTTGACATTACTGCTCTTTGGTTTACAGCAGAACAGAGAAATTTCAAGGAAGGATCAAAGACTCCACTGTGCTAGACATTGCACAAACATTGAATAAGAGAAAGTTCCTGCTTGACTGAGATTAGGGCTTCAGCAGATAACAAGCCAAACAGGTTGTAGGAACAAAGGAGTCGATGGGTGTGCTGAGAAGAGGCAGCAGTGAAATGGCTGTGTTTAATGTAACCTAGAGCAGGTACAGCACAGCTACCCATTATTGACAACTCTTTCCAACAGAACTTTTGCTACTCAGTGATTGACACAAAGGTGCCTTGGGTAGCCCCCTTGTTGTCCCTCCCTTTGACTTAATTAAGCGTGAATCTTTGTACATGCATCTTTCTACTAGCTTCTGTTCTGTATGCTTAAACAAATCTTTGTCTTTCTATACAGCCAGGGAAATCGACAGGCATTCAGGCATGACTACACACAGAAGTTGTACCAGTTCAGCAAAAAGAAAGGAGGAAAGAAAAAAGCACCAGATTTAGAAAAACCTCAGACAAACGCTCTATTGTCACTTCCTTCACTAATAAGGAAGGGAATATTTCAGCCAAGAGATTTCCCAATACATGCAGGATAAACTAAACTCAGGATATGACTGAAGAACACTTGAGCCTCAGCAACTACACAGGAAGCTGCCCGTCAGTAACAGGGATGCTGATTGATCGCATCCATGCATGTAAAGCTACTCAGCAGCTTAATCTGACATTTCATGTGAAGCTGGCTGAGCGAAGGGCAAACCACAACTGAACAGTGCCAAAGCCAGTAACATAACCAATTCTGACCATACAGCCTAAAAATCCACACAGCTTTTTGCACAAGCTCAGTTACGTCAATTTGAAATGTCTGTCCAGAACTGTGATTGTCTCAAGAAGACAAGCCCTCAGTGACTAAGGAAATTGTCAACACAAGAAGTACAGCAACCCTAGATTTTTTCTACAGCTGTTCAACTGAACTTGTTGCCTGTACCATGTACTCTCATTAGTCATGTCCCATTAATGGAAAGCTTGCATCTGAGCTTTACTATAAAATGATGTCTGTCAGCTTAAAGCAAGCCTATGGCAATCACTGAGCCTAACGGCATTTAGTGGGATTTACATCCCTGTTAAGACGAACTGCACAGTGGTGACTAGTTTGGGACACTCAAAAACACCGAACAGAAAACAAAACATGAACTGTTCCCTCTTCTTAGGGACAACCTCACAGCAGGAGTGTTGTATGCCAGCAAGACTGTAGTAAAGCTACCAGCAATTGCTCAAAATGGAGGCTAAACCAAAGCTCAGCTCTACAGTAAGTATCAACACCTCCAGAACAGTGTTCTTACTGGGCTCTTATGAAAGGTATTTAGAAGGTTCTAACATCATTTAGAAGTATTTATAAAGCATTCACCCATCTGTTATCCTACTGCTCTGACTCTGCAATGCTTCAGCTGCTCTGACTCAACTCTTCCATCTGGAGATGCTACCAGACCAACTGGAAAAAGCAGAGCAAACAGCATGAAAATCCCCAACAAAACAAGAAGTCAGAAAAAAACTGTAATACCTTTCCTTTTAAAAGCAAACAAACAAGCAAACCCAGATTTTTATTGTTAACAACACATATGCTACCAGACAGAGGATCAAAGGATATGATGGGGGATGAATGAAAGGGGTGAAAAAACCAACCAAAAAAAAAAAAAAACCACAAACCCACCAGAAAACATTTTCTGCATGGCATTTCTCTGCAAACGGACAAGGCACCAGCATTTAGTGCCTAAGAAGAAAAGGTTAACAAGCCTTCATCCCAGAAGGTCACCCTGAAACCTCTTCCCAGAAGGTAACTCAGATGACATAGTTTTATGTCCTTTACATAAGACGACACTTCAGACCTTTCAGTTCCCCAGATGGCAGTTTCAGTGCTTAAATCTAGGCATCAGTTTCCAAAAATAATGCCCTGAATTCTTATCTATCAGTTGATTACATACCAGCTAAAATTATGTTGGAACACAGAGGAAAATTAAAAGACAGTAATCGGAATGTCAGATCTATATGACTGATCTTACTTCAAAACATTAGGGCTATGGACCTATTAAATTAGTATACTGATTTCCAGATGACTAGTCTTCTCCAAGCCGTGGTCCTTGAGAGCTTCTCTGGACTGAAATAAAGGAATCTTGCCATGTCAAATTATTAAGAATTTTAATGTAACTGAGACTGGCATAGAAGGCATCTTTTTCAGAGAGTCAGACAGGACAGATTATTTTATTGCTCTGGTGGCTCAGCAAAATGATTAATCATGTTCAAAACTCAACTAAAGTTTGAGTTTTCAAAGCTTTATAGAAGACAATACAACTGCCAGACAATTCTTATATTTATATATTTTACTAAACTGAGGTTTGGTCCACGCCAGACCCAATTTAAATTTCTTCATCGTATTTTTCACCACTAGTGATCACCCATCACAAGGAACACTATTCAATTCTTACTAAACCATGTCAGGAAACTATTTCCAATAAAATTTGCAAAGGACTCCACATTTAAAGAGCAAGACAATTCACTTCGGCTGCTTAGGTTTATCAAATACTGTGGCTTTGACTCTAGTCTCAGCAGCTAAACTGCTGTGCTTCCATATTCTAGGAGAAATAATAACTTCTTGAAAAGAAACTTACAAATCCTTTCTTCAAGAAATACATCAATAATTTAGCAGAAAACATCTGACAACATCTTTATAAACAAGTATTCTTACTACTGAATATCTTTTGTTAAGCATTTCCTACCTCACTTCTCAGGTTTAGAAATTTTCTTAATTAAAAATAAGTATAAGGGGAAAAAGCCTTAAAAAAAAGAAGAGCCATTACGCGTTCTGATGGGATCTTTCACTCATCTGTTGTGTTTTCCTGAAAAGCTCCAGCTTATTCCTTCAGGGGTTTTTTGTTGCTAATTTTATAGTCATTCAAAAACTACATTGCTCTGCATGCTCTAGCCACAAGAGCTGTAAGACTTCCTCAAGTTAAAAAGAACCAAGCTCTGTGAAAGCAATAGCTGTGAAGGGAGATGCATAACCACAGACTTAAAATATTGGGGATGCCATTATTTATTGAGAAGTACCCATTTTAACAGTGATGTCCAGCAGTAAATTGGAATTTAGCACACTGCAACTCAGTGCACTGTGGAGAAAATGAGCCTGGCTTAGCAACAGCAAGGGGGCAAGAGAACAGGTCTCATTTCCATGGAGTTTGCCCTGCAAGCCCTTTCAGTACCCTGCAAAAGAACTTCAGAGAGGCAGACTCTTCATTTCTGTTTTTATGTCTTTGCAACTATGCATGCAGTATTTTAAAACCTTCATAAACATCCTCTTTCCCTCCCCCATGCTCCCCTTGCTAACTGAAGCTTTAAGATACTTACAGTCTTCATCCAAGAATTTGTACTGTATGTGTTTCTTGAAAAACTCCTGTATTGATCTGCAGATGTCCTCATGTTGCTTAGAGATATGATCATAGTATTGAGTGTAGTCCCTCTGTGATATACCTGTCAATAATTTCAGTTGATTATAAAGAGCTTTAGGCATGCAAAAAGCCCAACCAAGCAAAATGCAGTTATCAGACAAGCATGTCATAAATTGTATTTCAGAAGATGGGGTTCCCCCAAGTTTCAACCATTACCAGTGACTTACTGTTTGGCTTTATTCTCTTATATTTAAAGTACTTCCATTAGGAATCTCTTCCTTGAACAGTTCCATCCTGCATTTTGTGAACCTCATCTTGTATGTACACACTTTGACTATTTTTAAGTGAATTTCAGGAGGAACCTTTGCCTGTATTTATGTTTCCAGTTCCTGTCTTTTCCTTTCATTTTTATTCCCTCTTGTTACTCTGGTCAGAAACTTTTTCTGTTCTGCACATCAGATCCAGGGATCAGAATTTGGAACCATGAAATGAAAGGGGCAGACACTAAGCTTGCACATTAGCAAAGATGACAGATCCTAGCGTACCACAAAGATTCTTATTTAACCGATATTTTTTAAGCATGGAAACACACCTATCTGTTTGGTATGGCACTACAGATAAAACCTTAAATCCTAAAAGCAATGCGATGGCATGCAGTCTAGTACCGTATTTCTCCCATTTGACCCCCTGAGGGCTTTCTTGCCTATCTGACATTAGATAAACTATCCCAGCTACATCACAAGCTCTTCATTTCAGACATTTATTTGTCTACAAGACAATAGTTTAAAGTTGACATCACAGGATTATATACTTGTGTACATCTGAAGTGACAGAAGTTCTCATACAGGATGTGTCAACATAAGCTACTGCAATACCTTCTGGACAAATGCCAAACCAAGACCTGTCCCATCACTGCAGAATGAGTAACTCGTGCTTACTTAGGGAAAGAAAAAGCCAGAACCCTCCAAGAAAGATGTATCAATGATGGCAGTTTGCTGTTTTAACCATATACAAAACTCAAGAGATTAAAGTTTTACTGTAAGACAATGCTGACTACCTCCAAAGATGTGCTCTTCAAGAAAGTTCATATAAAGTTTATGATGTCAGTGGAACTGTGAATTATTAATTCCACTGCAAAGCTTAACTCAGATCTAAGAACAAAAATCAAGAGACAGTGGCATCTCAGGGGATGCAGACATGTAACTGGAAAATCATTCACTTCACTGTGCAAGTATGACTCTTTAGTTTGACTGACAGGCTTATTAATTTTAAGAGCATGGGAACATATTGTGAAAAATCTTGGAACTGTATCCAGAAACAGAGCTGGAGTGCTAGCTGAAAAAAAACCCATAGTGGTAGATCTACTAGGTTTCAAAACCTAGTAATGAAATGTACAGAGTGTTTAATTAGCCAGCATACAAATGCTTTGAGGTATTTGAAAGTAAGTATCACTATATATATTCTACAATAAATCTACATTCAAATGTTTTAGAGGTTATTACAGTGATGCCTATCTCCGGCACTTGTGGTGTTCCAGCAGCACATAACAGGACAGAATTCAGCTCTTCTCCCTTCAAAAAGTTATTTCGGTAGCCATTAAGCAATACCAACTTAATGGAGAATCTCTGCTATTAGCAAGATAAACTCTTGTTACAGAGAACTGCAATAAACCCTGCAATTCGCATGAACGGAGAAAGCATGGCAAGATGAGCATAGAAGCACCAGAAGGAACAGCCAAATAAAAGGTCTATGCAAATGGTATGTGTTGACAGTACCCAGATTAGCACATCCCAAAATGTCTATGTGCAGCTCCATAGGACATCCAGATCAGGAAACAAAGAACGAAGTACATTCCTAATGATTCACAGAGGTGGGACAGAATGGAGCAACAGATTGCTGACAGGTCCTAACAGGTACAAAAAGGCATATCCAAACCAAGCACATAGTCGTCATGCTGAGAAGAAGTCAGGAGAAACAATGAGGACTAGATAGCTAATGCCCCTTCCCTTCCATCTCACCACAAGGAACCGTGGACAGACCATTTGTATATATGCATCTTGGTGCTTGTGAATATGTAGATACGAGACAGACAAAATGAGCAAACTTGGTTTTATTTTAAAACAAAAAATCGTCTTTCTTCCTATAAAGTCTGGATTAGAGTTTTGCTACATCACTGCTATAACATTTCCTTGTTAGAAGAGTTCAGGCGGAGTTATTCAATCTTGCTATGGACAAATGTGCACCAGTCCTGTTCTACTTACATCTCTGTTCAACTTTAAAGATTCCATGGTAGACCAGACCAAAACCAAATTCAAACTCCAGAATAGTATTTAGCCTGAAATTAAATCCCTCAATTCAAGCACCTGTATGCGCGCTAGATGTCTAAGCTCCTGTTATAGTCAGCAGAGAACAGTCAATACAACCGGAGGAGTGTAATTCAGCTAAATTTGCCCTAGAGCTGCCTAAAATACATGCTCTAGCACAATCTGCTTGTCCTCCAGCTGTCACAGGTCTCTTGATGCACCCACCAGCTCTTTGCATACTGTGGAGGCCCTAGCTGTTCAGTGCCACTTGAAACGTTTTACACTTAGGATTCTGAACCAAAGTAACAGATCAATAGGTTTTCTGACTAAGCTACACTGAATATAATATGAACTCAGACACCTCATACATCCGTGGACACGTTACAACCTCCCAACTTTCTGCATATGATATCCACATGTGGTCACATTTTATCAGCATAATACCCAACTGTCTCTGTACTGATTCTGCAAGTTGGAAATGATGCAATTCGCTCCTGAATATAAAAGAATCACTCATGAAACAGCCTTTGGGTGAATTTAATTGCTAATTCAGGAACTTAAGAATATTTCCACTGTAATATTGAGCATGCTGTCAGGCTTTCAAATACACTGGAAAGAAATGCGGCATGCTGCATTTTAAATTACAGAAGGAACAAGAAAACATTAATTCCAGAAAAAGGTAAGGTAAGAAAGAACTGTCTTCAGATTTAGCTCTGATTCAAGGAATCACAAGAAAATCCTCAGAACATCACCTAATAGTTTTATCTTTAAGAAAACCCTTACCTATTAGCTTGTTTTCCTTGACAAAGCATCTGAATTCTGCACCAGGGATTAGCTCACACCATTTGCGAAGAACAAGCTACAGAGGAAAAACAAGTGACAAAGTATTGTTTCAGAAAGGTAACTGGTTAACTTTTTGTCAACAGGTATACCTTCTAGATCTACAGTTTTGCTGTAATGACAAGATGACCTCCGAAGTTATTCCTGATAGAAGAAAAAACAATCTTAACCTGCAGCTCACATAACAGGCAAATGCTTCAAAGCAACCAGACTTAATATTAGTTTCATAGAATCACACAACACTTTCGGATGGAAGGCACCTTTAAAGACCACCTCGCCCAAACCAGTTTAAAGCAGAATGGTTCAGAATGGACATAAGAAGAAACTTCTTCACCATGAGGATCATCAAGCGTTGAAACATCTCATTCATAGAGGCTGCGCAGCCTCCACCCACTGAGATTTTCAGACCAGATTTGATAGAACACCAAGTGACCCAATTTGATCTCATCACTTACCTAGCTTTGAGCATGAGAATAGACTAGAGACCTCCTGAGGCCCCCTCCCACCTTTATCTTACGCTCTACCACTTCGCACGGCATTTATAACTTCGAAGTTACATTAATGATAAAGCATGAAAAACAAAAACCCTGCTGTACAACATTACAAATCTGTCATGGAATTGGCAGAAAGTTGCTCCATAGTCAAAAGAGCTGATGAGCAGAATTAAATTTAACCAAATCAACCTCTATTCTGGTATACACCCAAGCAGAATTCTGTGACGCCTTTGAAGGCGCAAACCAGTTAAAATAAGGACATGGGATAGAAATAGTAACCAAACTATAATAGTCAATAGGACAGATTGCCTGGTAATTGAAGCATATCTCTGGCACTTTTTCAAGTTTCTGCATTCCTAAGCTGAAATATTCAAATGGATCCACACTATTTTGAAGGCCTTAATTACTGCTACCGGATTCTGGAAACTCCCAACACCTATCAACTGCAGTAGCAAAACCTCAGCAATCAAAGATTACATCCCTAACTACAGTGTAAACATGAAACTCTTTGTTCCAACTTTTAGATGTTCTCTACCTTTAAAGCACACTAGATAGTGCTTTACAAAGAACTGGGTTCATTCACTTTTCCAAAGCCCTTTAAGCCCACAGAACGATGACAAACGCTATATTTACATAAAAACTATTATTAGAGAAATGACTACATGCTATCATAAAAGCAATAGCACCACATGAACAGTTTAAAGCATTGTTAATATCTGTACCACCAGTTTAACATTTTAGTCTGTTAATGAGCATATTAAACAAGATATGATAGACCAGTTCAGGATGTCCCCAGCTACAACAGCCAGCTTCTTTCTTAGTAACCTCAGCTGCGATATTCACAAGCAGCATACTGTCAAGAAGATATGACTTTCAGCTGTTGAACTTGTCCTTCGTGGCCAAATCTGACAGACATGAGAGGAAATCACAAGGAAGCTTCAAAAGTCTGATCTTTAGCTCATCTGATCTGTAATTAAATGAACTCCTTATCACCTGTAATGCTTAACCAGACATCCCCACGCTGCCCAAGGAACACAATTAAAAAACAAATTTTATGGGCACATACCCAAGCACAAATGGCAATCTGCCTGTAAGCAATTTGTTTAAATTACCTAGAAATCATGCAAACTGTCTTACCTCATAGTCCAAAGAAGGATCAGGGGAATCATCAGTACAGTGAATAAATCTGGAAAAGTAAGGCACAGGCATCAAAAGCTGCTTTTAAATATAAGATTTTAGCCATAGCAAGAAAAATAACCCCAAACTGTGAATCACAATAACTGTTAAATTATCTCCAAGACATACAAACCAAGTAAATTCAATACATCAATAACAAACCTCCTTTTGACAATGACTGGGGGGAGAAGGAAAAATTTCACCTTTTTTCTGTCTAGTGTAACTTGGAAGCACTTCAATTTGGACAGGGATGCAGCTAAAATGTGACTTTATTAATTACTGAGTTTTTTGTTTGAATCAACAATTCTGTTCCTTTCCTCTTTAGCGTTATGTTGGCATAACTGGATTCTCAAAGAAGAAACTTGAGCAATCTAATCTAGTTCCATTGCATCATGTTTTCACTGGTACTTTTAATGTTTAACTTCCTAAACCACACAACAGAGACACTTCATCATGCCTTACAGCAGTTAATTTCCATGAATAAGGGATGCAAAACAGCACCACTCAGCACTTCTGATTCCACAGTACAGCATCCTTTTAAATTAAGAGCCTTAAAAAATACTCTTACAAATCTCTTGAGAGTGGGAATAAATAAAACTATTTCTATAACTGCAAGCAGATGTCACGGTTTTGTCCCTTGTGAGTAGCTGACTGTGTGTCACCTTTCAGGAACTATCAAGAATGGAGGCAGTTACACCCAAGCCAACTTTTATGTATCTTTTTGTCAGTTTACAGCAAACCTCGCAATAAATCCTGTAACTTTCATAGGGAATTAGCAAAAGAACATGCATTTTCCTTCCAAGTGTACTCCCCGACCTTATTGGCAACAAACTACTTTGATGAACAGAACTGTGTAAAGGGCCACTGCTGAGCAATGGTCTTAAATGGAAACATTTATACTGTCTCCCTTTGGCACCGAACAATCCAAAAGTCTAACATCTTTAATATAAGCATTGCATTTGCAAGACATGGCTGCCCAGTCTTCGGTCTGAAGTGAAGAGCTATCGTAAGAGTTAATTCAGTATACTGCCACCAGAAATAAGTTTCACACATTTTAGTTTAGACTTTAATGTCCACTACATTCAGAAAAGAAGGGCGGTAGCAGGTATGCTTTCCAAAAGTACTGTAATCAAACAGATCATATATATCTGTAAGCCTATGTAAACAGATAACATCCTTCAACTACAATTTATATTCCTCACAATTTAAGGTCTGTCAAGGCAACAGGCAAACACTCATGAGAGCTTGCAGTTTTGCTAGGCTCAAAATTCCTCCCTTACTAGCATATATGCCTACCATGCTAAAGAAAATATCCCCCACACACAAAACCAATCATAAACTATTTATATAAAGGCAGCTGAAGTCCAGCACATGGAGTTTTACAGTCCCTGCACACTAGGACCTGTGTTACATCTCACAGAGTTCCATATCCGAGGTCGGGGTACCTACAATCTGCTTCATTCCAGTAACATGCAGTCTTTTCCAGCAGTCAAAAAACAGTCATGAACAACCAAAATTATCCCCTGCTCAAGCCTCAAATATTTTGGGCAAGAGCGATGTGGGGAAAGATACTTCCTCTTTCCTTATAAGTCAGAAAATTAAATCCTTGGGTGCCATCCCAAGCCACACAGACTGCTCAGGTATTGCTGTCAAATCAAACAGGCAAAATGATGAATATAGATAAAAATACTGCAGGATGCAGTGATGTTATTTTTCTTGAGTCTTAATAACACAGGACTGAGTACAAATGAGGGGAAAAATGGGAGAACACAGTGAAAGACAAAATAAACTCAGTTTTTTGTAGTTTCAGTTTTCTTCTAAATAGTATAATGAGATTTTTTTCAACAAAAGGACATTACTACCACCCCTTTCTGGGGGGTAAATATTGGGCAACTTGAGGTAGTTGCAATTTTATATTTTTTGCCAAGTTATTGTAACACTGATTGTTCAGACCCAGCTGAATTCATCTATTACACATGGCCAGAGGCAGAAGGCTGAGCAGGGTTTCTTCAGCCTGCACCCTATTCAGGTTTGGAGGTACCTGAAAGAACAATCGGAGCGACTTCAGGAACCTAACACTGAGATATTTCTGGGCTCTCTTTTCTGAAGCCTTTGAAAATTGTCATTTTGTGCTAAGGGTGACGGCATCAAACTCTGTTGCTTATAGGCCTTGTGCTGTGGTCAACAGCTTGTTTACATATTTATACTTAGATGTCAAGAACAGAAGGATCAAGGTCTTTTTATATGTAGCAGCTGTTAGTCTCCAAATGCATATACTTGACAACAGGACACACTACATAAAGCCATTATGTGGTTCTGTTTTCAACACTGAGAAAAGCAATTTAAGAAGGTTTGGAAGACCTCCAGTAGTTATCCTGCTAAGAGAGCCATGAACTCATTTGCACATCACAGATTATTCTGTGGATAATAAACTATTATGAATATAATGAGAATTGTAAAAGTTATTCTGTACCTGACAGTTCCTGTGCTATTATCTCATAGTTTATTTTAAAACCTTAATAAATAAATAAAAAAAAAAACAAGGAGAAACTTCTAACAACCTTTGAACTGCATTTTTATTTCTTGAATACTGAACCTTGCTGGAACTTTAAGGACTAAAAGAAATAGGAAATTCATGCACTATTCAAAAGAGGATAATGTACTACACTGTAAATTGCTAGGAAAAAGGGGATGCAAGTAAAACCTCAAGGGAAAAAAAAAAAAAATCAAAGGCCTCATTTTTCACATCCTCTCATGCAGAACTGTCTACCTTGGAAGAGGTTATACTAAAGTCCAAACCAAGAGCTACCATTCTTGCAAAAAGGTATCCTGAGTGCAAAGTCACAGCTTTATGAGCCAACACTGCCTCCTATGTTCTGTCAGGAGAACACAGGCCGTTCTTCCTTCACATCTCAGAAAAACTGTAATTTCTTCATAATTTTTAATTCAATATTTAGAAGCATTAAGTCTGGTACCAAAAATGTAGTCAGAATGCTAGCTTAAAAACAAAAAGGACTGGAACATCTGCTAGGTTTTAAAGTTAAACAATGTGCTTAGGAGCCTCACCGACTAAAGACTCATTCAAAAGCAGGCTTTCTCAATTGTTCTCAGAAACAGGCGCTCACAATTTTAACCTAGCCCTCTTATAAACAACTAAATAAATTTAAAAAAAATTGCATCACCTCTCATGTTCCTTTTTATCTTGCACATTAATACATTTGGAAACCTTTCCCTGGCCCAGTGGGAGTCGTTTCACCTGCTCCATTAACCTAGTACGTGTTTGTTACCCACTAAATGCAGCATAGATGGTTCCTTTGCTCTGTTTTCTGGGCTTAGGCAGGGTTGAGTGGCTACTTTTAGACTCTTTACTTCACTTGTCTAACCAGCTTCTCAGAGTTTTCAGGAATGAACTTCTGGAAGGAACAGGTCTGTAGCACCAGCTGGTCCAATAAAATACTGAGAGTCAATTTACAACTCTTAAATGCACTTCAGAAAACAGCCTTCTTGGATGTGACTCATACAGCTCCTCTACAGTAAGTCAAAGGGCAATCCCCGCAAAAGACATTCTCAGCTTTAGGTTGCTTTTCAACAAGGTCGAACTTACAGGAGTTCTTATTTCACCTCTGTGGTTGTGATTAGTAAACAACCGGACAAATGAGAACACTTCTAGCATTCAAAATCCCAATGGTAGCATCTGCAGATCTAATACTTCCAGTATTGCCCTATAGAACAGGAGCAGTGTCTGAAGTCTGACAAAACTTCCAAGGTTTATTAACGAGCATGATATAACCACGAGCTTACAACTGAAAGGGCATTATCATATCATTAGAACTACTGCTAATATTTATTCCAGTCTCAGTGTGGGCAGTCATGTCTTAACAAAATGTAGCCCACACATCCTTAACAATAAGAAAGAAAACTGTTCTAAACCAATACACTCAACACGGCTTTGATAGGATTTTTGTTCAAATAAGGGGTTTTAATCACTTAACAGAAATCCCAATTAGAAAGGGATTTTGTTTTTTATCACATATGCACAACACTAAGTTTTTGAAAGCCTACATTAAAACCCAAAAAGTTAATGATCACACCACCCACAAGTTTTTTTGTGAACTCAGCTAAGTAAAATGCAATGCTTGCTTTGAAGCAGAAACATTGACTACATTAACAACTGCATCGCTCTGAAGTCTTTGTTAATTTGTATAAAGTTAACAAGGAGGAAAGTTAACTCGTTATTCTGAACTTTTCAACCAAATGAAGTGTCAACATAATGAGAGACTTCAAACATTTAAACGAGTCAAAGTTTATCTAGTCATGCTCAGCCTATTTGCATTAAGACCATTATTTTTAAATGGTTTGTATTGAAGTGTTGCATAGCTGAAGTTTTCTCGGAACTCGAGACAGTTGAGAATTACAGCAAGGGCAGTTGCCTGACCTGAATAATGTATATAGATCGATATCAGATATAAGCAGATAGGAAATGGGAGAGGAAGGAAGAGGCAAAGAAAGTGGTTTGCCTTAAGTCCCACTTCGCTGGCAAAGCTGGATTAAGAAACAGATCTTCAAATTGCCATTGCAAAGTCTTTTCCATATTGTGACCCATGAAGTGGATTTTTAAGTTAATACAATTGAACAGAAAACAAAACAAATAAAAAGAGTATACAACATTTCAGCTGTTACTTATGCAGGGCAAGAAACTTTTGGACCATACTGAGTGTTAATGAAACAAGTAGAAATATAGTGCACTTATCCTCCCTCCGAATAGCCCTTCCAAGGGATTTGGATGTATGTATTATGTATCTAGTTTTCATCTGTTCAGCACTCCAGGTTCTTATGCCAGCTACATTTTTAATTTCGGCTTGCCAAGGACTAGGCAACTGGCAGCTAATCAATAGTATAATCAAGGAAGACCACTGTTCTGATTCAGCAAATAATCATTTCACTGTTTGCATGGGGACGTTTTGTACGAATGACTTAGTAATTTAGAAATACCATGCACAAACTGGACAACAATATGTACTTTAATCTAGTACAACATACTCGTAAAATACAAGATACAGAGAGACCAGAGTGATTTTACACACTACACACGTTCCCCTAGTCGTAAGTACAACTTCCATTCAAACTCATGGAAACCAGAAGGCTGCATTGCCTGTATTAACTCTATCTTACCAAAAAACCCAAGCATGTTCTTCCAAAAAAGCCCACAAAAAAACATAACCCAAACTTATACCAACATTAGATTAGACTTTATAGGAAGGGAAATAAATGCAATACTTCTGAAACTAAACTTAATCTTTAGATTAGGTGATGATCCCACAATCATGTCACAAGGTTTGCTTATTTGCTGTGCTATCTGGTGGTGTGTGAGGTCTTACCACACTGGAAAAAGTCTCTAAATGGATCGGACTACTGCAATCTGAGGTGTTGACTTCTAGCTAGAGGTTATTCTCCCAGAGCAGGATCAGTAGAAGACATGCTGGCTACAGGCTGTTCAGCCACTACCATTCTCAGTCTGGTGTGAACTTAAGGTGAAATTACTGATGGTTCAGGTTAACACCCATGCTGTGAAATCTCACAACGCAGGAGCTAGAATGCATTCGTTGCCTCTACCACTAAGTCAGTGCTGTCTGCAAGGAGCAAGGTGAATAGCTGAGGCACCAACTTTACCTGATACGAGACAAAACCTGACAGAAAACGCACAGATTTCAGTCTCGGTGAAGGTGGTCAAACCTACTCATCCTACCATACAAACGGCATAAATTAAGAGCCCAAACATAGACACAGACTTGCCACATCTTCTAAACCAACTGGTGCTTGCTAAACACTTGACTGTGTCCCAAACTCATTAGAAAGTGGTTAACCAGACAGGAACTCTCCAAGGAGCTCAGGGTGCTTTTTGCTGAACCTCTTTATACATCAGGATAGCAGAATACAAAACCCATACTATTTGTATCAGCCCTTTGCGAATCACGGTTCTTTTCAGATACACAAGACTCAGTCCTGAAAGCAGTTACAACAAAGAGGACACATTAAATTTTAGTGCTCAACCCTCTGAGCAAACCATCCTCAAGACACCTGGCCAAGTCACCTAGCCTCCCATTACGGGAAACCATGAAAAAAAGCACCAGAGTCTTCTGAGAATCATTATTCACTCACATCTAAAATGTAGGCTATAGATTTCTCATGTCCCCCATCCCTTTCATTCTCTGTGATCCCAGAATTCTCAATGCTCACAACTGCTTCCCTAGTCCAGCATACTTTTCAAACTGTCTTCTCACTCCAACACCTTTACCCCTCCTTCTCAGTCTCTTCCCCTGCACCTCACAATGGTGTAGGTTAGACATAATGTAAAACCTAGCATCAGAATTGGACTGATAGCGTTGCTAGCACTCCATAAATGCAGAGATAAGGATGAGGATGTTGCTACCTATCATTTTTTTAATGTACCAACACACCGGGGGGAAAGAGTGTTATTAGAGTTGTCAGAATGAAAAAAAGAAGGCAGTTGCACAGCATTAACACAACTGGTTTCACATTTTAGACAAGACAATCCTTATCACATCATAAGCTACTTAACACAGGACTGCTATGCTTGGTAACCCTCTACAACGCACACAGAACAAGGGCCTTGCATTTGACTGAGTTTCCTAAATATTGCAGCAATATAAATAAGCATTGAATAATTACTGGAAAACAATCTCTATCATACCAAGCTGTGGATTGCCCTTTTTCTTTGAAATACTGCTTTTCTGAAAAAAATAATAGTTGTAATAGTAACAAGAACATTAAATTCCAGTAATTTTATTTTATTTCAGAAAAAAAGCTGTATTTTAGAAACGAATGACATGAATCAGATGCAGGTACTACAGGAGGAAACTGTTCCTATACAATTAAGTACTCTCTTCATGTGAGCAGATAAAATAAACCCCAAACACATCGTATTTATAATTTTATCTGAAACTATTATCCTTAATCACAGTTCCTGGAGCATGTTTGTTCAAGACCTACAAGAACTTGGGTTCAGAAGGAGCTGTAGGAATACATTTTCATAAGTCTCAGGCATCTTCCAGGCAGCCACACAAACTTCAACAGCTTTAAAATTTGAAAGACACATGGTAAACTCACGCTGTATTACCGTAAGAAGTGGCAACAATAAAGTAGGTAGCAACAAGTAAATGCCAAGAGGGGTGAGAAGGCAAAAAAACCCCAAATTAATACTTCTCTTGCTCTGAAAAGCAACTTGATAAAAATAGTCTTAGTCCATAGCATCATTTCACATGTACTACTTTAATATAATGTCTTCCTGTTCTGCTTTTCACTCATTTGCATATTAAAATCAAGAGCATATAAGAATAAAATGGAGGCTGCTCCTCTCTTGTTGACTGAAGCTAGGTAAACAATCTGATTTACTAGCAGAGACTCACTCATGGTAAATAACAATGAAGATAACATGCCTTGCAATTCTCTGCACTAAACTGGACCTGGCATTTATTTTTGCACAGTGGAGGGAGACAAAGAAGAAGGGGGGAAGGGGTCGGGGGAGCTTCAAAGAGCAACTAACTTATTACTGTACCTGAAACTTATATTACTGTGCCTGAATAACTTCTAAACATGAATATGCATTTTCGTATCAGATATTTATCGTTATGGTACAGTAAAGAGTAAGATCTTTCAAAAGAACTGAAAAGTTACCCTCAGAGGGTTGGTGGCTTTTTTGACGGGTATCAGTAAGATTGTCTGCTAGAAATCTACTTACGGCTGAGTGAGGTCACGAGTAATGAAGTCTGAACTCTTGAAGAGGAGAAAGATGTCACTGAGAGCTTTACATTTCAGAGAGCTGTTCATTGCTATCCAGTAAGCATCCTAAACAAAAATGGAGATTACCCAAAACCACAGCTTTACTAACAGGAAGGAATGTGAGCCGCAGATCCTTCTAAATATTATGCAACATTGAAAATACCTGCAGAAAATTATTTTTTTATTTTGAGGAAAACTTCATTAGCTGTTACAAGAGACACAATAGTTACTGCTTTTTTTATGAATTATCTGTTGAAAGCAGAACAAATCCATTTAAAAAACTATGTTTTTGGCTTACTGCTTCCAGGCACTTTCTTGGAATGCTTGTTTGAACACAAGTTTCCCTTGAGAACATGATACAGACACATTTGGTTGTACCTATCCTTAAGGTGTAGTTAGAGTACCTAAAAATAAGCAGAGGGAAGCTCATTGCTTTTTTAAAAAATGTGGGGGTTTTGATCTTTGTCCCAGGCAAAGTTTTCAACCAGTATCTTAGAAGAGTCTGACCATCATACTGTTATCTGTAACAAGGATAGACAGTTTTACATAAGAAAGCCAGTGCTGTCTTGCATCAGTCTCACCAAACTTGCACCATCTAGGTCTTATCCACCAGAACAATTCACTGTATCATACTTCACTGATTCTCGTCTATCACTTCGTCCTTCACCAGAACCACTAGTCTCTTCTACTTTTCAATGCATTAAGATAAAACAAGCAAAAACATCCTTATGATAACATCTGTCACAAGTTTTGAGAATCAGCATTCTTACCCTTGGAGCACTCCAGTTAAGTTTAGGAAAAACGCTACCACCCAAGGAACTTATTGCTTCTTGAACTTTAGCTGTGAATTCAGGAAATTCTGGTGCCTGAACAAGGAACAAAGTATCAGTTTCAATACATTTAGTAGTGAAGTGTAGCCACCTTCCAAACACCATTTGAAATACATATTGCAGAAGGAATAAACTTATCCAAATTCAGGAACCAAGAACCCCACAAAAATAGTGTATTTGTAGGAACAAATCACTTAAAAAATCAACTCTGACATCCTTTCAATCACAAAAAATTGAAAATGTGTTTCCAATTCTCACTCTCATTACTAGCAAGACTCCATGAACTTCAGGGGAAAAACCCAAAACTTCACAACGTTCATCATGAAAGCTTCAGCAGGTGGCAAACGTACAACTCCAACAGACTTTAAATACATACCTGTTGTTTTATACCCAATGGTAGATTATTGTATACAAATAAGATCCAAGAAGATTTAAAAATACACAAACTTTCAAAAATAGTTTGTTTAGAATTAAGCATCTCTTTAAAAAATCTAAAATATAAATATTGTAGCATCCTGTCAAAGTATTATAAGGTAGAAAGAGATCAGCTGTTTTGTAACAGTTCTCTAGTTGCATTTAGGAGCACAGTAAGAGAGCAAAAGTAAATTAATCAATTCATAAGCAATGTGAGTGACAGCCCTCATTTAAGCTTTAGTTTTACAAAATGTTGTTAGTAGTACTTTCACTAATCTGCTCTTACATTAGGTCTTAAAGTAGCTCCTTAACCATATATTGCATCAAAAGAGAGGAAAATAGGTGAAAAATAACAGGGGGAAAAAAACCTCCTCAGGATGCTATGAACTCCACTTTGAATGCGGTACAATAGCAAAAACCCAGATTGCTGACCTTTAAAATAATACGAAAGGATTTCAGAGGCATATGTCAAAGCCTTTTCATGTAATAGTATTTATAGGAAAAAGTATATAAGAACATTATTTCTGCCTGAATACTTTTAAATTCAATTCAAAGATAACTTTTAGGCTAAAGTTAATTCACGTCTCTGAAACAACAAAGCCCTCACAGCCATACAAGTGTTCAAAAAAAGTTCATATGTTTTGCTGCCTCCTTTCTGCAGCCCCCCAAATGCAAACACTTAAATAAAACCTCTCACATTTTAGTGTGGTGACCTAGACTGAACTTTACCCATTCTGAATTTTTCCTTAGTATGTTATGTAGTCTCCATGGGAAACTACACTTGAAAAACTGAAAAAAAAAAAACCTTCTCTTATTTTACTTTATTTTTAGAGCTTCAGTCAATTCTAGAAATTGTTCCCACAAGAAGTAAAACTCTTCATCCATTGCATTCTGATCAAATCTCCTCTTGTTTTGACAGAGCAGTTTCCAGGTAGAGAAAGCATATTTGCCGCAGATGGAGCCTTCAGAGCAATCATCCACCAAATTTACAAGATGGTAAAAAGCATGTTGTGAAATTCTGCTTTTAGAGTCTCTTTCTTTAACCAAATGTAGTTGTATTTTTGTAGGAACTAGCTGCAGGCACAAAACATGTTCATTATTAACCATTTTCAAATTTCCAGGTTTGGCAAAAGACAAAGCCCTGCCAGTCTCATTAACAAGAGCTACCTTGGAGGCCAAAACACCCCTCTTCTTCCTCCACCCCTGCTTTTATTGCTGAGCATGATGTTACATGGTGTGGAATATCCCTTAAGGGCAATTTGGGTCAGCTGTCCTGGCTCTGTCCCCGCTCCTTCTCTTGACTACCCCTTGCCCAGCCGCTGGGGAGGGGCTGGGGCAGACTAGGAAATGAGAAAGCCTGGATGCTAAGCAAGAACTGGTCAGCAACAGCTGAGAGTTAACCCCATCCCAGCCAGCCCCAGTAAAATGTTAGCTGTAAAGCTGCAATTCGTACACAGCACACAATGCTCACCTAGCTAAACTGAAATCACTTGGCCTATACCCTTCTGATGGGTATCATACCTCTTGATTATGTATATCCTTGTTGTGTTGTACACTATAATGAAGCCTGATTCAAAAGTCCAATACGATTTCTTTAGCAACATTAATGTGAGCTCTGCAAAAGGTAAGATGGATGCCAAAATCCTTGTTCAGAATAATTTACAATCTAAAGCATCTACTTCATCAACACTTAGATATTTGGACTGAAGCTATTAGCGTGTGCAAATGTGCTATGTATTAGTTTTAAAATCTAGGCCATGAATTCCATGCTAGTATACACACAACTCAGAGCAGAACTGTTGTGCTGCTAATTGCACCTAATTCAATATGAACAATTCAACACTATGTTGAACATTAGGGAGCTGATACCACTGAAGTAATCGTATCAATGGCAGACAACTGACACAAGTATGTTAACTCTGACAACAATATGGCAACAGCAGGTTTCAAAAAAGATGTAAAAAAAATATCAAGGAAGCCTGGTTCATATCCGTCATGATCCTGATTCTAAGCCAGGCACAGTGCAAGGAGAGCATAGGCAGAAAAAGGAAAAATTATTAAAAAAAAAAAAGGGAAAAAAAAGGATGACAGAAAGAAATGTACTTGGGAGGAAATAATGGCACAGGTGTAAGAGAAGAGCTGTGAAAATTGAGCTGCAGGGGCTTCATTTCTTCTGCATCCAGTCTGATTAAGTAATTGGGAGATATTCAAAGCAGTGAAAATGAAAGACAGTTATATTTAGAGCCATACTTTAGTTCATTTCCTATAGTCTAACAAGTGTGTGATTGTTGGGGATGAAGAAAAGCATTTTATTTTTAGTTAAATAAAATTAAGCTAGCAAAACTTTTTTTAAAGTTACAGACATCTACACTGCCATCTGTCTAGAAAAGTCTGAAAAATGTTAAGTACAGCAACAGATATCTCTAACTGGCAAAAAGTTCATATCACAAGGTTGCAGAAAGGATACTGCTGACAAACCCACATTAGACTTTTACAGGACCTTACCTTAAGTGTTGTAGTATTCTCATCATCTGACCACTGTTAAAAACAAGAACAAATCAAAGGTTACTGGTTTCCTGAGACATCCTTTGTAATTCATGAGAACATCAGAATTCACATAGCTTCCTACAACACGTAGACCAAATCACTGCCCTGGTGCTCCTGTAGCATAACGTCACCACCCTCCAATTACTATGGCTGTAAATTAAGACAGGAAAAAACTGTATATTCAGCAGAAGTACTATTCTAAAGTATGGATATGAGACGACACCTATACATTTTAACTGTGATTTATAGCACAAACTTGGACATTTCAGAACTCAGCAAAGTCTTTCCTGTCTAAAGCTTGTCTCCAGCTCCAGCACTTCCATCTTTAGACCCATGATCCATTAGTTTCACCTATATTTCTCTTACATCACCTTTTTGTACCTTCTGCCACCTTACACTTACAGCACTTTTAGCATTTTTCTACTAGAAAACCTTTCTGAACAATTATGGCCTCAGAAACATTCATTGTTTCTTGAAATAACTCCTCCAAATGTACTCCTCCTAATTTTTCAGGACATGAAAGAGCATTAAGTTCAATTCCAACATCCTTCAGCATTCCCTGCTCATTACAACGAATGCAATTACCAAGAAAATAATAAAAAAAAAAAGTCTTCTGTGAAAAAGCACAGAAACATTTTAAACCTTGCCTAACGTCACAGTACAAATAATTGAAGGTTTTAAGTTCTTCAGTGCAACTACCATGTGATTATTACTTTTGTGAAGTACTGTCCTCAACTATAAATTACGCAGAACAGGTTACACATTCATATTTTTCTCAAGAGACTTGACATTAAGTTGCATTTTATACTGACCTGTATTTCCTCTGCATCGTCACTCCCCTCCTGAGAATGACTTGGTAGGTCTTCTCTAAATCAAAAAATTAGCAGGAAAAAAAAATTAAGCACTGCAGTTTGACTTGACCATACATATACATTTCCACAGCAGCTACCAGCTGTTGATCTCAAAATGTTTTTGGAAGAAGATCAGGCCTCAAAACCCCTGGCAGAGAAAGATCAGAGTAAGCCAGTACAGCAAACCAAAGACCAAACACCCTGGCACTAGCCTTGAGCCCTACCCAAAACACTGTTTCTTTCAAATTAGCAGATCACTTTCTGCTCTGAAAACACCATAATTGAAGTTTTCAACACCCTACTAATCATTCTTTTCCAACTTCACTGTCCTCTGACAGAAGCACAAATTAAACTTTTTTTTTAAAAAAAAAAGTTCAATTCAAATTATGCTTTGCCTCTACGTTCCTTTTCCAAGTAAAAATTTATAAAACTTGGAATTTCAGATGCTGACCTGTGAATTTCTGGTTCTTAAAAGAAAACGTCCTCGCACTCCACGCACAGAAAAGAAGGTCCTATGGAAAGTGGATACGCAGTCATTAGCTTCTTCCTGAAAAGTTCCTCTTTCTACACAGGTGAGATCTGCTGCTGTAAATATTAGCACATCTGGGAGAAAGCACTTGACTGCAAATATTCCCTTGAACTTGTAGGTAACTTTTCAAGTTCTTCAGCCAGTCTGAGTGTGAAGATCTTAGAGAAGACCGAGCCCTTGAAGAAGACTTATTCACAGCAAGTCAGTGTAGCAAACAGGGTAAGTTCAAATGTATGTCCCTCCCAAAAGGCAATTCTTCAACAAGCTGTCTCTGCAGTCCCTCAATGTACTTCCACAGGGATTAAACTATCAATTTAGTTTTTGACATCTAGAGGTCAGATACTGGTTCACTGAAGATCAAATGCGATCTTGGCCTTTACTGCAAGATCGCATTCACTCAAAGCTAAGAAAGCTCAACTTGGAGAAAAACTGGTTTCTAAAAGAGATTTTAAATTGAAAACATCTTAAAACATATGACTTAATTATACAGCTGTCCGTTATTCCATTGAAGACAGCAGAATTTGTATAACATAGCTGTAAGGTCAAACCCTCAGTTTCAGCTTTTCTGAAGGCTTATTAAAAAACAAATGGCTGCTGCTAAGTAACTTGCACAATTCTGCAGAAACCAGTGACAATATTATCCAAAATGGTTTAAAAAACAATTCCAATTTTCTGTATACCTTTTATTTTAAAAAAAAGAATTTTAAAATTAAAAAAGGTCTTTCATCTATACAAGGTGTTTTAACAGCCTCAATTTTATATAAATTGATTCCTGAGAAATTAGACGTAGCTCCCTTACACTCACAGCCTAATTGGTTGCTCTGTGAGAGGCAAACTACCAGTTAGGAAATGATGGAGCATGGATTGATTTCCAAGTCTGGTCGTTAACAAGATGTATGTATGAAATAATCATTTTACAAGGAAGCCATATTGTGAGATTCTAAGCAGAAAACAAAGAACAAGGCGTGGGTTCTTTCTAGCTGTTTCTCACATCTATCCACCTCATTTTTCTCCATCCAAAACCTGGCATAGGTATACATACAGGACATTCAGCCTTGTCCTATGCATGGCTTACATGTATGCAAATTATTATACAAACTCAATAATTACTAAGGTTTTATATATATCTTATCTTATTGAGAATTAAGCTCAGTAATGTCACTTCACCCCTGGATAAGGCAGCAGGCATGTGAACAGCATGGGACAGGTCAAGCCTCTGAAGTGGGGCTAACCATATCAAATCAAGCAGCACAAACCGCCAGGCTGAGCACCTGAGAGACTGGTAAACTTCACAAGGGAAGGCAGAGAAAAAGTGAAAGAACTGTCTCCACTTGGTCTAGAATGAAACTATTACATGGATTTTAGGATCTGCATCAGGCACCAGCAAGTCAAGTTTTACTAACAGCAACAGTCAGCCCATTCACATGCTCATACAGTACGAGGTTTACTGCACTCAAGACTGGTCAAATTTTAAGAACTCATTATGCAAAATACAAAATGTCTATACAAAACAGTGCTGTAAATATAAAATAGTATTAATACTTAGAGGGTGGCGGGAAAACACTCCGTACCTTCCGGAAACCACAAGCGTTCCATCATCCAGCAAATATTCTTTCACATTCTCTGGTAGGGGAAGTATAACACTGGAAGAAACATGAGAATTTCTTTAATAATTTATTACTACTACTTGTTAAAATAACAAGAAGAGTTAAATAAAAATAACTTGTTTTTTAACAGAACACATCTCAACAACAGTATGTTTTATTCTCTAACACTATGAAAAAAAACATTTATCTTTCTCCCCTCTCATCCCTTCTGAAAAAGCAATGCCCATTTTCCCTTCAGGGAAGCAGAGGAACAAGAGGCAAAAATTTTAGATGGAATTCACAAGTGCCCCACTTCTTCAAAAGCTCTACGAAATTCGAAGAAAGAATGTGTGGGGCCAGTGAGAAGGAGACATGTTGCTCAAACTAAAGGTTTCCTTTCTCAGATACAAGCCAAAATTTGCCAATACCACCTCAATGTCCAAAGAATGCGGGACTATCACTAAACTTACCCAAAATATGCACGCGCTAAACACAAAAAACCATAAAAGATTAAAAGTCTCATGTCAGTGCTTTTCAATCCAACAGGGCAACTATCTGGAGCTTGACTTTCCTGAGTTACTGGTAGTTCTTGTAACCATCTCATGAACCTGCAGCAGCACCTTAGAAACAGCAGGATTTGCCACAGCTTCCAGAAACACCCAGAAACACCAAGTCAGCCACTTGGTTTGGGTGCATTCAGCCTCAGTTTCTTTGAGCAACCAAGTGGGACCAGCAGTGATGTGGCTATCAGCTGGTGCTCAGTGCCGAGTCCCACCAGGAGAGCAGGGAGCACAGAGGTGCCTGGCCTGCCCAAACCACCCCCTCAGAGCGCAGGGAGGAGACCCCAGCTCCTGGGACTCCAGCTCACGGCTCCATCAAGCCCTTCCCACCTCCATCCCAGCTCTGCCCCACACAGGTCCCCTCTATCCCACCCAACCCTGTCCCAGCACAAGTCCATTTCCAACCCTGCCCAGCCACACAGGCCTCCCCACCTTCACGTTCACCCTCGCCTTCACCCCTACACACACCCCCACCCGCTTCTCCCGGCCCCTCGCCCGGCCCAGGCCCAGGCCCAGGCCTGCCTACACCCAGGCCAGCTCCACGCCGCCAGGGCCCAGCCGGCCCCGGCCCCACGCCGCTCCCCTCACCTGCGGATAGTGACGGCCCTGAAGAGCGGGTACCACACGGAGAACTGGCAGTGCGCCACCT
>JAVJGI010000060.1:68708733-68727637 GCA_035590275.1 Ibycter americanus | reverse complement strand
GGCGGCTCCCCCAGCTGCCGGGCCGCTCTCCCGGCCTCGTACGTGTGGGTGGCCCGAGCGGGGGGCTCCAGGCGTTACGCTGAAAACCCGGGTGGCCCTGAGGGAGCGGCGGGCGCGTTTCCCGCCCAGCGGGCTCTGCTCGCCCGCTTTGCCCGCCCTTGCGCAAGGTATCGCCTCCCCGGGGTTACAGCCGAGCTGTGCGCCGACGCAGCCCCCTCTCCCCCTCAGGCGGGGCTGCCTTTCGTTTTGTTTTGAGGAGGGCCGAGCGCAGCTGGATGTTGGCGTTCTGACGCCCCCCGCAGTGGCCGGGCGGTGGGCGGCGGCGGGGAGGTGCCGCTCACCCTCTGCTGCTCCGGGCAGGGTGGGCACGGCTGGGCCTTCTGCAGAGTGGGCACGGCTGGGCCTTCTGCAGGGCCGCAGCCAGTGCCTCCTCCTTCTTGCACTTGGTGCTGGCCACCCCTGCTGCTAAACACTCCCCCCCCCCGCTTCTCCCTCTCTCTCCCCTTGACTTACGCGTTGACTTAATGCTGGTTAACTGGGTTTGTTGCTGGAATCGCTTTGCTGAAAGGCAAGCACGCTGACCGATGGTCACAAGTTTAAAGTCACTCGAGAGCTCTTGGCCGTGTATATCTTCAGCGCACGCACCCGGGCACGCTGCTGGGTAAACGGCGCGTAAACGCTGCCAGCGTCCCTCCTGCACGCTGGTTGTAAGAAACCCCGTATTTTGTTTTATCCTGAGCTTGCCTTGCTGAGCTCCCGTTAAACCTGGCTGTTGTCAGCTAGGATGTGTGGTTTGGATCGGAGAATGTCTTTTAAAAAGTGATGTAGAAAAGCAAATCCCTCCGTAGTGACTTGGGTGGGTTAACAGAAAGCCATGATAGCTCGGCTACTCTAAGCTGACTCCCAGACCGCAGTTGCCTTAAGATTTTAACTCCTGGGAAGGATAATTTGGAAGCTGTGGAATGGTTGGATGTTGCCTTGAAAGGAAGCCACTCAATAAAGAGATAAGCAGTGGGAATAAAGTTATCCCTTTTATAAATGGTGTACCTTTTTCAGGACAGAGTTTAACCCCCCACATGAAATAAATGGAACAAGCAGCATGATTTGCCAGCAGTAGCCTGCAATACTAGAAGCAGGCCAGACTGTTTTTTTGCGTGATTTGTGGCTCAGGTGCAGTTGATTCGTGCTAAGTTAGCTGGTAACTGTGGACACTTTGACATATGCTTAAGATCACACTGGTAGCTATTAAAAAAATTTTATGCATGGAGTTCATGCAATTGTAAGTCAGGCAGTCAGGTTCCCAGGCTGCTGTGTATTGCGTTTTTAACTCAAATGATACAGTGGTAATTTTATGAGGTAGAAGAACCTACCTGTCTGAGGGCTGCAAGACAAGGTCTATTCTGAAATCTAACATAGGGCTTTAGAAACCTGTTGTAGTGTTAAGTTTAATTTTCAGTTGCTGCTAATTTTGATGAATAAAAGGTGTTGCCACCCTTGACCGTATGACTAATGTGAGATACCAGAATTGCAGCTTTCATTTAACCAAATGGTGTTGCAGCTTTCTAACAGCAGAAAGTCTCACTTCTCTACAGTCAACTGAATTTGGAAAAAATTACTTTTTTGGTGGAACTGTTGAAAATGTCTCTCACACATAGAGTTATTGCACCCACTTGTGGAGGAGAACAAAACTACAGCGGCTGAGAGAGAGGAGCTCTCGTGTTCACTTGTTTTAGATTTTAGTGATAATTCAAACAACTGAAGCTGTGTAATTTGTTGTTAATATAAATCCCAAGCCACCCTTGAGTCTGTCCGCTGCAGAAGAGAACAAGTTGTGTTAAAAACAGCTTCTGCCATGAGATGAGGTTTTATCTAGTATGTACTTGTAACTGATACAATTAAGTATTAATGCTGTTGTACAAACCATTACTGTAGCTGGTTGTGGGATTTAGGGTACAGTTGTGGTAATCTGCATTTCAGAAAGATACACTGATACTTGCAGGCTTATGTGGAAGGGTTAGTATGATCGATGGAACAAAATTTCATGTGACGGGAGACTAAAAGAGGAAGACTTATTCAGCCCTATCAAAAAAAAAAAAAGTTGAACAAGAATATGGTTCACTATCTGCTCTCTTGATATATTTATATTGTCAATGAAAAAGGCTATAATTCTTTCCAAACATAGGAGGGGAATTTGTTGTAGCTAGGTATGTGAGGTAGGTTTTTATCATTTTAAAGCTGTTTACTTCAGGCATCACAGGGTCCCCTTTGACTGTTTCCTCTGGATGACCAGGAAGCTCTTGGAACTGCTGTGCTGCACTACACTTCTTTTGCCTAAGGTTGGTGGAAAGCTTGATCTTGTATTATAGAGTCACAACAAGAGACCATGGCCATTGTTCAGCTACAGCTCTTATATCCTAAGTGAAGGGAGTTTGAGACATAGCTGACTCCAGAACAAATGGGGAACAGCTAACTGAACTAATGTGGGATAGAAATTGGAAGATAAGCATGTGAGGTTCTAGAACAGTTTTTCGTACAAGTAGTAGTAAGGTACATAGTAAAGCTATGTAGTTTTAAGATGGAGCTTCATTGCTTTAAGAAAGGATTATAGAACATATTTCTGAAATAACAGAATTGAGTTTAATAGGTCAGGGTCCCTTTTCAGGACTTACATTACATAAAAACAATTTGACCATTTGACCGCAATGACCTACTTCATCCAACAAGACTGTCTTGAGACTTAAGAAGGAGCCTGCCCTGCGTACATGCTGAGGAAATGGATTTTTGTACGTTAGTTTTAACTCTGCTGATAACCAGAAATATTTTGTACTACCAGTTCCTTTTAACTACTTCATGGAATTAAATGCAAATCTAATATGTAAGAAAGGGGACTTTTGCTGCATATTCTTAAGTGTTTCACAAATATGCAGTAGATATTATCATAAAAGGATAAAGATGCAGTAAAAAATGAAAGTGCTAAAATTGGGTGTGACAGAGAAGGTGATAGCTCGCTTGTGGTACTGTTGTTGCTAGAGGCCCCACAGAGCCTTATTCAACTCTAGTTGAAGTCAACAGAAAGATTCCTGTTGATGTTGTGGAGAGTTTATGACCATCAGTGCTAAGAATGATAGTGATCTTTAAGATTATCTCATCTCTTCTTTACACACTTAAACAGGTTTGCTTCTTGGCACTGCCTTTTTGCTTGTGATTCATGCTGATTTTCAGGACTTCAGTATTGCAGCTTAGTACCAGACAAGAGCCTCCTTGGAATGAGTTCGCTTGCTGAAAGTGCCCCGTAGCTCTGCAGTGAGGCAGGGGGCTAATGGTGAATCTCTGATGAGTCATGTTTTGCTGCTGCCTGGTGTGCCTTTCAGCTAGAACTGAAGGCTGAGACAATCTTAGGTTCCTAGGGAGCATTAGGGTGCAGGCTGAGGCATTGAGCTGCAGGTGCAGAGCCTTGCTCTGGGCATGTATTAACTGCCATTTGCGCGGTGTTAGCCACAGCATTCCCGTTAAGAGAGACTGTCGTGCTTTGGTCACGCTAACTCCACGTGCCACCTAGAGTTGCGACACGCAGGTGACTTTTTGACCTTGGTTTTTGGGGGAAGGATTGAGTCATTTACGTGTTTATTTGTGATGTGTGTAAGGTGGAGGTAGGTTCTAGTTCTGATTCTTTCTCAATAGCAGGCAGTTTTTACTGCTGAAGTCCTCTTGGTATAAGGTTTTTTTCCACTTTCATAGTAGTGCATAGCCCTGTTGTGGTAACGCTGTGTTGACAGAGCACTTCACCTAGATCAGCACGAAACAATCTGACTGGATGAGTTTTGTCTCTGTGTGTGACCCTGGACTAGTTAAGGAGGGTGTCTTCAGCCAGTATAGCTGCTCGGCAGCTGGTAGGACTGAAGTCAGGGATTTGACCCAAACTTCCGCTTCTCCTGTGATTGACTCTGAAACCATCAGGTGGAGCGGAAAATATGAATTGCACTTGCCATCACATGTCCCTAACTTTCTCCAGCAAGTTTTATTTGTTAATTTAGAAAGCAGAAATGAACCTTTTAACTTTACTCTGAAAGCAAATATTGACTTTGTTTCATAGTAACCTGGACTTTGCACAGAACGGGGAAAGCCAGACATTCCTGAAAATGGCAGCTGAGACATCCACAGAAGTTCCAAAAACTGCTAGACAATTCGTCCTTAAAGAAGAGGTATAACGTGCTTGGGTTGACACTGTTTTGTTCTTAAATAACAGTTATTTGAGACTAATCAAAATGTTTGTGAGCGCAGAGTAAGAAATGCTATGGATGCTGTACTTTTGTAAAAATCTGCTCAATAGACAAAACACTTCTTCCTGGTGGTCAGAGAGTTTAAAGAAGGTGGCATTTCTCTTTGTTGAAATAATCATACAAATTACCAGTGTGTATGGAGAAATGTACAGCGTTGCATTGTTTTAAGCTGCTGCTTCCTTTTTCAATTTTGCAGCTCTTTCTTGTATTGTCTGCTCAGTCTGGTTTCAATATTCAAGAATAATACTGATACCTCTGAGAGACTATACAAATTGGTGGATCATGAAACTCAGCCTTATTTTCTGTTCCTTTAGGATGATGAACCACTGAGAGTTTCCTTAACATTTAGGGTTGTACCTTCTTTGTTGCTTTCTGAAAGGGTTTGAATTTAGACTGTTGTTCTAAAGACATTAGTAAGGAGGTAGTAATTTTTCAAAATATTTCAAAATATTTTTCAAAAATACTGTGCTTGCATCTTAACAGAATCAGAAAATGTCAGGTCCTGAGGAAGGAATTTGGAGGTATTTCTGGGTGCTTATTAGGAGCAATTTCACCCTAATTTAAACTGCCTATATTTGTTTCTGTTCTCTTTTAAGTGAATTCTTAAAAGTTAATCTTTGGTGTTAAAGGCAGGTTTGGCAACAGCGTCACACTGTTGTTATAACACAAATGTAGTTTCTTTTATCCAGAGTTCCTTCCTTGGAATGAACAGTCTTGTAATTTCTTTAGGTTTCAAGGTACCAAAACTTCAGGAAAGAAGAGACTCACATTGTTGGGATATATTTATGGCTTTTTCACTTGTGTGTTTTTTTAATATGAATATTTTGCAAGCATAAACAGTTTCATTTCTGTAAGCTTTTCGAGTTTTCTATTAAGACCTCTAGTTTTGCAGGTAATATTTTCATTTTATCCTCTTCCCCCCTGCCCCCCCCTTTTTTTTTTCCTTCTGTGGTGTCTCTTTGGTCTTCTCCTTTGGATTGTTGTGCTCTTTGGGGTCATTGGAAGTCTGTAATAAGATCTTACATATTTTAAGCTATTTAGTTTTTTCAGTCATTTTGTGGGATTAATACAGGAGAGTATTTACCATGCCTCTGCGAGTGGCCCTTATATTAAAAGTGGTTCTGTAACTCTTCAGTAACTACGTGGTCTGATGTTGGAATATCTTAGAATCATAGAACTATGGAATGGTTTGGGTTGGAAGGGACCTTAAAGCTCACCTAGTTCCAACCCCCCCTGCCATGGGCAGGGACACCTCCCACCAGCCCAGGTTGCCCCCAGCCCCGTCCAGCCTGGCCTTGGGCACCCCCAGGGATGGGGCACCCATGACTGCTCTAGGCAGCCTTTTCCACTTCTTCCATAAATGTGGTGGCTGATCTTATTTCCTTCTTCCTGATTCTGGGAACCCACAACCAGCCTGCTGTAAGCAAAAGCAGATGTTATTTGCTATCACACTAATAGATAAAGCAATAAAAATAACTCATTCTAAAACTGAGTAGGGTAAGTGTCACACATTCTTCAAAGTGTCTTTAGGCCCTAAATAGGGGATTTAGCAAAGCAGACGTTTTGCTTCTAGGGCAGCTTCCACAGGTTTTAATTATGCACCCAATGAGGCAGGTGATAAAATTCTCTTTCTTCCAGGGAGACTTGGCAACTTTCATTTTTCTCACGCTGTAGGCTGTTCGCAACAGGAGTTTCATCTTACTCTAGAGGGTTGTGGAACCACTTCCACTGTAAAGGTTTATGCTACATGTCCTATAGTACTTTTTAATTATTGCCCTATGACAGTAGAGGCCAAGAACTATACTTAAAAATACCTGACACTTTGACATTGTTTGTTTTGTATACATGAAGCCTACTTCTTTCTTTTTTTTCTTTTGTCTTTTTGGAGTTTGGATAGGTCTATTTTCTTACAGACTGGGGATTTTTTTTCCTCTGACATTCCTGGGGACTGTAATGTGGTTCTGATTTCAGCCATTTCCCCCTTTCTGCTTAGCAAATGATAACTTCCTGACAGGGGTAATGATCTGCCGGTTCTGTCGAATGCTGCAGCAATATGGGACCATGATCAATAATGTAGTCCTTTGTGTTCTCTGCAACTTTTAAAACAATTGATTAACACAAAATATTTGGCTGTTTACTTAACTGAAAAATGTATATTCCTCTCCTTCGACAACCAATGGAACATGATTTTAATCTATTTTTCTTTTGGATCTTCCTGTACTCTAGTTCTGCAGTGATTTAGGAGTGAATACAAAGCTATTTAAAATATACCTGAATGCTTCTAAATGGAATTACTTCTTGTACCTGTAACGAGCATAATGTACTTCATCATCTCCCTTCTGGCTCTGTTTTTGTGACCACAAAGCCATTAGAAAATCTTTTTGAGAACACATAGCTCTCCTTGTCCAATTCCTGTTACATGGAAATACTGTACTTTCCAAAATAAATGCCAAAACTCTTATGTGTAATATATGTGTAGCCACATTTACAACCATAGGAATGCTATTGTTATGTCAGTTGCCTATCAAAATAATCATTCTGAAGAACACATTTTAAGAATTATGTGAGTTTATCCAGCTCAATTCTAATTTACTGGACACATGAATCACTTCTGATTTGTCTTCTGCCTCCAGCTGATGCTGTACTGTGTTCTTCTGTACCCTACTAATAGCTGCATCATATACTACATTTCATTTCTCTATATTCTTTTTTCAGTTGGTGAACTCTCACTTTTAAGTCCAAGACCTCCATGGCCACATGGGCCCTATTTGTTCCTTGTCCTGTACTAGAGGATTGTAGCGTGCCAGCATTGTGAACGACCTGTCAGACGTCATCCTTTTGCTGCAATTCAATCTTGTAGGTTTTTTCCCAGATCCTCTTCTTCCCCTTGCTTATGCTTGCTCTGTTGCTGTCAGCAGTTCAGCAGTATGTCTCATTAGACAATAGGAAGTGATTTGTTCATCTTACTGATTACTTCTCATTTCTGTGGTCACACGTATGGCCAAATTGATATCAATTCTGGAGGCAGGCTTCTTGTCTGCCTACACCTTCAGCAAAGCTTAAAATATAAGTTACATTAAAAGAAGTAAACTGCTGGGCTAATACCTAGGGATTTTTCCCTTTTGAAGGAATTACATGGAAGGTAACGTCGCAGAGCAAATAAAGTCACTTAGCTCAGAAAAGACATTTTGTAGTAATGCCAAGCACTCAGTCAGCAGCGCTCAGGAATCCTAAAAGGGCAGGTATGCATTGCTGCTCGCAGTTACAGAAAACAGCGGTTACACAAGGCCATAGTCTTGAGATCGTGACAGGGAAAGTTTCAAAATCATTTGCTTCTAAGTCTTGCATGCTTAGCTATTAAGCCGTGCTCTCTGATAAGTGGGCACTCATGATCACCAGCGTAGCGACATTCTGCACAGACCAGTGTCCCTTTTTTTTTTTCAGCTGAACCTTTGCAAAATCCTTCTAAAAAGATGATGACTTTTCAGTACATAGAATCCCATTGAATTCATTGAAACTTGGTTGTCAAAGTCACATTAAGAAAAGTTACTGGACTTATTTTCTATTCCTTTTCAACAACTTAGAGTAAATGGGATTTTTTTCCAGATTAGCTGTAGGAATGTTGTTGCGTGTTCCTGTGTGTGTTCTGGTGCTGAGATTTTGCTTCAAGAGAATCCAAAAATAATTGTGTTGTTTCTCCCCTTAGCCCCAAGTTATCTTTGGGATTAATCTTATAATGTGTTTAACAAAGAATTCTTTATTTTAGGTAATCGTAGAAAGAAAATGGTTGAAGCTTGAAGAAACAACTTACACTGATCCCTTTGGTAAAACCAGGTAACTGCCTCTCTGGCATTTCAGACTCCTGTGATGTTCCCTATTACGCGGACTACCCCCAGGCTGGAGGATACGAGCATTACAAACCTATTACTCAACACAAGATGAGATCTATGCATTGTGCAATTCTGAATCTTCTTGTAGCAGATGTGCTAGCAGGTGGGATCAAATTTGCTCCTAAATGCTTTTGGGCACACGGGACCCTGGTTTACCTTGCGTTTCCAGTTCCTTGTAACGAGGCCACGCAGAAGCAAGTTCTAGCTATGCAGCGAGACTGCGATGACCAGTCTTGTCTCATGGCTTTTCTGGTGCTTCATTGAGGGCTCCTTTTTCCCTGCTGATGGTGCTGGATCTTGCATACTACCGACAAATTACTGTCCTCTTGTGTATTATCACGCCTGTCCAATTCTTTTGTATGCTTTAGTTTTGCTGTGTTTATCTAGATGTAACAACATGGCTTCAATTCCCTCCCCTTAATTTGTTAGATTTTGTACTGATTGCTTTCTCTCAAGTGCCTCCCAATTAATCAGCAACGTAGCACAGAGTGAAGCTTTTGTGAAAGGATTTTTATTGCTGGTGGATTTTTCTTTTTTACTCATCCCATTGTTTATTTTGAGAGAGCAGCTTTGGTCTGCCTTGCCTAGATGCTACTTGTGTGCGCAAGTACCTGAGCTGAGAGTTCACAGTAACTTACACTATAAACCTTATGCAGAAGCAAGATAAAAGGTAGAATGCATGTGGTCTTGTTACAAAATTGTATTTCAAAATCTGACATGTTTCATATATGAATTGCTTTATTTTGCACTTTTACAGGACAGACTTTCCTGTTCTGTGACAATCATTTACGTCTTTCCCTTATTTTTAGTCATCTTTAAACAGTCATTATTTTCTCTATCCCTCCTTTATGTAGGCAAACCAAAATCATACTACATTTTATAGTGCCAGTATGTGACAGGGCATGCCTAAGGCCAGCTGCTTTCTTATGGGGCCTCACTGTGTGACAGTATATTTTGCTTTTAAATGAAAGTAGCAAGGGTGTTGTCCCAGAAGTGGGTCCGTTACCTGGTGTGCAGTGCCAGTTCACACACCGAGTCGAGGTATTTCTTGTTATTCTAGTTTGTGCGAAGTAAGGAGCTAGGTGGTAATCCACAACAACTAGCTCACCTCTTAGCACACAGTAAAACATTTTATACACTTTGAACAATTATTTACATTTACGTTTAGTCACACAAGTCTCATTGGTTCTTACAAGTCTCGTCTCCATTTAAAGGTACAGCATTCTTTTTTTTTCACCTCGCATGCTCTGTGGGGAGGGAGCTTTGTTATTAAGGGGCTTTTTTTGCTCGAGGGTGGACCTTTTAGTATGCTAATTAGGATAGTTCACACACAGTCGAAGTAATTTTCTGTTTATTCTCATTAACCATTTGGTTCTCCTTGAGCTTGTCATGTTACTTCTTAGCTTGAAGTATTTATGGCCTCTATTCCTCTCCCAAGGCCATGTCTTGTCAACTGTTTGCAAGGATTAACTGACATCCTCTGGTTTTCAAATTACTTCTTGTTTTTCACTATACATATTTATATTTTGTCTAAATTTGAAGTTAAATAACAGACTGGCCTTCTATTAATCGTGTCTCTGCGAGCTGGTCAGCTACAAGGGTAGAAGACAACTTACATATATATTTGTTTTTTTCTCTGTGTTAAACAGAACTTGGGAAACTGTAAAGCGTACTGGCAACAGAAAGGGTGTTTCAGCTGACGGTAAGATGTTGGTGACTTGTTTTGTTTGCATTTCTTCCCGTGAAAGTTCTTCTGATAAATTCACAGTGCAGAGGTAGAGCTGATCTGTTTGAATGAATGAGGATGTGGAACAAACAGCTTAGCAGGGCTTGCTGTACCCCCAAGCTAATGAAATGGTAACTGAAGTGCTGAAGAATCAGAACCTTACTGGTAGGACTGTTTTCCCAAGATAATTTTATTCACTTTAGAACAGTGGAGTCATTTCAAAGACGTCATGGATGCCCTGATACAGAGCAGTGCACAGACTGAACGGCAACTGCTGTTAGGGGCTAGAGATAGAGCTCTCTTTGGACAAAAGAGGGACATGATTTAGCCATGTGAGGAGTGTAGGGTGGGGTTCCATACAGTGGCTTCCAAACAGTCTCTGCAGGCAAGAGAGCCCTTCCCAAGATCCTGGTGGGCTGAGGCTCAGTCTTACTTGGCACGTGTGCCTCCTGTTTGCTGGGGTACTTTGAAGATCCCATTTTGGGCTTTCATGTCTCACCACACATGATATAAGGAGCTTAAATTCATCGTTCAGGATTCTGGAGCAGGCATCTAAATGTTTAATGCTCAGAGTAACAGTGCTTGGGTTCCTTTCCAGATCTAGCACTAAATACTCACTTTCTGCTGTACTCCAGTTCTATGTACTTGTGTCTTCTGTCACTGTTTGTAGGTGTAGCAGTGATAGCTGTGCTACAGAGAACTCTCCACTACGACTGCGTTGTCCTAGTGAAACAGTTCAGGCCCCCAATTAACAGCTATTGCTTGGAATTTCCTGCAGGTAAGTGGCGAAAACATTAAGATGAATCACATAAAGCTGATAGTTAAGTGTGTTTAGACGTGCTTGGAGTGTCAATCTTAATGAAGTAGCTCTAACCAGAAAACTGTGGTGAGCTCTGTAGCTCAGTGTGCTATTCAGAAATAGGAATACTTGATAATGAAGGATACAAAATGAGCTCATTGCAGCAGATTTGAGACACTTTGCACAGTAGTCTGGTAGTAGAATATTGCATTTTCCTCCACTCCTCCTTCCTCTAAGAGTCAAAGCTTCTTTCCCTCATGAGAACATTAATGCCATTTCCTGGGAAGGCAGCATGCTTCTGTAGATAATCAGAAGATGTGGGCATCAGCATGATGAATCCAGGAACTGGAACCCTTCCTAACACTTCAGTTTATCCCTCTGTAAAAACAGGATAGTGAGGATGTTTCACCTCTTCCATAAAGCTGGATTGGACCTCAGGATAGGTATTGCAGTTAAGTGTTACCTTTTCAGTTGTTCTTGTGTATTACCTGTCTCACAGGCCTCATTGAGGAAAACGAGACTGCAGAAAGCGCTGCGTTGCGGGAGCTGGAGGAAGAAACCGGGTACAAGGGGGAAGTCGTTGAATGTACTCCAGGTCTTTGCTTTTTATTTTCCCACCCAAAGCTACTTCTGTCTTTGATGGGTACTCTAAAGGTCTGAAATGCTCTAAACCAAAGGAAGAATCTATGCAGAAAAGCCTACACAGATTAGCAGAGAGTAGTATCCCATGAGTGAGGCTTTGGTCCTTGATGCATCAGTTGCTGAACTTCTGTTAAAAATATAAGACTAAAGTAAACGTTTTATGTCTATAGGGGAAAACTTTGCTGTTAGTTAAGATTCTTTACACAAAACCCAATTATTCAAGCTGTGATTTGGCATTTTATATAAAGGTCTCAACTGTGAACAGCATCCATGAACTTAGGTAGAAAAAACAGCTGCACGATGCAGTCTGAGTGGAGGTCACCCTAATGTCAGCTGTGGGGAGGTGACAGTACTCAGGCTCTCCAACCAGAAAGAAGAAAGGAGAGAATAACCGGAGTGAATCCAGAGATCCTTTGGAATGTGATTGTTGCCAATCCAATGCTTCCTACATAAATCGAAACAAAATTAAGGCAAAACAAGGATCATAAATAAAACTTGAGAAGGGAGAAAGGTGGGACAGCTTACATATGATTTCAGTCATTACTGTCGAGACTTGGCTTTTGATTATCAGGTACAACTGCATGCTGGGGACTGAGAGAGGTGGAGACAGGTGTTAGCAAAAATAGACTCTAATAGACTAAGGAAGTCTATAAGGGAACTACAGTTTACAGTTTAATCTTCAGTCTGTGGAATGGAAAGTGAACCTAGCTGCTGAAAATAAGTCTTACAAGGAATCCAGAAAAGAGCTGAGAGTTACAGAAAATGTTACTTTTAAGAACATGTGTCGTGTTTTAACCCCAGCCAGCAACTAAGTACCATGCAGCTGCTCGCTCGCTCCCCGCCCCCAGCGGGATGGGGAGGAGAATTGGAAAAAAGGTAAAACTCATGGGTTGATGTAAGAACAATTTAGTAATTGAGATAAAATATAATAATAACAAAATTGTAATGAAAAGGAGGGAAAGGGAGAGAGAAACAAAATCCAAAAGATGGAGAGAAAAAAATACAACTGCTCACCACCCGCTGACTGGTGCCCAGCCAGGGCCCCAAGCAGCGATCGATCAGTGGCTCCCAGCCAGCTCCCCCCAGTTTATATACTGGGCATGATGTTGTATGGTATGGAATCTCTCTTTGGCCAGTTGGGGTCAGCTGTCCTGGCTGTGTCCCCTCCCAGCTTCTTGTGCCCCTCCAGCCCTCCCACTGGCAGGGCCTGAGCAACTGGAAAGCCTTTGACTTGATATAAACATTACTTAGCACCAACTGAAACATCAGTGTGTTATCAACATTATTCTCATACTAACTCCAAAACACAGCACTATACCAACTACTGAAAAGAAAATTTACTGTATCCAAGCCAAAACCAGAACAATGTGAAAACAAACTTTTCACAACTCTTCCAGCATGAACATATGCCAAATATATGTTCTCGTGTTATACCAGATATATTTCTGTGAAAGCTTTTATTAAAATGTCAAGGTGCCCGAGTTCTGCTTTTGAAAAATTAAACTCTACATGTGCTTGTTGGCAGCTCTCTGCTTGGACCCAGGTTTGTCAAACAGCACGACACACATTGTGAGTGTCACCATTAACGGAGATGAGGCTGAGAATACAAGACCCAAGCAAAAACTTGGTGAGTTTTGTACCACTTACTTGAAAATTTGGAGAAGATAAGAAAAGAATGGGTTTAGAAGAACTATCCCTACCACTGCATCTGTTCCATCCCAGCTGATTTAGATGTTGTAGGTCCTTCAGATCATACCCTGCAGTCTGGATAAGCAGAGACATGTTTCTTTGCGGAATTCACAGGAGACGCCTAGGTGTTGTGTCAGGTATTGGCACACCCAGAATGAGAAATTTAAGTGTCAAACTTCAGGTGAGGGCCATAGCACTTGTGAACCTGGATATTCCTCTTAGTTGTGAGGCTGTTGTTGTGGCCTGACCCTTGAAGTAACTACACTGTCACTCACAGTCAGCTGTCAAAATGGGTTTTAGTTGTAAACTCTAGTGTATTTCAAAACCCTTAACTTACTACTATTGTTTTTTTTTTACTTGCAGATGATGGAGGTACGTTAGGGAACTGTGCTCCCATTGGCGTCAAGTGTGATCTTCGTACAACAAGTTTTACTTAGAAAATGTCAGTTAAAACTATTTTTTATTTGGAATTGGTTAATCCCCTGACCCTAATCAAATGCGCATGAGATTGACTTTGGCCTAGACATGAAAATTCCTGTGGGGCGTTATCGCATCAGTTATCTACAAGTATTGCATCCATAGCACCAGTATCTCAGGAAATACGAATTCCTGAATCCACATCAAGCTCCATAGACAACTAATGCAGATAGACGGGGGAGGTGTAAGCCAACACCAGTTCACTAAGAGCAAACCCTTTGTCCCTGGGCTGTTTTGGTCTTCAAATGCATCTACAATCCACTACTGTACCAGTATAAGCCAAACAAAACTCCAGTTCGACAGTGAATTTTCCATTCTCAGAAGGGAGGAGCTCTCCTTTCAGAAGGATTCTTATCCTCCATAGCTGTCAGCTATGCTGTTGTTCCCAGCTCTTTTCCAGTTTCTTTCTGCCAAACCTGTTTTTTAGTGACCCCAAGTCACTGCCTTCCCCCATTTCGATGGCCGTTTTGCAATACACGAAGGCTCACAGCTTTCGGATTGGTGATGAGCACTAGGTCAGGTCCCCTTCTAAACGGTAAGAAGCAGGACACTGAGGTAACTGCCTCTACTGATCACTAATTTCTTCTCTCCTAGAATTTGTGGAAGTTATTTCACTTCCAAAGAATGACCTACTGCAAAGAATTGACGGTAAGAGCTTTCCGACACATTAAATGCACTAGCGTGAGCTTCGGGTAACCCTTAGCTTCACTCCTCTCTGCTCCTCACGCAGTTCTCATCCTAAAATACTGTACCTTAAACAAAAAGGTGGGAGAGACCTGGCCAGGTAACAGTGATAGCATTAGGTGTTAGCATTAAGAATTTATGCCTGGAATGCTGTATATCTTCATTTTAGTAAAGGACTTAAATTTCTGTAGAAGAGAAGTGTTAACAGCATCTCATAATTATTTTTTTTTTCTTCTTTTCAGAACTAGTAGCAGAAGAACACATTGCAGTGGATGCCAGGGTTTATACTTATGCATTGGCCCTGAAGCATGCAGCAGAAAAACCGCTCCAAGTTCCTTTTATGAAATTTTAAAACCAGATTATGAGAAATTTAGTTGAAAACTGCCCAATTTAGATGACTTAGAAGTATAACTCTTCTTGTAGAGTGAAAAAAAAGTGTTTGTAGGAGTGATGTTGATGTAGGAATGATTGTGATGTTTTTACCTGGGATTATGTAACTGGCAAAAAAAGCATTCCTTCTAACTGCTATCAAGCTTGACAGAATAATCATAATAAAAACGCTGCTTAATTTTCAGAACGGCTCATTTCTTACTATATTGATCATTGCACTTACATTTTGGTATAAGGAAGGTGCTTAAGTGACTGTAGTTGGTGTAATGGCACCTGTTCAAAAGAAGGAAGACGGCAGGAAGAGCGTGTGGCTCCCGCGGCCGCAGGCACAGGCAGCATCACTGCGACAGCTGTAGGTCATTTTCTGCGATAGCAGCTGCAGCGGGATGGAGCGTGTGTGCTCTGGCTGCTGTGTTTGAAACAGCACTTTTTGGGAACCTCCTTTTATAATTTAGACCTTAAGATGTTGCTTCCTTCTCCCAGCCTAACTAAAACTACCACAGAATGGTCGGGGTTGGAAGGGACCTCTGGAGACCATCTAGTCCAACCCCGGCTAAAGCAGCGCTCCCAGAGCAGGTTGCACAGTCACATCCAGGTGGGTTTGGATGTCTCCAGAGGAGATTCTACAACCTCTGGGCAGCCTGTCCCAGTGCTCTGCCAACCTCAAAGCAGATAAGTTCTTCCTCATACTCAGATGGAACTTCCCATGTTGCTGTTTGTGTCTGCTGCCCCTTGTCCTGTCACTGGGCACCACTGAAAAGAGCCTGTCCCCGTCCCCGTCCCCTTGGCGCTCGCCCTTAGGGTATTTGCATGCATTGACAAGATCCCCTCTTGGTCTTCTCTTCCCCAGGCTGAACAGCCCCAGCTCTCTCAGCCTCTGCTCACCAGGGAGATGCTCCAGCCCCTTATCCAGAAAGAGAAAATTGGTTTGTTTGATCTAAGAAAATGATGACAATGATGGTGATGACAAGACATCCACTGGTGCGCATCAGAACGGTACAGGGCATTCTGTTCAAGGTACAATCTTGCTGACACGCCTGAGACGGCACAGCCGCGCAGCACCCCCTCTCCTGGGACACCTCCACGTTCAGTCCAGTCCCTGCCGGGAAACACTTCTGCCAAACCAACCTTCCATGTACCTGCACAGTCGCCTGCTTCTAATCATGTGAGCCACCACCACTGCTTCAAGGTTAGGATCTAAGAGCTGTAATAAACATACACCAATATCAAAGTGTCAGCCACAAACCACCCACAAACGTGGATATTTATATAGTTAGGAAGGCTTTCCTAGCTAAGGAAATGAAGCAGAAAACTTGCTTAAGATTTTCTTGCCTTCACAAAGCAAAGTTACTTTCAAGTTCAGCACAACAGAAGACAGAAGGAACATGAAATCAAAGGGAAAAAGTAATTGATGACAGCCGAGCAGAAAAGCCCAATGATTTTAAGGGGAGGAATCTTGAGATTTGTTTTTTAATTAAGGCTGCCAAAAACTAATCAGAAATATATACCAGAAAGGATAATGAGAGAAAAAGGGGCGCCGTCCAGGCCTACCTCGCTAACAAAGCATGTTAGAAATGACCAAAACCATGTATGAATTACACCTTGCACAGATAAGACACAGGAGAGAGCTTAATTAAATAAGTTTATTGTCTAACGTTTACAGTTGTTATGTTGCCGCTGTAAAGTGCGACAAATAAATTTTCAGCAGGAACTCCTCGTTCCCCCCCTTCCCCTTCTACGAACACCGCTTCAGGAACCAGGCCTCAGTCTTTAGACTCACAAAAGCAAAGTGGACGTGAAGTTTCAGTGGCACAGTTTTCACAAGTACATGTTTAAACAAAACTACGGGGCTGACTTGCCAGCGTGACAGCAGCTACCGCGCTGTCGCACAGGAGGCCCAGGGCAAGAGCCCGAAATGCCCCAGGCCTGGCCATGCAGCAAATCCACCACAGAACCAGTTCACAGGTGAGATGAGTATCAGTCTCCGGTAAAATGTTTGCTTGTCCACCCCTGGAGCTAAGAGAAAGGTGCCTGGGTGGAGACACCGCAAAGGAATAAGGAGTGCTGAGTTCAATGATGGGGAGACGCAAGTTAAAAAAGTATAAAAAATTAATGTAAAACACAGGCTACAAATAAATTTTGTCAAGAACACTGGCACGTGGCAATCTGAACCCAGATTTTTTTTTTTTTTCCTATTAAGGACAGGGAAATAAATTTAACATTTTAACGCTGTGTGCAAAAATGTTTACCGATATCAAACTGATACATGTTACCATCTCACTGCAGTATTTGAACAGCAAGGTAGATGAATTGGTTTCCAGCATTACAGGCAGCACTAGATAATACTTAAACAAGATAATGTAAACTTTATTCTTAAGGCAGCTGGTACTAACGCTGCACACAGGCATTGCTTAATGCCCATTACAGTAATGGGACATGTAGCACTTGAAAACAATTAAAAAGAAAATAGCATTATCGGACTAAATGACGCATGTTGTCAAAATACTTTCCCTTTCACACAAACCATGAAATATTTGGACATCTAGAAAAATAATGCACCTACTCCTCCAACTTCAGCCTGTTCTTTTACAAATATTTCAAAATACTGATAAATAATAGTAACTGCAAGCAGAATGCCAGTGCCGGACCCAATGGCCCCTAGAAAGTCAGCCAATACTGAAAGGGCACCAATGCACAAACCTCCAAATGCAGCTGCTGTAGGGATATACCTGGACCAAAGGAGAAAAAAAAAAAAAGAAAAATAATTAATAATAATGAATTTTCATCCAAGGATTCTAACAATACATCTACTACTAAAACAACCAACTGGAATACTCAGCAACAAATTCAGTGTTGCAAATGCAACTCTGCCATTGCTCTTACTATCTTCTGTTATTTGCACAAAGTAGAAGCTAAAATAAACATTCACCGATAAGAAAGCTGTATGAATAACTGAACACTGGCAAAGCTCTTCAATTCATACTATAACAATTTTATATATATACGTGCTATCTGACGTTCACAGAACTAAGAATAACTGTTTTGACTTAAGTACGTAGAGGTAAATCTACCTTTCAATACAGACCTGCAGGCTTTGCATACTGCACAAAATACCGCTTTTGTAGTGTCATATTAGTTCAGTAACAGTGAATTAAACACCTGTAAAAATCAAGGGGTCTTCCTTTCGCAAACATGGAAGAGATTCAGCCCAAATTCCCTCATTATGCCACTCAAACAAAAGACACTACAGGTTAACCTCTTACTATGAACATCTTTTGCATTACCAGAAAAGGTACCAGCTGAATGGGAAGAAACTTGACATTTGCAGTGGAAACAGGTCTCAGATTCTTCCAAGAATATCCGCTCTAGCTGACAACTCCCCAGTACTCCTAACCATCCAGCTGGAAGTCAGCATTTCCATACCTGTTAAGCTCATGAACCATTGAAGTATCCCTGTGGCCTCTCATCACCATTTGCTGTTCTTTGAGCTGCTTGGCAACCTGCAAAAAACACAATTTTACCAAACTGCTGGGGTGTTTCAGTCACCTGATATTTAGTCAGAGTAATTAGGAACTGATCAGTTAGCAGCTAGTCAGTTCTGAAGTAGAGGCAGCGTTTGAAAACATTTATGCACGTTTATCAGAAGACCTACATCTTTCGCTGATGAGCCAGACACCTCAATCCAAGTCTTCGAGAAGAACGCGCAGGATCCCAACATAAATATTATATAAACTATTACATGGACAGGATCCTCAAATATGGCACCCATGGATTCTGGAGGGGACAAGTAGTAGCACAGGCCACCAACAGGGTAAGAGCGAGCAGGGCCACCGCCACTGACATCCTATAAGAGGGGAACAAAAAGGCAGTTAGTTACTTCTCACAGACCTCTTGCGCTCCTATCCTGTATTTTAGAGGAATTCCTCTTCAACATTTAAAACAGCTTTTGTATACAAATGTTTATCCTGGATTCAGCTGGGATAGAGTTAATTTTCTTCTTAGTAGCTGGTGCAGTGCTGTGTTTTGGATTTGGTGTGGGATAATGTTGATAGCAACAATTAAAAACATCAGTGTTGTGTAACGTTTACACTAAGTCAAGGACTTTTCAGTCCAGCGAGAGGGCTGGAGGGGCATAAGAAGTTGGGAGGGGACACAGCCGTGCCAGCTAACCCCAACTGGCCAAAGGGATATTCCATACCACACGACATCGCGCCCAATATGTAAACTGGGGGGAGCTGGCTGGGAGCCACCAATCAATCGCTGCTCGGGGCCTGGCTGGGCACCGGTCAGCAGGTGGTGTGCAGCTGGATTGTGCATCACTTCCCCC
>JAVJGI010000060.1:68694331-68704637 GCA_035590275.1 Ibycter americanus | reverse complement strand
TCAACCCTTGACTTTTACATTCTTTTCCGATCCTCCTCCCCATCCCTCTGGGTGAGGGGGAGTGAGCGGGTGGCTGCATGGTGCTTGGTTGCCGGCCGGGATTAAACCAGCACATCTTTCCGGGGTCAAACCAGCACAAATTGCCATTCAAGAACTATACTCAGAGGATATTAACTCTGTTGAAAGGTTTCTGACCTATGAGGAACATTTTTCATACCAGTTCAAACATGTATATTCCAGTACAGGTATGATCAAAACAAAAAACATTATCTCCTCACAAAAGAAGGCTGCTCTGTAAAATCTGTGTTTTTGAAGGGAACATTAAAAACCTATGTAGCTCTTCAAAGATTTTTGTGGAACCACACTAACACTAAAGGTCAATGCACACTGAAGCTCAGCTTTTTGGCATATCGTATCCAGGAACCTTTCACTGGAAAGCATCTTGTCCCTGGTTGTTTATTCCATCAGTTCTTTCACCGTCGCATTTTCCAAAGCCTTAATGTCGAAGACCACAAGAAAAGTGCTGCAGATCCACAGTGGCTGACAACGCCACTCTCAGAATCACTGACTCTAGTTAAGAGCACAGAAGTTTAGGATTAACCTAGTTTTTAAGATAACAGAGACGTGTCATTAAGATGCTCTTATCCTGGCAACTCACCTACCGGCGCAACGCCATCAGGTTACCAACTTCGAACCGTATACAACTCAAACAGGGCAATCTAACTTCATAGAACACCACTGCTGCAGCACATAGGTGTACATTCCAGAAAACCTGCCTGGTTTTCCCTCCCAATCACTTCCTCCGGTGTAATAAAACTGAGGCATCACTCACTTTGCTTGCATTCTCAGACTGATGCACCTGCAACACTAGAACTACCACCTGATACTCTCATTTAGAAATAATGTCAGCAAGGTCTTACTCAAGTGCTGATACCTGTGTGAGTTACATTACAATGTGGTATGGGAGCAGAACTGAACATACACAAAACAGTTAAACCCAGGAAAATAGCCTGCCTCTGGCCTGTACAATATACTCTCCCGTCTCATCTCAACACAGAATCATTCTCCCACATCATCTTTTTTGAGCAACAGCATTATAAAGAGATTACTTTTTGAAATTTAAGTTGCCCTTCAGCTAATACCAGAAAATTTTCTCCTACCTGAAGATGCTGAAAGCTTAAGAAACCAAAAAGTTGAAAATCTGGATGAAAATTAAGAAACTAGAACTACCAAGTGATCAAACTTTCCACATTTCCTAAGCTGTAACTTTAAAAGAAAAAACTTCAGGTAAGGACACGTTTTACAAGTTCAATATTCAATTAAGCCAGATCAAATTACCTGGTTACCATCTTTTATGCCCCTTGAGTGACCATGTAAATAATGCACATTTTTTCTGATGTTAAGCCACAATATCCACCAGGGAGATTCAAAAGAGAATCAGCTTACAGTTCTTTTCCATTCTGTACATTTAAGTGTAACTGCTCTCACGTGTAGTACAGTAGTGTTCCATTATAAAATTACCAAGAAAATTATTAATAAAAAACTATTCAGCCACTGCAGACTTGCAAAGTTACAACAAGAACCAGTGACAAGGGAAGCATGGTCTGTAAGGTCATATGGAAAACAAAAAGAAGAAACAGCATCTCCATACCTGATCAGCCTAGAAGCTTAGCTGTCCTCACAGCCCACCTCTGACAGGGGCCCCTTCCTTGGGGGAAGTATCATTCTGTATTTCCCCTTCCCTATATACCAGTCATTTATTCAGAAACTGCTTCTGGCAACTTCTGCCAGTAATTTATTCAGAAACTTTGAGCTATATGTGCTGCTTGGTAACACCATTGGCTGCCCCTTCCCTCTTACAATATAAGCAAAAAGTGACTACCCATTCCCTATCCACTTTTTCCCAGAGATGAAGGCTTAAAAGACATTTTGGATATGCACATTTCATGGCAAAGAATCCTTATTTTCTTGGGATGTCTTTCTATAGATTAATATCTACCTTAGATTCTCAATGCTTTCTTCTGAGTGTTTCTTAGTTCCACTCTATCTTTTGTGGCATGGTAGATTAGAACTGCATGTAATATTCAATTTGTGAAACTTTACAGATTTTTACAGACATTTCTTCTGATCTTTTCAACCAGTTCTTAAGCTGTTAGGTCTTCCGTCTTATCCCACAATAGCTTAATTTCCTTAAGAGCCTTTAATAAGTAATCTGAATTTAACAAAGGGCTTTTGAGCACCTCCCCTACTGTCTGGAGTCATCTTTTCATTTCTGCCTCTAACTACTAGAGTCCTCATTTCAGTTCTAATTTTTGAAAATTTTAAGCATTGTTGCACGATTATTTTTTTATTTCCTTTTTGTGTGTGTGTGTGTTTTGCCTGCTACCAAAATGTAAAATGTGAAAGTATTAAAGTCATTGTAATAATTTGGTTCTTTCATATCACATCCTAGAGTCTACACACTGTTCAGTACCATGTTAAATATTACATCACCTCTCATGGAAATCTCTACTTCTCCAAACAGCAAGAAAATCAGGATGTCAAAACCTTTAACCTTTACCTCACATGTTCCAATAACATCTAGTTAGTTGACTTAGGCAAAATCAACTTTCTCGCTCCTGCTTTTTATTGCCTTCACAGTCTCTCTAGTCTTTTCTTGGCCACCGCTACCATTCTGTCTGGGTAGTGGATAACAAATTTAGTAGACTACACTGCTAGTGAGACACAGAATTTTATATGCAGATTTTGCAGTAGGGTTTGAAACAGGTATTTACCTTAATTTAGTATCTTCATGAGTGTGCCAAAAATTGCCATTCCTAAATAATTTGCACCTTCACATTAGAGGGTTCCACTGATTTTCTTACTTCCAACCAATTTTTCAAGATATAGATGAGGTCAGTGTCCTCATGCTAGTCACACATGCTAGGTCACCCATCTTAAGTTTTAGACTTCTAGAATTAGTTTAACTCTTCTTACTTACATGTTTGGTTGGGATCCACTTGTCTATTCTAAAATAAGTTAGTTTAGCAAACTATAATCATCTCTGCCCTTAGCTTTCGCACCTATAGAATTACTCACCCATGACGATGCCAAAATATTATGAGGTGTAACTGACTTGCACACAGAACGAAACACTCTCATACTGCGCGTTGCTGCTATTCCTAAGTGGCAGGGCAGAAGATTCCTTGTCCCATATATTAATCAGGAAGAGACTGCTCTAAAATTCAAAACAGAATCATCCCAAAAACTGAGAATCAAGATTAATCCCATTTGCATGTCAAAGGAAACCTCATTCCTAAGGCAAAGTACTCCTCAAGTATCAGTCAATTTTAACTACATCTGTGTTAAGAACTTGACAAAGTGTTTCAACGTGACATCTGGGTTGCAGGAAATTTAACAGCCAACTGTTTTTCCCCTGGTCTGTTTATATCAGAGAAAGGAATAACCTACTAACCTCTGTTTGATGCAAGAATGACTCGCATCCAATAGAACGGATCTGCAGAATCTGATGACATGATTCCAAACAAAGGTATCTGTCAAAGCACACAACGGTATTAACAGACATACAAAGAAAGCATGCATTAATCCAAAAATCTTAACGAGTAATGATTCAACTGCTATACTGTTTAGTATCATTTATTCCAACTTTTTATTTATTCCAACTTTTTTTTTTTTTTTTTCCTAATTAAACCAGAGATACTGGCACACTCTGTTTTAATCCTCCAAGCAGCGTATGACTCAGAGGACTAAACTAAGACCCTTCTACAGGAAAAATGAGAAACCCCTAGAAAGAAGAGTCAGTGCATATAAACCAGATTACTGAAGTTGAAGATGTAAATGCCTGACATACGATTCTGGAGCACCACAACGCTCCAAAAGAACATTAAAATTATAAAATAAATAGGTTAGGCACCACAAACCATTAACAGAACAGGGAAAAATATTATATGATGCTCTCATTTATTTCATGAAAATTTCTGCAGCAACTTTGAGGTGGGGTTTTTTTGTAAAAAAATTGTTCTTTTCAGTACAAGTTAAAGATACAGCATAAACTACAATGTAAGCATCTTCCTCCAGCAAGTTTAAATATTCAAATTCTGCAACCGCGAGTATGTTTTAAAATATCCCATACAGAACTGTCAAAGTTAGCCAAGTTTATACAAAACCTCCAATATATTGATACTGAGGGATTTTGGGCTCTTGAGAACTCTTCTTAATCACAAAAACAGTACACTAGGAATCCAGGCAATCTTACAGATTAATTATTGAAACTCTAGTCTGCACCATCTGATTTCCTTATTCAACTACTATAATTTTTTGCATTGATTCAAAATATTAATTATGCATATATCCAGCAGCTAGGAAACACAGATAAAATACATGTTCTATCTCCAATATCATTCCCACCTCCTACTTTCAAAAAAAAATGTAGGTACAAGAGTTGGGTTTTAGCCTTTTCACAGTCCTTCAAAGGTGTAAACAAAAATTATTAAACCACTGCTCCAGAGTCTGGAATGGGTAAGTTACAGATTATAACCTAAAAAGATTCATTCTGAAGATGTATGGTTCATTTTAAAGTCTTCTAAGAGTTCTGCAAGTTCTAAAAAATCTATACGAAGTAATTCTCATTTTCCGCACTGTCTAAGTGTTCTTTAAATAAGCAAAAAAAACCTCAAACAAAACAAACCACTATCTGTTTACAACCCAAGTACACCTTTCAGGCACCCCTGCAGCTGTAACTAATGATCACGTAAATGTTTAAAAAGACTTGTATTATGGAGGGGGTTTAGCTAACATCTTTGCCAGTATATTCACAAAAAACAAGTTCTAAATGTCAACTTAAAACACCTCAGAAAAACATTTTCCTGCAGTCTTTACAATCGATCAGCTTATTCAAGAGGAATCAGGTAAAAACAACCACTTCTATTTCACTTTCAAATTTTGCACTTCTAAAATTTAAATTTAGCTATGAACAGAGGGTAAAGAACGCATAAAATTGCTCAGTTTGTTTATACTACTCAATGAATAATTGTTTACCCTGCAGCTAGTATCATCATTTGATAGGACCAAGGCCAGGCTGGATGAGGCTTGGAGCAACCTGAGCTGGTGGAAGGTGTCCCTGCCCATGGCAGGGGGGCTGGAACTAGATGATCTTTAGGTCCCTTCCAACCCAAACTACTCTATGATGCTATGACCCTTCATAAAACAAGAAAAAACATTATGCATTTTAAACTAGATAGAAAGAATTAGTTTCTGAAAACATATATACTCAATTTCAGAGAATCAGGTTTCTTTAACTGAACTTTAAATACTTAACCATAAAAATACATAACTGAAACTGGTAGGTCAACATGAAACAAGAACTTCTCACGCTTTTAGCATTCTATTCTATATGTACAGAACACACAATTTCTGAACACAGAAAACATCAATACCTACCTGGCAGCATACTAAGAAAATGAAGAGTGTGATAGCCGTCCATAGTACCTTCTCTCTGAACTGGATCTACAGAACAGATTGTAGAGATTGATGTGTTCATTGTATGTAGAATTTTCATTGTACTCTCACATTAGTACTAAATGCTGTATCATTCAGAATTAAATGTGAAGATACTGAACCAGAAGGCATCACTTCTCATTAGAATTTAATGTTAATATGATTTCAGACTTTATGGAGAGAGACAGTCATGGGCTTCTGTGTAGTCAAAGAAAACTTACTTGGGATCTGGCAGGCAGCACAGCTGACATTCAGTCAGCAGAATGTATTTTATGTATAATATTGTAATACAGTGGGTATTTATAGCAACAGCATGGCTAAAAACATGAACATAATCAGAACAAAATGAAAGATAAACACAAAAAACATCTTCAGTCATTAGCGCTCTAGGCTTCAACAGATTGAAGGCACTGTTTTGTAAGGCTGGAAGTTATTAAACTGAAGCACTATGAAGTTTTTAAAGAAATTTAACTGCTGTGAAGACAAGTGATAAAAACAACTATGAGTTTTGTACAGCAATTCAAAATATTGAATTAAATTCTTCAAAGGGTGTTAGAGGAAGGTTAAATTCACCACTATGTTCATGGACACTGACCCTAAAGTAATTTTTGAAGACTCTATTTCCCCCTCCAAATTACTTTTATCGATGTAGATTATGTATTACTTTAAAAAGAATGTCAGCTCAATGATCATTAGTCAGTAACACACTGAAGAGAATCTAAGGGTGACAAAGTTTGAGGCAACTGTTACTGGTACCAGGTGCCAGAAAAGAATCGCAAGATTTAAGTTTGAACCAGAGGATTACTGAAAGCATGAGACAGAAAGAAATGCACTTTAAGAGATGAGATTGAGCTCAGATGTAGTGTTACGTTCAAGTTCCTACCTCTCCTCCATGGACCGTAAACATTAGGATACGTGTGTTCACTGTACACAAGAGCACAGCAGCTACTAAAACGTGACATGAACTAACATGTAAGACAGATACAGCAGAAATACTAACTTTCTGCCTCCAACCACCGAATCTGTCTGTAGAGAAGTAACAAGAAAAAGGATTAGTGCCTGGTTTTATAGGCACCGAACACCCACAAATGAGAAAATACAAAGCAATGCAGCAGCACAGCTTCTCAAGCAAAAGAAAACCCAGAAGTAGTCTATAACCTTTATAAGTAAAATCACGCACATAGAAGCAAAATAATCCCAGTATTTACTGATACTGCCTCACTCTTTGAAAAGAGGCCAAGATGCTCAAAATACTTACAGTATAAAGTTCAAAAAAGAAAAATAGTGACAGCAGCAAATAAATCCAAACAGTATCTTGTGTTGCTTTATGCAGTGCCGACCCACTTTACCAAGGGCTGTTTGAATTCCATAATTCAGATTTTATGTACAGACTTCTAAAAAGAAAAATGCTTAACCAAATTATATCTGCCACCCAACAGTTAACGTCAGCTTCTGAGACAGTCAAGCTCTACAAGTGCTCTGGCTCTCTTTGTAACTGTGGTGAATACAAGCATTAGAGAAATGCTGTTATCACCCAAATCACAGTTATTCACAAGGAAAACAGTCTCTATGACTCAAAAAGACAAAGAAAGAAAGAGGCAGCATCTGAATCCATATGCCAGGAACAGCAAATACAAACTGGTACCAAAATATTCCAGTCACAAATGGTAACAAGCACAGGGACAGTACATTTCATCATGAGATCAGATCCAATTGGACATTTCATTCCTTTGACATTTTTCTTAAAACTCATGAAAATGAAGGGACTTCAGCATCATCTTCTCGGTGTTCTGAACAGCGTGTTCTACTTAGAAAATCTGTGCATATGAGGGAAATATGGATCAATACTACTAACTACAAAAGCAGCAATGGTTTCTGTTAATCAAGGTGATCAAAACACAAAAGCAACACTCTCTAGTGACAGAAAAAGCCCATTTCCCTCCTCAACAATAATACCAAAAAGATTCAACAAGAGCCCAACCAAATCAAAACTTCATCTGCACTTAAACAACCAATATAAATTTAGAGAAAACAGATTTCTTCTATTTTGTTACCTTCATTTCTTGTCCTGGCCTTAACCAATCCACTAAAACCATCACAAACGATGTCTGCCTGTGACACCTTGCAAGAAAACAGTAAGTAACAAAGAATTACAGTGATATGGAATGACCTAGGTCACTTGATAAACTACACACAAGCAAGGAATGTAACTTAAAATAGTCAAAGGGCTCTTCTGTTTAGGAAAGATGTTCCCAATTATATTTTCATTTCAAATTTGTACAAAGCTGGGAACTGCATGTCACTGCCCAGACAGCGACCTAGATAGTAATAAAGTGACCCAAATACAGATGACAGGAATCTCAGCAACTCTCTGGGCATCCTTCATCTGCTGACCAAGGTCATGGACACATCAAGCCCTAATTCCTCTCTGACAAATAGGAAGGGAGGAAGACAAAAAAGTCAAGAGAAAAATCACAACTGTCAATGAGCTTTACAGAAACATCAGTATCTGTAGATTTGTCTTGTAGATTCCTCTTCCCATCCACTGCACTAGACAAAAATGGGATAGATGTAACCAGCTGATCACAGATAAGCTGTAAATCAGCATCAGAAGATCGCACTAAGGTTCACCACTGCTGAAACAAAGATGGGTACCTGCCACTCAGATGTGGTGCATCCAAATCTTAGCATGGGGTCTGGCTCTGGGGATTCCTGCTCTGAAGATGCCCTTGTCTGACCTAAGAAATTTGTTTGGAAACCTGTCCCAAGAGGGAAAGATGCTGGAGAGCAACAAGGAAAGACAGATAGAGCAAAGAGACAGGGGATAAATCCTAAACTTCTTTTAAAAAATCAGTCCAGAGGGGAATAATCAGCAGTTTTTACTGTATCTTCTCCATTTGATCCAGCAGGCTCAGCTATGGTTACTGGCACAAACATCTCTGCATCCGGTCCTTTGGGAATCTCTCATCAACAAAAGAGGATTCTCTTGGATGGTGCCATGGTCCCAGCTATGCATTTCCCTTTAAGAATATAAAAATCAACACCTAGCTCTTAAGGAATTTTCATGTCAATCATGACAATGAATATTAGGTAAATTTGTTACTCTAATTAGAACCTTTGTCACCTAGGTGATATGTGCTTGCTTGAGTTTTGGACGTAAAAACAGTGGGGGTTTTGTTTGGTTTGGGTTTTTTTGGTTTGTTTTTTTGGGGTTTTTTTTTTACAAGGCAGGTCTCCTTCTGATCTGTAGAGATTAACTAATTTTAATCTAGAAAATATGCCAAGAAATGGGAGGAATTTCGAGGAACAGACAGATCGGCTGTAAATGAACTCAGTTCACTCAGTTCAGAACAAAGTGTCACATCCAGTAAGTGAACAGACAGCAATTACCTGAACTATATCATGGACCACTTTCCCACTTCATCAAGGTGAATCACAGCTATGGGAGCAGAAAATACTTTGTGGGAAAAGAAGAACTAAATTTGTGCTTCCTGAATTATAGCGCAAGCCTTTTCAAAGTAATACATAAGCCAGCTCAAAGCCCAGAGTTGTGGCCAGTACACAAAGCCAACAGTGGTTTCCACAGACAACACTGTTATCCACAAGAAAAAAAAAAAAAAATGCTTCAAAACTCTGTTCTAGTGTATTAAAACAGATCCAGTCATATGGAGCTGAAACTAAATGAACTTAGTCTAGAGATGAGACTTTTTAAACAAAATTAGTTGGCACAATTACCAGGTGGAACAACTTATCAGAAGGCTGTTAAGAATTCATCATCATCATGGTAATCTTTTCCCTTAACATGGATTCCCTCCCTCCAAAGAGCATGTCCTACTTTAAGGCCCACTGTATTTATATTGGAGTGTGGACTTGATTTATCACAACATCCTCTTATCTGTGAGCAAGAACATAATGTGGCACTCACTTTTCTTTCCGGTTTCTGAATTTCAGGTAACACCGCACAGAATGGCTTAATAACTTCTAAAAATTTTACTGTTCCAGAAAAACAAACACACACACAAAGTAAGAGAGAAAAATATACATTAATGAACCTTTACGAAGTCATACAACATTATTTAACTTCTAAGAGAAAAAAATCAAATGTAAGTAACACTTTATAAGCGAATTATTTCACCAACACACAGTCTAATTCAGTGTTGGAAAAATAACACCCTCTTCCTAAAACAGCTGAAAACAGGGCAAAAATCTGCAAAGTTCTTGTTCTGATCAGATCTGGCCCATTATTTTTTCCACAACTGGAATCATTCTAGACAAGAAGCTGCACTGTATCACCAGAAGTGAACTAAATTGTATTCCACCTAAAAATAAATGACCTAGTATCAGTCTGTGCCAGTTAAACACAGAAGCAAAGGACAGTCACATCAAAAAATATCCACGCAGAGATATCTTGTCTTTGAGATTGGCAGTTAGGTGAGAAAATCATTCAGCTGGTAAAATACGGTTAGAAATAGTAATTTAAATCACTGCAACAGTTATTCTGATCAGAACTTGGCGGGGGGGGATATTTCATTTTAACTTTTGATCCACCTTTCTTCACAATTTCTCCTTAAAAAAGACACAGAAAGGCTCAACAGCTTGAGCTCTCTTTCTGGGGAGGGGGGAGGGGGGGAAAGGAGATCAAAGCACGTGTGCTTGGTGGGGAATCTGTCCGACATTATTCCCAGCCCCAGCCCCTTCGGATAGCCACGGAAAACAACCTGCCCGCCGTGGAAGAACGGGCGGTTCCGGCACTGCGCGCCACGCCGAGCGACAGCCAGTGCGAACGGCAGGGCTGCGGCGCCGCTGTGCC
>JAVJGI010000060.1:68668504-68694028 GCA_035590275.1 Ibycter americanus | reverse complement strand
GCTTCACACCATCCTAGCAAGGTTCTAATTGCCAACTTGCTATACTTTATGCCTCCTTTTTCAAATATATCTATAAGCATTGTTAATACAGGGGTTTCTTCTTCAGAACTTTGTGCGCTCATACCAATGGTGGACAGTAAATACTGTAATACACCCATACCAAGAGCCCACCTCTCACGGTGTCTCCCGGGTTTTGGCACCAAGTCTTCCCACTGTTTTCGCCGGCCCACCGAGTCTTCCGATTCCCAGCCTTTGGGCCTGATTGAATCTTCTGATCCCTGACCGATGTTTCCACGGCACCAGCGACCTGTCGTGGTTTCACAACGCTGTCGTCTGGTTCACTTCAATATGAAAAGTTATCCGATGTCCCTGTTTGGGCGCCAATTGTTGCAAGCACGGGCAGGTTTGTAGGCGATATCCAGCCCTTACTGTCCAAGCTGCAACTCGTCTCTTCAGGAGCAAGTCCACACTATTCCTCCTCCAACCAGCTCCATCTTCCCACAGTCCTCAGGGCTATTTAGCTACTTAGCCTGAACAAGCCACAGCTGTAGATTAGCCACATCCACCAGCCCATCGCCCCAGAAGCAACTGTATACAATCAAAGCTGATAAACCCTCTACAATCTCTCTACACTATGTGGTAATTTCACAGGTAATTAGATAAAATCACAGCTCCATGGGTGAAGTGAACCTGACAAGGGAGACCGACTGGGAACAGGTAGCACCAGAACTGGTATCATACCTTCTTCAGAGCACTCAGTTACAATAGGCGATGATCTGTAAAATGAGAGTTAACAGAATTCATTGCAGGATTTAGGTATGATAATCTAAAATAATAGGTTTTTCTGAGTAACTCATCCTATGCATAGGCTTGTATTCTTCCTAGAATTTAGCCTAGTTCTAGGCTAAGCTACCAAGAGAGAACATGAGATCTGAGGAGTAGGGCTCCTCCCCAACCTTTAATCTATACATAAGGTTTTGCTTTGCAGTCCCTGAGAAGAAATCCTTTTAACCAAGACCTTGCTACAATATCTGTAAAGAATTTTGTTCACTAGCCTCCCATATCTGCAAACACTGAGAAAGGCTTTTTCTTCCAGTTTATATAGTCATAATTTTACAAATACTAATGAGCTACCCTGTAGCAATTACTTTCACCTATAGTTCCTGATTAGTCTGACAAATGCCCTAATTAATGGACCTAGCATCTTACTTGCAGATTGCAACCTCCAAGCAATAGCTGGGTTAATAGCTGAGATTCAGGAAGTTTCTTGCAATTACCCTTTGTTCAGATTTTTAGCAGTACTTATCTTAAAAGTTCTTTAAATTACAGGTCTTGTTTGCTCATGTGCTCACAGCAAACCCTCCTATTTATAGCTGCTGGTCCACATTTTGGTAATTGATAAAACATCGAGGAGGTTTCTTCAGTCCGTACTAACATAGATGCACCACTTCAGGTGTGCTGAAGAAATGTTATAGTGTCACGAATGGGTTGCCAGTGATGGAAGTAAAAAAAAATAAAAAAAATCAAAATGCTGTATTGTTTTCTTTGCTTGTTTGAAATTAATATCATTGTGTTCAAAACTTTGCACCTTCATAATTCAGGCTAGATGTTATTTTTTTAAAACCTAAAATAACATCACTGTTACTTAATACTTGTTTTAAACTGTTTTCCTGATGTGTTTTCTTCCTGTCACTAAGAGTTACTGCTGTCTTTAATGAACTACCCAACATCTCATTCCTTCAATGTCTTTTTTTCTTCTAGTCTTGCATGTCTCCCTGAAAATCCTGAACACATCATGACACTCAAGCGTTTTAACACTTCCTCTCTTTCTAGTTAGTTTTTTTGCTATCTAACAGCACATAAAGCTTCACCTTGGTTTTGTTAATGACCCACAAAGCTCTCCTGTCCAAGGTTTGGGACCTGCTCAATTACTCACCCAATTTGTATACCATTTCATCTGGCAGTTTCTGGAAGCAAGTTTCCTGTGTGTGCATGAAACTTGCTCCTGCTGTCAAGCAGCACTCTCATCTGGGGCTTCCGCAATTTCTGCTTTTCTTTTCCAAAATGCTTTTTTTTTTGCAAAAGCAATCCAACGCTTACACAGGGAGAGCCAAGTCTGCATGCAGAGCAAAGCATGGCACGCAGATGGGAAACAGTCTCGTGCACATCCAAAATGGGCAGGAGAAATGGCATTAACCCCTAACTCAGCAAGTGCTTAGAGCATGGCATGCAGACGGGAAACAGTCTCGTGCAAGTCCAAAATGGGCAGGAGAAACAGTGTTAACCCCTAACTCAGCAAGTGCTTTGTCTTGCTCCTGGTAGCTGTTAGCTGTCACAGAACAGTGTTCTGCAGGCAATCTGCACCAGCAATAGCAAGGAGAGCTGTATTGAAGCTCTCCCTTCCTTAATGCAGCATCCCTGGGGGCTCCATAGCACAGCAACATGGGCTGGGGCATTCAGCCAAGCAGCGGTACAGAAATAGCTGTGTCTCCCACCAGGAGGATAAACCACGCTCCAAACACTCGAGTGTGTTGCTTGGTTAGATAATCAAACCTGCACAGCCTGTGTGCAAGCAGTGTGTTAAAGGTCAGGCTTAGGCAACATGAGAAACTCAAAATACCAAATCTGTTCTTCCCTTGAGTGTATTGTCATAGTGAAAAAAGCCCCGTGGGTTTATGTAATCATCAGCTTGGAGTCAAGGCTGATGACTGAGCTCTACAACTTCCTTAGCTACAGCTGCAGCCAAAGCAACGTTAGTCTTCAGCCTCATTTTTCTAGTTATCAATGTAGAGGTTCTTTGTGAGCAGAGCATTGGGAAATAAACTGTACAAAAAAGTATCGAGTGCAACACAAAGTGCCTGTTTGGGCAAAGTGTCCAACAAACTGAAGTATACATATTATTATGTATTATATCCAAACAAAACGTAACCATATCCCTGTGAGAGAGCAGCTGCTGTTACTAGACAATATTCATGGTTAAAACAGAAGGACAGGCAGAGCTCCAGCCATTCTCAGCAAAGGCGACTTAACCTGCAAGAGCCTACTGTCCAAGGACCACGGGAGGAATCCTTGGAAATCTCAGAGCAGAAGTTTAAACCAGAACGTGTCTTGAGCAGGTAAAGCTGTTGAGAAGTTATGAAGTTTGCTAGAGCAAAGTGGAAGAAATGTGATTTCATGTCACTGTGATGGATGTGCTACAGCAGTCAGTCACGTAAACAGACTACAGAACAGAGATTACAGAGGTTACTTCTGGGTCATATAAAGTTAATGAATTAATGTGTGAATTAATTAGGATAAAATACCTAAGTAAGCTTCAGAAACACTTTTGGGAGCCAATTCCCCACATGAATCTCACCCTGCCTGTGATCTGCTCTTCCTCACCTACCGTGACTTTCCATCTGGAAGTGCTGGATTTGGTTAAACTCTACTTGTTTCTTTTCAAAAAGGTTTTTGGCTTGTGGTGGGTTTTGTTTATTCAAGCATGCTCCCCCAGATAACTTTGAGAGGAGTAGGGAGGTGCCAACTTCACACTGACAACTAGACTGAAGAAGAAAAAATGCTGGAAAAAAGCCTGCAGGGATGGGAGAGCTTCCACGGGGCAGCAGGAGGGCAGTAAACACTGGGATCTGCCTGGGCAGCTTTTGCCTCCCTCTGCCATCTGGCTTCATTATTCTCCTGCTTAATGTTTTGGTCATTTATCCTTTGCTTCCCAAGAAAGACCTACTTCTTTCCTTTCCCTAGATGACAGCTGTGCTGAAACCTTCCCTCAGGAAGTGCCAGGGCTTTCCTGCCAGGAGCTGGAAGTTGACTGCTGAGGTACAGAGCATCTGGCTACAGAAATGTCTCAGCAGGTGGGAGTGGAGGGCAAAGGGCTTTTTTCACATTTCTTCCAAACACATTTAGTTGAAAAAGTCAAGAGAAGCAGAAGGGTAAGAGCCATGGTGCAAGAGACTTTTGGAAGCCCTATCAGATCCCTTGCGGAACTCTAGCTGACACACTAGTCCTCTAAAGGGATGCAGAGCTCCCACATACTGTAGAGGGAAGAACTGTTCTTGGTGGAAGAAGATGGGATTCAGGAGAAGCCCTCTCAGGGCCGTCAGGAGAAGCTGTGAGAAGGGGAAGACCTGTGGTCACTCCTTGTGACAGCTAAAGCTGATTGTCCTCTCCTGCTCACCTCGTCTTGTTGCTGGAGCAAAGGTGCATCTTGGGGCCTTCTTCAACTGGCTTGAACACCTTATCTGTTTGAGCTCCTTCAGAAAAGCTGGCTGATTACCTTTCTGTTTTGTCATTTGCTGCTTTCCTTTCACTGATTTCCTCTATAAACCATTTTACTAACACATCTTTTCAAGACAAAGTCTGCGATACCTACACTGCAAAGAAGAGTTTTCGCTCAGGAACCTCCTAACAGGCCACCAGATGAGGATCTCCCCCAACAAAAAAAACAAAACCAAAAAAAGTCATTATGTTGGGGGGGGGTGGTGTTTGCTACAGCAGATTTTTTAGTAAGCCCTTTCAACCTCCTCATTCTCCCCCCCCTCTCACCCTTCCAGCTTCTGGTGTACTTGAAAGAGGCCTCACTATTACACCTCTCAGCAAGTTGTCCCTCATACTCTTTGCAGCCCGCCTTACTGCACTTCTCTGTTTAGCCTGCCACAGTTTTGGACTCTTTTCTGTTGCTCTTACTTGGTCACAACTTCAGCCTTCTTCCAGCATGAGCAAGACTTTTTGTGGGACCCAAGGACCACTGAAGGAAGAAACCGAGCAGAAGTCAGCCCTTGAAAACAGGCCACAGTCACGAGAACTGATGAACCAGCACAGCAGCCTGGGACTAGGAAAGAGCTGGGTTCTTAAATGCACGTCCCTTTGGCTTTACTGGTGAGAAGTTACACATTCCTTGTCAACACATAAGACTAAACTGATTTAACAGTACAATCTTGGGGTTAAGGGAAAACAAAAAACACACAACCAACAAACCAGAAGAAGGTCACTAAGAAGAATTTTCCAGGTAGGAGGTAGTGTCACTCTTCAGCTAGCGTCTAGAAACCAGCCTGGTCTCTAAAAACCATGATTTTAAAATACAGCACAATCCCTGCAGCATGCCTTCCACCCTGCAAGCTCCATGTGAAAGCACTGCTTCTCCAGGCGAGAGAAACAGTGGTGCCTGAAGCCTTCAGGAGCCACCCTGCAAGGTCCCCCCCAGGAATCCTGCTTTAACAACTCATGCATTTAGAAGAGCATCAACAGTTGCAACAGATTTAATTCCTGGCCCATAGGAAAAGAAATGAAAAAATCGATGACACCCAGCTACAGAAATGGCTCATTCCCAGACATGGGGAAGCATTTATTCAACCAAACAGCACTAACACTTCTGTGGAACCTGAAACTGTTTCCACACATGTACCCTCTCAGGGAACTTTCAAGTGCAGATAAGCAATGTGATACAAAGTATTTTATAGTCAACTCACAGATCTGCCCCCTGGACTGGATTTATTTGGGGGGGGTGGGGGGTGTTTAACTTTAAAAAGATGTTTTGTAGAAAATACTGCAAGAGAAGAAGTATCTAGAGTAAAAGGCATCACCTCTCATCTTTAGGTATTCCCCTACATGAGAAAACTGCATATTTACAGGACTTGTTCCATTTTTTTTTTTTTCCATTTTGGAGAACTGAATCTTACGGATCTGGCTTTTGTTGTTCACAGCAGGAGGCACCAAACATGATTGACAGCAGGAGTAGTCTGTCCGTTGAAAATTTAGATAAATGTGTTGGTAAGAATGTCTTCCTGCTGCTGGTGGTGTAGGGTTCCAATGCCAACTGCTGGGGCTGGTAAAGGAGGTCTGCTCACAAGACGGAGCTGAAATTTGAGTCAGGAGGAAATGATTAATGAAGCAACAGCATAAGTTCGCATCTTGAAGTCCTCTGATGCCATGGTGGTATCTGCTGTCACATACTGGGCAGTCCCAGCGGAAGTAATGCAGGAAGTTATCCTCCATCTCCCAAAGACCATGGCTCCAGGAACATTATAGTGTACAATCTGCCAGAGCAGACGGCAGCTTTGGATTCTCCTCCTACTCACTTCAAGCATGTTGTTTCCTACCTGGCATCTTTCATCATCCTGTCTACTGTGACTAAATACAGGGTAAAAGAAAGCTCCAGTCCTGCTCACCACCACTAAATGGTGCTATAAAGAGCATAAGTAGCTTAAATTAGAACACTTGTGTGGTTTAGGCATCAGGATTAGTTTTTTGGATAAGCACCACAGAATTTTGCATTCAAGGAGAACCTGAAACTTCATTTTAAAGACTGAAACACCATGGGGACATCTTACCTTAACCCCCAGCTGCTTTTCAAACCGTGGTGACACAAAGGACCATGGACCCATGTTCTGTGGTTCTTCCTGACTCCAAATGAAGACTAAAGGAAGGATAAGGGTACATTACAAATGCACATATTTATATTCTCAGCAGCTCAAGAAAAACATTTTTTTCTTTTGTAGCACCTCTACCTTTTTTGTCTTGGCACTATCTTTGAAATGAAGGCTTGCCAGATTGAACTCCCTTGCAGTTCACAGCTTGCTGAAGTCAAACCAAAAGCATGTCCACTATTACAGTATACTGTGAGTATATTCCACTTGTCTACTGCCCTTTTCAAAAGCTACTTAAAGGACTGGATGGCAAAGACCAACACAAAAAATGCCTCAAATGGTTCACTGTAATTTTTAGTAGTCCTTTATGGAAACTAACAATAGCAGAGAGACAAGCTCTTTTAGCACAAGTGGTAAAAATTTCTATTATCCCACACCAGAAACAGTACATGTGCAGGGGGAAGAGCAAAGAGCAAAAAGCCACTAGAACTCTTCATCCTAAAAGGCAGGCAACAGATTTAGTTCAGTACTTCAAAGCATCTAGAAACACAAAGGTAAAAATCTGGCTGACCTTTTGCACGGCTGTATTTGCTCAACTCTTGCTGTAGAGCTTCCAGGGGGAAAGGACACAGTTCTTCAAGTCTCAGAATAGCTGTGTTGTGCTGTTTCTCTCCTAGTGTCTCTCTTTGCTTCACCAAAGCATAGTAATGCTTACCAGAACAGAGCACCACCTGGGTGACACTGAAGAAAAGTAAGAATTTTTCCAAGTTTAGTGTTTTACAGATACTCTATGCAGAACAGTTTCACACTTTCAACAAACAGCCAAACTTTGAAGACAACTTTATGAAGCTAAATTGCTAGCCTAGAACATCTTTTCCCTCCCACTCACCTCCAACAGTTGGCAAACTAACCTTTGGGCACTGTATGCCACAGCCCAGAGGTCTGGTTTCTTCAGTAATCCTGGGAAAGCTACCTTACAATGGGATTCATCTTGCTTAACCTTAAATACCTAAATATTAAACACCTAGTCAAAGCTAGTCATCTATGTGCTCTCTGTAGAGAATAAAACAAGAGAGAGAGAGAGAAGTACTTCCAGAGGACAATCCTCTCCCACACCAATGAGGAACTGACTGCTGGAGATACACAATACCCTCCAGCAATCCAAGAGGTCTCAGCTGCCTAACCTTACTGAACAAAGGCAAGGAGATAAACCTCACCATCCCACTTAAAAAAAACCCAAGATGCTAAGATACTTCCAGCCTTTTGAGTGTGAGTGAGGATGCAAACATCAGCAACGCTGTCAGACTTGGGTACTACTGGGACAAGGACCAGATAAGAAGCTTAGGAGGGCAAAAAAATGAAGCCTAGAATTGCCCATTGCGAACAGGATTCACTAGAATACCTGAAGGGAGGAAGATGTACACACACAATTTATTACTGCCATAACTTCATCAGCTCAAGTGTTCCAACACCAGAACAAAAATTCTGCATCTCTTCTGGGCCACTCACTGTAAGACAGACATTGAGGTGCTGGAGCGCGTCCAAAGACCAGCAGCAGGGCTGGAAAAGGGGCTGGAGCAAAAGTCCTACAAGGAGCAGCTGAGGGAACTGGGGCTGTTTAATCAGGAAAGCAGGGAGCTCAGGGGGCACCTGATGGCTCCCTACAGCTGCCTGAAAGGAGGCTGTAGCGAGGTGGGGGTCAGTCTCTTCTCCCAAATAACAAGCAACAGGACAAGAGGAAATGGCCTCAAGTTGCACCAAGGGAGGTTTAGGTTGGGTATGAGGGGAAATTTGTTCACCGAAAGGGTGGCCAAGCATGGGAACAGGCTGCCTGGTGGGGGTGGCGTCACCATCCCTAGAGGTGTTTAAAAGACATGTAGATGCGGCGCTCAGGGACATGGTTTAGTGGTGGGCTTGGCAGTGCTGGGGTAATGGTTGGATTTGATGATCTTAAAGGTCTTTTCCAACCTAAACAATTCTGTGATTCCATGACTCACGTAACGGCTGCTCCCAGTGACTGTTAGCTAATGGGCACAGGACAGAATAGCACGCGTCAGATTAGTAACTACAATCACAGCCTCCCTGTGGGGCAAGGGCTGAAAGCCTCAACACTTTACTATTATGCAGATATGATAACTCCCAAAAAGTAAGCAGAGAAAAGGAGAGAAACAAGTAAAACTAAGTCACCCACCATAAAACACATTTTCCCCCAAAGTCACCTCTTTCATACCACCTCAAACTCGAGCTGTTAGGTAGGAGAAAGGGACAGGACATCCTTTCTGAGCCTTTCCTCTACCTTTTAGGATCTACTGAGTTGTCACCAATGACAGGCTTGAATGTCGTCCTTGGGGCCATTTCTTCCAAACTTGATACAGCAGCCTACACGGGGGAGAGTTGGAAGTTACCAAATCTTGCTGCATTTTCCCTCAGGCCAGAGTTTGGGAGAAGATATCCAGACAGGATTTTGGTAAGTACAAAGATAGTCTTCCCTCTCCCTCCTATTCCCATTCCCATTCCCACTCCCACTGATGAAAAGGTGGGATAAGATTCCCAATAACACCACCAGACCTAGAATCAACCCTACTTCTAGCTTACCTCCACCCAGCTTTAATCCTCAACCTATGCAGCTCCAAACAGGGAAAACTTCATCAATTTCACCCCAAAACAGAGACAGAGAACAGAGGAAGAACAAAGAGAAAGGGGAAGAGAACACAGAAAAGGAGGAAGAAGAGGAAGGGGGAAAAAAGAAACAGGAAGAAAAAGTTTTCAGCTTACAGGGAGCCTGAGTAACACTTTGGGCGAAGCAACAATGAGAGGTTTCCTGAAGTTTCGGACCATTTGCCGCCGGAGTAAATGGAAATACTGTGCTGGGGTAGTGGGATGCACAACTGACATGTTGACCTGGTCCCCATCGACTCCCTCTTCTGAGCTGTCGCACATCTGTATAAGGGGAACACAGCAATACCTTGTCAAGAAGCCAGCAGTGAGCCAACTATGCAAGAAAGAACCTAGGCACATATGGCACACTGACTAGTGTAAGAACAGAAAAACAAATAACCCAATTCAGACATTGACTGCAAGGGAAGAACAACTTCAGAGAAGAAATGACTTTAGCATTGAACTAGTAAGATTATATCTGAACTGACTCCTTCTAGCAAAGTGTAACCAGGGCATGATAGTTTTTCTAACAGCAGAGAGGTCATGACTTCATCAGAGTGGCAGCATGCCTCTAAACATGCTGTAAACACCTCCTTAAGCCTCATTACTCAGATGAGAAGGCTTTCATTTACTTACTGCAGTCACAAGGGCACAACAGTCGGTTTTGGGGTTTAGGTTGGTTGTTTGGTTGTTGTTTTACTAACTGATATTTAATAGTGTCCAGTATTCTGTTTGTACGATCTGTACCTGGTGGACAGATTGGCAAGTGGTTTGCTCAAGGGGTGGCTGCCTGCTTCTGATGCAAACCCCCAAAATATTTTCTATAAGAAGTGTTCATTAGAGGTCTGCTATTTGCAATTCAGCAATTCTGTCTTGCTACTGGACTCATTCTGTGGCACAGTGCCATGGCTGAGAAGCAGCAATCCAAAAAAAAGACAGTAAGCAATACTGAAGCATGTCCCCACTAGAGCTGTGTGCATTGGGCACAGAGCCTCTGCAAGCACTATGCAAATCTCATGTTAGGAAATGTCATGTTATCAGACACCCACTTGGGCAGGTGACAGAGATGCAACAGTAACAGCAAGCATTTATTACAAGGTTCAATCAGAGTCTTGCACCAGAGCTGTTGTGGCAGCATTTAAACAAAAACTGCTTCCTCACTGCTTCTAGACCTACACCTTCTCATCACAGTACAGGTTTTTTCTCCACTTTCAGCCCAGCCTGTTCTTATCTCATCATGGTGGTATGATCATGGTATGCCTCCAGCTTCTGCTGTCACTAGCAGGAACACCAGGAATGGGGCATTTTGTGGCAAGACTCCCGGAGCATTGACTGCCAGTGCTGCAATGGGAGATGTGTGAGTCTGAGAGGTGTGGCACGGTACCTGTAAGAACCGTTCCATCCGGCAGGACGAGTGCTCAGGGCCTGCACCATCATAGCCGTGGGGAAGCAGAATTACTATCCCACTCTGCAGAAGCCATTTGGCCTCACCTAAAAACACACAATGAGAAAGAAGGAAAGAAAGATTTCCACAGAACAAAACCGCAAAACACGTATGGCTTCGCACAAATGCTCAGGGGAAAAAAATAGCTAATTTACACATCATTAAATACAAGCTTGAAACATGCTTCTGACATTTTGCCATGAGATTCACAACAATGAAACAGCACACATAAGATGATATGAAGTTTCTGAAATTATCATGTAACTTTGGGCTTCCAGAAGACTTCAGTGTCCATGTGGAACACATGACAAGGTGAAGATTTTAAAACTTAGTCTAAAACGTCACCACACCAAGAATCCTTTTAATGGAATTGCCCTCTTGACTTTGAGGTGTCCTCAAAGGTAACTCTCCAGTAAGAAAACCCCTAACTGTAATTCATTGCGTATCTCCTGCATACCTTGTCATTTAGTCCTCTGCAGGTGTGACCCAGGCAGCATACTGTGAGCCAGGCCTAGCTAGCACAGCACTGCTAGCCACAGGCTAGTTCCCCTGAGCCCTGTCAAACCTCCTGCACTATTTAAAGGGATTACAGTCAAATCCAGAAGGTAATCATCCCAGCCTCAAATGCATGTTGAAGATGGGTGGGATAAGAGGGCCTCTGAATTTCCATCTATGATTACAGAGGGAGTGCAGAGGCCTAACTGAGGCTAGAAGCCAAAACTCTGGATGCTTACATATAGTGAATTCCACTCTCAGAAATCCATCTCAGCATTTTCTCAAGCATGTTCCAGCTCAGAGAGGTCTCTTATCTGAGCACTCAGAAAGCATGCTAGAGTCAAACTTAGAGGTTGGTTGTCAGGCCTTGTTGTGAGGTTTTTCGTTTGTTTGTTTTAAATAATCACCATTTTCCTTTTGTATTGCTTCAGGACTTCTTCAGATGCCTTGCGAAGAAAAGGTACAGCCTGAAAAGCTATCAACTGTATATACACACAGTAAAATAAACTGGGGAGGGGGCAGGGAAGAAACGCTATTGATATAATGAACTGTCCTTTTGGAATTACTGTCTGCTGCCAAGGCTGGGGTGTCTTTCATTTTAGATGGCTTGTCTTCAGGGAAAAGCTGCACAGAAGTCAGGACCACACAGGCAAGCTCACAAGACTTCTTGAGAAAACAGAATTCTTTTCTCAGCACATTGCCCTTTTACTTGAAAGATGAAGGATTTTCTAGAACTGTGTTTAGTATAAATGATTCATTTCTAAATATATTAGCTCCTTGTACACTCACCTCCAGAGATGAAAGTGTCAAATATTATCTGGGCTCCATTAAAGAAGTCTCCAAATTGAGCTTCCCAAATTGGCAGTAACTTAGGGCTCTCAATACTCATTCCATATTCAAAACCAAGCACAGCTTCTTCAGACAAGGGACTGTTACTCACCTAACAAAAGGAAATTGTTGGGAGGGGTGGGTGAGGAAGAAGACGACCCAGGGTTAAGAACCTTTGGAACCAGGCACATCAGTGCAAGGCACACTGAGGACATGCGCTCCTAAAGGCAGTTGATGGTCACCTCTTTTTTTTTTTTCTTTTTGCTTTTGAATGAAAACAGCAAGGGGAAAAGAATAATAGCTCATCTCTCAGGGAAAAGCAAAACCCCTTGTTAAATTTGTAAAGAGGGTAACTACAAAGAGCTGGGGTGCCCTGACAGTTTTTGTGTCTCTGTATCTGATGTTTGCCAGAATATATAGACTACACACGTATGTCTCAGCAGCTTTAAAATATGCATTCTGTTTCAGCACAACTTGATGAAGGTTGTCTTGTGGACCACAGAACCTACCTCTAAGAAACCTTTCTGGTCTGGGGACATATGATTCAGAGGAATGTAGGTATCATCTGTCTCTTGGCAAACCAACATCGCATGTCGTTGGCTAAAGGTTCCTCTGCCAACATCTTGTCCACTTAGTCGGATATTAAACCCTTGCCAAGCAATAAACAAAACACTGGATAAGCAAGTCATGTAAAAAGAAAACATCCAGGACAACACCACCCTACTTCTAAAATGCTACTTCTCTTGTTACGCCTCTTCTTGGATTTCCCCTTATCAGCAACATCAAATCTGAGATGGAATTCTTAACGACCAGCAGCTCCAACTCACAAGCACAGAGGTGCTCAGACATTTCTCTTTTCTCCTCTCTGCAGCCAAGAATTATTCTGTGCTTCAATTTACTGAAACAAACTGCAAAAAAAGTGCATTCTGTATCATACATAATTGGAGACATAAGTTCAGGCTAGAGAGGAAGGAAAAGAAGTAGTATCATGAAACACGCTCTACAAGGGTTTGGGAGGCCCCGCTGATGTCAACTGCACTGTTCATGTCCTTAGCTCCGTGCACAAATGTTTTTTGGAGTAGGAGGGAGCAACAATTCTTTGAAGACACTTAGTACTCAATCTACAAATATCAGTGACACACAGGATTCGTATTTACCTTCTCTTAGAACCATGCAAATGCAAATTGTCAAATTTATACATCATATCAATCTTTAGACTTAGAAACACCAAAGAAGTCTAAGGTTATACTTCCTTGACATCAAAGCCAAAACTGCTCTCTAGTTGCCTCTTACCTTGGCTCAGCAGAGAACCAAACGCTAAAGTTTCAGCTGTTGCCCAGTCCAGCTTTTTTCCTTCCTCCATTTTTTGAACTCTTGACTAAACAAGTAAACAACAAGGAAAAGTTACCATTTTGTCTTTTTCCATCTTCTTCACCAGTATGAGAAGCTAGGGGGAAAAAAACCCCACCACTATAGAGAGAAATGCTATATTCCTGCCACCAGCTTAGGTTGGTTTGGAATACACACAGGCTTATTTCAGCACATCCTGAAGAAGGTTGCCCTGAAGACCACAGAACCACAGATGACCCACGTGTTCACCTACTAGTCAACGAGCTGTGGCCTGACAAATTAGATCTTAAGTCCGAAAATATTAAAAATCTTAGCACAGCACAGAGCATACTCTTGACAAACTTTTGGTTTGTCTGGTTAGCAGTGATGGAAGATACCAGGCTTAAGTATCGCAGTCTCCAGAACTCTCCCCTGTTCTGGCCTGCAGGACTGCAGACAAATGATCTTACCCAGGTGTGGTGTTCTTGCCTTGGGCTGGGAAGACAGAACATCAGTCTTCTGAAATATTCAACTCATGGCCTCTCTATGGCTGCCAACCAGGCACCCACACGTGGTCGTCATTCATCAAAGGGAAACATCCACAAACCCAAACCAATCCAATTATTGCACACAAACATACGAGCTATCAAAAACTGACTGATAAACTTGGCCACATGCATATGCTTCTGTTTATACATATAAAACATAAACATTCACTACTAGCTTTGGAAACTGTTTACACTATTACCAAGTTCCTGATTCATTCTTTCATAAAGGATTCATTATAATTATAAAGTATATAAACGATAGCAATTTATCATAATAGTTTATATTATTTATAAGAATAAACAACTGTATTTTCTATAAGCTTTTTTCTTCATTGCAACAAAATATTGTTGAAGTAACAAAATTAAGTATATGGTCAGATTTGGGGAAGAGGACATGTCTTTCTTCAAAACTGGAGGAAAAATTACAATCTCAGCCTGGAAAAAGAGCGCAAGCTGTTTTTCCTAGAGAATACTATGTATTCTCTAACTGGCAGCCTCGCTGTCTTTAGCTTTCCCTGTAACAGGTCATATCTTTAATCAATGAGATTAGAAGCATCACTATGCTCTACTGACCTGTGCGTAGGTCTTCAGAAGATGGCTGTGCATCTGGAGTTCTTCAGGTACCTCTACAGACTTGACTCCAATAAACTGCAGAAGTGGTACAGGCATACCCGTGTCCCACGTGGTGATTTTAGCCGAAGGCTCGACAAAGCCTTTCCAGTGAGCCTGCAGGTTGGTAGGAGGTGGACTATACAAAGTCATGTTGGCAAGATGATCATTCAGTTTAGAATAGTATGTTGTCTTTATCTCGGACACTTCGACCTCAGTCATGAGTCCAGCAGCTATGAGGTGCTCTGCGTATGTATCTGGGATACTCTTACGCGATCTGTCAGAGAGGGAATCAAACCCCATAGATATTAAGCCTGAAAACAGTGTCACTGCAGAACAAAGAAATACCACCTTACTACCATCAGGTACCACGGAAAACTAAAATAAACGACGTCCTGGTGCGTTATACTCATTTGCATCAAGTTTGCTTTCCTGGCATTTCCAGACATATAACAATTCTCTTGGATATGTGCTTTACAGTCCTTTATTTTTTTAAAAAGTGCCTATAATTGGCAGTTACAAGTAAAAGCAAGTCAAAAAAACCCTCCCAGCTAGGCTAAGTCTGTGCTATTGTGCGTATTTACACAAATTTACAGGAGGATTTCAGTATTAGCTGAGAATCAAGCCATCCATTCCATAAATGCTTCACCTAAAATACAAGAATTCATTGGCCAGTACGTTTTTATGTGTATTTTTCTTTGGGGATAAGGATGGAATCTGAATACATTTAAATGCTCATAAAGATGAGTTCCCATTTGGAACCAGAAGGACCAGGCAAAGAAGGGACAAACACCCTACTGGCTTCCTGCCCATTCTCCCACATTATCTATGCTGCCCTCTGACACACAGAAGACAACTTCGCCTTCTGATTACTAGCAATCGTGAATTTGAAATCCAAGGGCTATGTGCAAGATTGTTCTCCAAGAAGCATCAAGCCGCACATTCAAGAACCGGTACTAGTGGTTACCTTCATTAACGTTATCAGACTCACACCTTAGTCAAGGGCTGCTGACAGTGTAGCTACATTTAATAAAGACTTGTCGGTATAGCAAAGGATCATTATACAGGGAATTCTATTACCCTAGCAGGCAATACTGAGTTGGTGTAGACATTTTGGGTTCCCCCATCAGGTGGTGTTACCCTTACCTGATGATTTTGTACATGCTGGGGTTGGTGAAGAACGGCTCATCAAGTTCATTGTGGCCCCACTGCCTGTAGCACAGCAAGTCTACTATCACGTCCCTGCGGAACTGGCGTTGGTACTCGACAGCCAGTCGTGTGGCACGCACAACTTCTTCAGGATCATCCCCATTCACATGGATAACTGCACATCCAACGATTTTACCTGCCCAGGAATTCAAAACATAACAGCAATCACACGCAATCCCTTCCAAAGAAAGCAGACACACACCTACTCTGCTGCAAACTACAGACAACTTGTGTGAAGTGTATTCAACAAAAACAAATCTACAGAAGATGCTCTTTGTGATGAGAGCTGGGGTCAGGAGTAGTCATCTGTTGTATTTGTGACAGTTTGAGCACAACTTCTTTACCAGTACTAAATTCCCAGATGACTTTTTATACACAGTTCCTGCATCTTATTAATCTCCATGGAAGTCTGTGGGGAATAGGAGAGAACTATTCGATTGCTTCTCTTTCAAAAAAACCCTGATTTTTGTTTCCTTCTTATCCTAAGCTATTACTACCATGAATTCATACAGGACAGAAACAATCTTTTCCCTTGTGAGTAGTCATTCTATCCACTCCTCCTCCAGGCAGGAAGGTCTCTTCATTACAGAGAATGCTGCAAAATTCAAACATCTTAACACCCTCTCCTGTATGACAATTTGGCTGCAGATCTTCCCAGCAACAAAGTGCTCCTCTTGTACTTTATCTGCCCAAATTCTGAGAAATTAAGAACCTTCAGCCATTCCTGACCCACATCAGGTTTCCCTCCCTAGCAAAATCCGGAAGCTTAAATGGGTAACACTCCCTTCCTCACTGACCAGGTAAGAAGAAAAGAAAACTAAGGAAGGAAAAAGAAAAAGAAACAACATAAAATACCCAACCTTACAACACAAAACCAGCCCAGGGAAAAAGCAGTCATAACATATGCTATCTAACCTTATCAGATTTAGTGAATTTACCTGTTCACAGTTTGATGAAACCATAAGACAAACACAAACACTTGATGTTAAGTCTTAAAAACACACATTAGTATATTTTTAATTACAGCAGACGTACACAAAGGAACTAACTACTACATCTCTGATCCTGCTGATTATAATACATCTGTTTATCACTAAGAAAGACCAGTTCAAAACAAAAGACTTCCACTTTAAGCTTAGAAATGCTATGAGCCTCATCTTGCAATTAAAGGCTCAACAAGCTCACCTGACACCAACAAAACAGAAAAATGAAGGAATATCTGACTTATAAATCTTGGTCAGAAAACACACTGGAATGATTTTCATTAAATTTAACAAGATATATTTAAAATACATCTATTACAGACTCCATCACAATACATTTTTAAAAGCTGTCAATGACATGGCAGAAATATATAAAGACTTCACAGTAATCTTGCATATATTTTATAACACCCTGTAAAAACGCACCAAGATGTTCCCTTAATATTTAGTCTTTGCCAAAAAGCAGATGAGGAGGGCATATTTTTAGCATCTTGAATTTTTGCTAGTAGGAGATAATAATTTTAATTTCTACTCTATCATGAAAATGGAGATGTATTAATCTAACTCCCTGGAGCTGATAGGCACTTGCTATAAAAAGCCCGTAGCATAGCATATATTCACACTAGAGTAAAAAATCCTTTCTGACAGAACAGGCAATCTTCCTTCTGATTCAACTATACATACCAATATCACTACAATACAGAGATGATCTTCCTCGGTCTGGAGGAGTGGTATAGCCCAGCTGGTTATTAACAATCAAATGGATGCTTCCACCAACTCTGAAATGTGGTAGATTAGAGAGGGTCAGTGTTTCAGGAACAATCCCTTGCCCAGAGAAAGCAGCATCTCCATGAACCTACATTAGGGAAGAAGATGGAAAAGCCTCATTAGAAAACACTGGAGGAAGAGCAAAATCAAAACCGTAACTCATTAAGCAAGACCTTTTAAACTGAGTAGGTAGAACAGATACAGTTTCAGTCGGGTCCACTTCTTAACCCCTTTCAGACTGCTTTCATGATTTGAGAGTTTATATAGTCTTACCACTAACACAAGGTCATAGCAGCCAGCATCTGTACACAACTGCCTGATGTAATCCTACCTGGAACTGACCTATAATCTCTTTAAATTGACCCACCAGCGTATAAGTGACCACGAGCATCACAACTATAGAAAGCTGCAGCAGTCAGTAGCAAGTCCCTCACCACTGAACAAAAGGAAGCCAGTCACCATGGCATTCGCCACATGCCAGTGAACTGGAACTTACACGTACTCCCACCTTACCAAGTGGAGACATGAACAGACACCACACGAAAAAAAAAAGTGGAAAAGGAACTAATGGAAGCATTCCAAAGCAAGTAAAAGCTTTCAGAAGGAAGTAAACCCTAAGTTCTTAATTACATTTCAAAATTGTAAATAAATGTTGCAAGCAAACAAAAAAAAGTTTGGAAGGGGTGAGGAGACTACTGTAATATCCAACCCAGGTTTCCAAAAGGCAAGAGATACTAGAATGAGTATCATCTAGCATTTCAGTGGTTTGAAACTAGAGATAGTTCTCCATTGATCAATATGATCACAGCTTCCTCAAAATGCAGACTTGATCCTTCGCAGATCAAAGTCACTATGCAGACTGATGTAATTTCTTACTGAAAACAGATGACAGTTCTATTTTCTAGTTATGGGATAGTGTTTTCAAGCCTTAAGAGGGTTTTGGAGGTGCAGGGACACCTGGAAGAGAATAAAGGGGCAATCACCCAGTGAAATGGCAGCACTGGGTTTTATACAGCTCTAATACAGACATTTTTTTAAAAGGCACCACAGAAAAACAAAGTTAACTACTGCAATAGAAACAACACAGCATCCCCACTCTATCTCTTACCACGCTACGCTTGTTCCTGAAGCATTGGGTTTTCACTTTTCCCTTCTGGTTTCTTCTGCTGCCTAAGGTGGCTATATATCTCAGTGATACCATTTGAGTGAAGACCCTAGAGTATCTGAAAGAACTTTATGGCCTTCATTACACCCCGAAGCATTAAAGCCTACAGACCTTGTAACTACCCAACTACACAAGACTCATCATATGCATTTCAAACCCCCAGAGGATTCAATTCCTGTGGTGCAGGTAGGACTCATTCTAGCTGAAAGCTGGAAACAGGTTTTGCCAGCACGTATTTTTTCTGGGCCGCATTAGCAAAGAACATAAAAGCAAGGTCACTATCATGTTTAATTCAAACAGTGACCCTGACAGTGGAGCATCAAATGTGAAATTTATTTCAGGGACACCTTATTCTCAGATTTCAGTTCAAATCATAAACACCAGTAACTGCCTGAACTCCACAAAGTGGAGTTAAGGTATGTGAGAAGGTGAAAAATAAGCCACTCTTCAGCAGAGATGGGCAATTAAACATTGCAGAAGTGTCCATGGTAGGTAACCAAGAAGAGTTGCGTAGTTTTCATATATTCCAAGCCCAGCGAAGTTCTAGAAAAGAAGATCTTCAGACCTTGGACAACAACGCTCACCACTGACACTGGCACCTTAGCTCATCTTTACTCTTTCTACCCTCAAGTTCTGGCACTTAGGCTGGTGGAAGACTAGAACAAATGCCAGAGTAAACCTCAATTCAGAGCTTCTACTTATGTTTCTGGAGAGAAAGCACAATGAAAACAAAAAGCCCTAAGAGAAACTTCCAAACCAAGATTCTGAAAGAGGAGGTGCCTGCTTCCGAACTAGCTGAATGAGAGCAGTTGTTAACAGTCATAACTGGAAAAATTTGCCTTTTTTTTTTTTTTTAATGTAATTCTTGGACCTCTTAAAAACACAATCACAAGTACTGATAATAAAGAGGTGGCTAGCTCAGAATTAAATGTTGTTCTTCTCTACTATGCAACCCTCCTTACCACTTCTACCTTCCAAAAATAAAACATTAAATTTTTCTTGCATAGGGAAGGTCCATTTATCCTGAAAAATCTTTGTTTAAAGAGTGGTAGTCTCATTACTATATGGTGAAGATCTAACATTATGAGACAGACAGAATCTAAGAAGCAATAATATCTTATCAAACTAACTGACATAACTGCACTGGAAGATGAGGAGAAGATGCATCGGGCAACAAACTTTTCTCCCTGTACTCACAGGCCCCAAATAATTTTTTTTAAATAAAAGAAAATAAGACCAGTAAGAACCCCAATGTGCCTCCAGTTCTCTCAGTATTTCATATTCTCCTTTCTGCTTTTTCTCGGTATACACATACTTCCAGAAGGAAGCAAAATATTTATTTAACTGAAATACATTTTCACTTCCACCTGTAACTTCCTCCATGTTTATTATACTTCACAGGAGAACAGTTCTGCCCCAACTTGTTTTTACTGCCAGCTCTAAAAATATTTAAGAGATCAATCGACTCATATTTCCAAGTTGAATACAACATAAGAAAAGAAAATTTATGAAGGAACTATTTGGGACTGCCTCCACAGCTATAAAAGACAGTTCAAGGAGTAAAAACCAATTCCAGCAGACTCTTCAACAGTATCATGATAAAATGACAAAATTCTAAATTCTCCTGTATAATTTTGCAGCCTTGTTGATAGCTCTTCTCCAAACCCATTTAAATTAAAACAAGACTAACAGTGGTGATTTAAATGCAAAAGTTGTCTGTGAGGAAAGGCATACATGGCACTCAATGCAGAGTACTATCACAATAAAAGGAAGGTATCAGAATCAGTCCTTCAGAAATCTTAGAAGTGGAATTGTTTAAATGCCATCATCATCATATATGTCACCTGGAAATCTTCCTTGCCCTCCTCTTTCTCCATAAAGAGGATCCCAGTTCTGGATATTCTACATTAATTAAGGTTTTGTTTGATATTTCTTTACACAGCACTTCTATTCACATGCTAGTCCAGGAAGCCTTACAAAGATTAGTTACAAATTGCGAACAAAATACCTGCAGGCAAATAACTTTGTCCCCAGGCTGCGCCGAGCTCTCTGGGGAGTAATCTCCATCAAGCAGAGCCTGTTGCCTTCCTCGTGTCTTGCCCACGGCCACTGGATTGATCGCTTCTAGGTGTGAGGGGTTAGGTAGCAAGGTGACATGTACAGGCCTGTGGGAACCGAAGTCGAGATCTACAGAAGATGTCAGGTGGGAGAGAACATCCCCAATGGCTGCTGAATTCTCTGGAAACTCACTCAAACCACGCATCTTACGGAACATGAGCTGCATGGAAACAAATCTGGTTAAAACCCCTTTCTGATTCATTGACACAACAAAAGGAAAACATTATATAACTGTATGCTCTCTTACTCCTGAAATTGCAAGGATGCTTTTGATAACAGTACATAAAACCCTTCATTAGAGTTCTTTTAACAGTATCCCATGGGTATTTGGCTGAAGTGCTGACAGGAGGGGAAAACACATATGTAACTTTTTTTTATTGCTCCAACATTTGCAGCGTGATAAACTTCTGGGGTTTTACTTTATCGCAAATAAACCAGGCATAGAGCAACTGCCAACAAGAACATAAATCGCTCACCTCAGGTGGAAGCTGAAGTAAACCCGTGAGAAGATTAAGTCTTCCACGATGAGGCATTCCAAGAATGATATCCGTCACACCGCTGTACGCGCACATCTTGAACAACTCATGGAAGAAACCCATCATACTCTCTGCTCCTTCACCACCATACCGTTTCACTGTGGCAAACTTTGTGGCCAAGAAGTGGTCAAACTCCTATTAAAAACAGGAGAACTTCAGTATTGGGCTATTTTAAGCAGCAGTCTTCTGTTTGTAAAACTGCAATATAATTTATGTTTGTACTTTAAGGCATACACACTTAACCATAACCCTTAAATGTCTCAGCTCATTCTCCACCCACACAAACTAAGACCAGAAGCTATGATGGCTACAATAAATCAGCTCTTATCTCCTCTTAAGCAGAAAAATGTTGAACTGAGGACCAAACTTTCTCCATCCAACATGGAAGGAGATGCACAAAGAAACGTAACACCAGAGCAATTTACAAATTCTTTGATCATTTAGCTATTTTAGGTGGAAATTAAGGAATGGTGCTTTTTTACAGTATAAACCTTAACTATCCTGAGATGCAAAGTGCTAGAGAAGCACACTGTTTCATTTTAATTACTATTGGACACAGTCCTTAGCACATAGGTAGAAGAATGCTTGAGAGAAGGAAAATAAACGCATCTGTATTTACTTCATTTTCTTCTCACTTCACTCCATTCATCTACTCCTAGGCAGCTCTCCTAAGTGACAAAGTTTTGGAAGCACTGGAAGTGTCTGTAGTGTTTTGCAAATGAAGACTGAAAATAAATCAAGTCTGTAACTGAGAAGGGAAGACTGAGCCACCGCCAAAGATCTGAGCCAACTGCTGAACACTTTCTAGTTAAGCAACATTTAGTTCTAAGGAATAATGTATACAAAACTAGCCACACCTAGAAGCAGTTTTTCCTGTCAGGGTTAAATTCTACACTTATACAAGCATATTTCTGGCCATACTGAAATCAACATAGGGTACATCAGGGTCCCAGTTTCAACCTCCTGTGTCACTGTCAAATTCCTCTAACTGCTAAAGAGGCAAGAAAAATACAAAATGTGCCATACACTTCTGTTTAGTCATTGGTAAATATTACATGTAACACTCCTTCCACTTGAAAACTGGAAACAGGGACATTTTCATAGAACCTGCTCTTCTACCTTTCCATCCTTCTGGATAACATGCGGGGGGGCAGGGGGGGGGAGAAAATTTTTCACAGTACATAAGTACTGCAATGAATTTTTGCTATACATTTTGCAAGTACATAAATCTTTCACTTCTGTACAGAATGCATGAAACAAAGGCTCCTTTGCTGAGAAGCAGCAAATTCACCAGTGCTATATGGCTAACACCTCAGTTCAACTCCGTTTTGCTCTCCCAAAACCTTGAGAGACATCATACTTTAAAAGCTAGTAAAACAGATCAGCATGAGGGTGAAAGGAAAACAGAACAGCTACACCAGAACACACAATTTCACAGAGCTCTGCCCAACCTTGCACTCCCATCACTAACATTTAACATTAAGCTGTCAGATCATCAGCCTAAGAGAACCTCACTTTTAAAGACTGATTACTCATGGGTTTGTAGGGTCATTATTTGTGTCTCTGAATGATAAAGAATATATGTTTCAAGAATATATATTACACACCATGTACGTTCTAATCAGTTCTAAAAAGCCTTTTGAGTTTGCAACTGCCCAGAAATATTTTCCTAGAAATAATTCTCAAAATAATCAACACAAACCAGAAGGTATTGCTATTTGTTTCGATAATGGCTGCTAAGTAAGTTCAGCAACAACCTCCAGTGAGATTCCTGCATTTGTATATTGCACTTTTTCAAGCAAAACCTTGTACTTCTTCCTCTTGCATACTGCCAAAGCCTTTCAGGAGAGCAATTGTTCTTTTTCTGCATGAGTAATGTCTGGAGCAGTAAAGGGTTCACGACAGAATCCATGATTCTATTAAAAGCCAATAATAGTGAACAAGATACCTGGGACTCCAACATCAGTTTACACAAGTGCTTTTTCTCCTCAGGTGTAAATGCTTCTTGTTTTAGCTCTTCAAACCTTTTAGCAAACCATTCTCTCTCCTCCAGAGTTGGAAGCTGGCTGGTTTCTATGGAAATATGCCCGCAGTATATATGGTCAAGGTAAGTCAAAACTTCCTCTAAGGAAGCCTCTTCTTTTCCCATGTTCAGAAGCCCTGGTGGGAAATAAATGTTATTAGCCACTTTGGGGAAGGAGGGAGAAGCACTAAGACCTAAACTATTGCCTTGCAATTACATTAACATTCTAAGCATACAAATTAATGTCTTGTGTTCCTTTCCTCCATTTAAAAACAAAACTCAAGAAATTATTTTATAAGCACACTTCAGTGTTATTAATACAAGGGTCTCTTCCTTATTTGTAAGGAATGCTCAAAAGTGCTCAAAGAGTACTGAAATGCCTTTCAGAAAAGGTTCACTGTGAATGACACAAAGTCACTGGTTTTGTGGCTCAGTATAGCGCTTGGTATCTTGTGGCTCAGACAGATGAGCTCCAATCCCAGCTGCATCACAAATAAATAAGCACTTTTTTTGCAGACTGAGAACATAAAGCACGGAGAGCCTCCTTTGTTCAAGGCCACAGCGAGAGTCTAACTGATCCAAGAAACGAAAACTCTTGACTTCTGCCCCAATGCTCTGACAGCTTCACTACCATGTTAAGTATTATGGCAAATCACAGAATGTTAAAGCAACACAAGAAATGAATGCACAATCTCAGTAGTTGTAAGAACAAGTAAAAATTTTCATGATTTCCAAAGATGCTAGAAGGTAGCTCCTCATTACACGATGATTTCTGCAACAAACATGTAAGTAGGCTGAAGTTAACAATTTCCCATCCAACAGTTCATTACTGATTTAACCACCACTCAATATTTAGCTCATCTGCAGAGGCCACAGCCTCTCAGTAAATCACCCATGAAGAGAATTTGCTGCGATAAGGCTGCAAACTTACCTGTAGTAATGAGAGGCCCCTGAAGAACTTCAGCCAACTCTTGGATTTCGGGTACAACGTTCATAACAGCTTGGCCAGCAAACAATGGGTTTATTTTGGCTGCTTTGTGGCCATGTTCAGCATATGCAGTTATCAAACGAGCAAGAGCATGGTCAACTAAAACCAAAAAGAAAGTAGAACAGTATCGCACATGTGCTCACATTTAATCCATTTACAGCACCAACACAGGAGCATTCTGTCCACTGATAATCAAGATTCTGGCTGTAAAGATAGTTTTTCTAAGCAGTTGTTTTCACCTTACCTCCACACAACAGCTCCCATCATGAAACTGCTGAATCTGCTCACCCATCCATCCAATTCTCAAGCAAGTACATTCCAGATTGCCCCCACCGGGCTCTTGTAAATATATGCAAAGCTACTTCATTTTGCTTTGAATCTCTTTACAACAGGTACATCCAACTCAAGAACAGCACACTACAAGTGTGCAAAGTCTTATTTCCTCAGCCAACTCAATCACACCACTTATGCTTCCCTGTTCCTTGCTGGAATGACAGGAGGATAGGGTCTTAACAATAACTCAGGTTGTACAATTGAAAAAGAAAAGTCAGTAGTATCCGCAGGAGCCACTAGCCAACAGCACATGCATGTGCTGAGCCAGGCCAGACACACTAAAAATTCAAATAGATGAACATGTTTTTCAGCAGACACCAGGAACACATTGTTGCAGGCATTTTGCACTAAGGTAAAAAAATTATCAACATAAGCAAAACTTGACCAGCTGAAAGGTCATGCACACAACCTTACTGTCATTGAGCACATGCCATAGCCCAGGTTGGAAAACTGTAAAACAATACAATATATTGCAAGCAGAATCTGCTACAAACTAATTAAGTGAACCGGTTTATAATGGATAAACAATTGGGGCCGAGCGGGGGCGGGGGGTTGCCCTGATAAAGATGCAGTGCTGACACCATTCAGGTCTGAAGACTTTGATTTTCCAAAACAATGCAATTTCTGACCCCATTTCACAGAGTTATTTCTCCAACATTCGTGCCTCCATTGCTGGCACTCTGCTCCAGCTATTACGTGCACACAGCCGGCACATCCAAATCCGGTCCTTTTCTCTAACAGGTTCTACAACAGAACTTGCCCCTAATATCTCCCACAGCACTCTCAGCAAGAAAGCAGCTTTAAAAATGTAACGTAAAAGTACATTAACCCTTTCCTTGCTTAAAAAGGAGGCTACTTAGTGATGGGACTTGGTGTCCAGGAGTTACCAGACGGGCTGTGCTCCCGGCTCCTCTGAGACTGGGATTTAAGCTTGAAATTATTTTTCCGCGCTAAAAATAAGTGAGCTACAAGCATCACCGTTACTGCTCGAGGAGAGCGTTACCTGCACTTGGCTAGTTCAAGCACCGTAACATAAGGAAGGAGAGCGGCAGGCGCCCGGCGCAGGTACTCACAGCGCCGCCGGGGCACATGCCTGAAGCAACGCCGCAGCCCGCGGGGCTGGGCCAG
>JAVJGI010000060.1:68580317-68661492 GCA_035590275.1 Ibycter americanus | reverse complement strand
GGAGAGGGGCTGGCGGCGGCGGTTCTCGGGCTGGTGGGGGAGGCAGAGCCCGGGAGGGCGCCTGGCCTGCGGCAGGGGCAGCGCCCGCAGGTTGGCGTGTGAGGGGCGCCCCGGAGGAAGCGAGGAGGCTCGGTAGCTGAGGAGTCCTTTGCGCCGCGCCTGTTCGGTGGCTTGTCTGTAGGGCTCTTCCCAGCGAAAAGCGTGTTCCTGCAGATCCGACAGCAAAACACTTTCTCCCGGACGTATGGAATCGAAAGTAAAACTGCCCGGCTGGTTAGGCAGGCCTGCCCTCCCTGCCGGGGCACAGGGGGCACTTCTCTGCACTGTGATGGCCTGTCTTGCTCTGTCTCTTTTATTTCAAAAGTTGTGGCTAAGTTTACTTTGTTCTGATTGACCGTGCTATTTTTCTTATGTTCCTTTCCTCACTTCAAGAGAGACCTTAATTGCATTTTAATTCTTTGAAACTTTTAATTTTCGAGGGGTGTGATTTTTAACAGTGGAGAAGTTTGTTGCTCTTTGAAGTTTTTTCAGGTGGTCAGAACTGGGATGTCTTGCTTATGTTCTTTTATCTGCATTATCTCTTTTGTGATAGAGTAGCTGCATAAAGGGATGCTGATGTGATAAATTCCCAGCAGCAGTAAAAAAGAGTGTGAAAAAATCTCCATATGCTTCATTTAATAAAGCTGTATTTCTTCCCCCTCCCCACTTGTTTTTGCAAGGATTGAGATTCTGGTTCATGGTACTGCAGTCTGTGACAGTACGCTGCTCTTAGGGGTTTGAGAGGGTTTAAACATATCAGGCCAAGGTGTTGCTGTTTATCCATGTATTCTGAATGGTGAATAGATTAATGACGCTGAATACCTTATATGAATCATTGGTTTCCCTGAGAGTAAGTACGTAGATTCTTTTCCTTAAACGTTCTCTGTGTATTTCAAGACTTATTTCTTAAGTTTCTGAGCTTAGAGTATCATGAACTCAGTCCCATCGATTTCTTAAATACCAGGATTGGTATGAAAAAAACTAAGTAGAAATTCAGGTACAATAAAAAAATTCTTAATTAAAAATGAGTTAAGGTAGGTCAGATAATAGAAAAATTAAGAGAAATAGTCTTCTCTGGAAAAATAGCATCGGTAAGTGATGAAACTAAGATGACAGAGTATTAAAGCATCTAAATGTCACTACAGAAACGGCCTGCCAAGAGTCCAGAAGCACATGGACGCTTGTGTGGCATCTATCTTCTCCATCCTTTCAAATTTTCAGCTGTGAGCACTGGTTCTTTGGATTTATCTGCTTGTGAAGTTCATGTCATTATTGTGCCTTTTCATCAGTACATTCACATAAACATTAGGTATTAAGTAGAAATTCTCTTAATGATGAAGTTTCTCTTACTCTTTCCTTGCCATTCTCTTAATCTGGACCAAAGTGTTTATCTTCAGCCTTATTTCCTATGGAAATGAGACCCATGCTAGCTTGCTACCTGTCTCTTTCCTTTTTTCTTTGCTTCCTGCAACTTTTGAACCTTTCAGTCTATTTCAGTCAAATTAGGCAGTTATCTTGAAGGTATAAACATTCTACAGGTCTTGGGAGAACAGGCAGCTGAGGAAAAGCAACAAGGGCTGCATTACCGTTCCTGCTGAAGGAAGGGTGATAGCATACGCTCAGTGGACAGTTCTGTTTTGTCTGTGCTGTTAGCTGACACTCGTGCTGACCGGTGAATCAGTCTGTGTATAGCTTGGAGGCAGTAACCGCACTGCCTGCCTCCCGCCATCAGCGGTTGGTAGGCATAAATGAGCTGGCAGTATGATCAGAAGTGTTTGTGAGATAAGTAGCTATGTACATAGCAGGTAGTAAGGAGTATTGTAAGATACGTATTCTGTGATACAGGACAGAAATCTATTATAAAATAGATTGTTGGGATTTTTTTGGTAATCAGTGTTTGTAGGGGAAAAGCAGATAATGCTGCCTTGTGGCCGAGATGACAATGTACCCTATTATCCTCCATCCCTCTTCTTTTTACCCATCTTCACTATTTTGCTTTTGTACAAGCAAATGTCAGATATGTCTTTAAAACAGAAATCTGAGTTCCTAAATTTAATAAGAGTTTTGAGTACTGTGATGATTTTTGTAAGCGACTGTGTTGTAAAAGTTACATATGTAGCTGCATATCTTGTTTTGTGGTTTCTTTTTTTGTGTTGTTTTCCAAATTGTAATTGAATTACCCTACTAACAACAGGTGGGGGACAAAGATAAAAGCCGGAGTATTGGAATTGGACTTGCCTTTCCAGCATGTCTTTAATAAAACCCCCCATTTTTTCCCAATGTTTTCCTTTTAAACTTAGCTCCCAAGTTGTTATCTTTTGGAATTTAACACTTTTTTTTTTTTAATGAATGTATTACTTTGTTCTTTTTGTTTAATAGACTTCTTGGTGAGAAACATTTTAATACAATTATTGGAGAGTCTTATGCAATGTTCTAATGGACCTAATCTTAGTAGTAGGACATTATGGTGATGTTTAAATGCTAAAAGCTTCCCTTTCAAAACACTTTTGTTAAAAATGGTGGGAGAGATGGTTTAGCTGTCTCAAACTGATGGAATTTCCAATGTGCATGTGTAGTGAGAAAAGATTAATAAATAGTTATTTTTGAATTTGAAACAGGACTTGTAGAGGATTTGCATCTCCCAGATGGATCTGTGAGGAACAGGTCCCACTTAACTGCCCTGCAGGGCAGAAAAATTAGTTCAGACCTTTCATATGAAGGGATTTGGGGGGGTTTGCTTAGTTGTGTGGGTTTTGTTGATTTCCCCTCTTGGTTAAGTACTCATTTCATAATAATACTGTTTTAAGATGGTATAGATCAGTGTTTTTGAAACGTAAGGAGTTCTGAGATGTTCAGCTGTGAAACCTTTTAGTTGTAGGCATGCATTAGGGAGCCAAATTTGCTAGTACTTGTTTAAGCAATGCTGATTTGATTGGTCTCACTTCCGTAAGTTGGTGTCAGAAACATTTCTTCATTGGTGCTGTTGCCAATTGCTGTCAGAGAGGCCAAGCCCTGAATAGGCTCTCCATTGGGAAGTTGTCACTGCCCGTATCTGAATATACTGTGGATTTTTGTAAAGAATTTTTTCTTGAGAAGACCTGGGCAAACATATAAAAAACTGTAGTGCAGTTCCATAGGGAATAGTCAGTATACAAGTCTGTCATTTTATTGTTTGAGAGGTGGGGGAGGGAACGTGAAATACTTAGTTAGAAACAGAGGTTTTCTTTAGCACGTTGTCTTATTTATAAATATCTTTCAAAATAGTTAAAAATAATACTAGAAGCACTCTACATTGGAGTGCAAATGTTTCATTATCCGCTTTGAGTAGATGCAGGAAATGTGAATCCAGTATATTTTCATTGTCCAGTCTGAGTACAATGTGAGAAAGGCAAAAGTAGGGGTGGCAATTCGGAATCAAAGTGGTGTTACTAATAAAAACTAAGTGATGGTTATTTAGGAGATATCACATGTGGTTGTGTCCCATCAGTCCCACCTGTGTATGTGCTTAAATGGAAGCACGTAAATATGTGAAAATTATTTTTTCTTTTAAGAAATTAATTTAGCCTGAAGTAAATAAGGCTTAGGTGATTCTGATTGCCTCTTCCAGTCCTGTCCAGCCCTATCTGATCCTGGACATGAGTCAGCAGAATGCTCTTGCATTGAGGCCAGCTGCATGCTAGACTGTAGTAACAAGAGTTCCCCAGCAGGTTGAGGAAGGTGAGTCTTTCCCTCTATTTAGTACTTAGCAAACCACATTTGGACACCACATCCAGCTGTGTAGTCTCTATTCCAAGAAAGGCGTTGACATGCTGGAGCAAGTTCACTGGAGGGCCACCAAGATCATTAGGGGCTGAAGGACATGATATCTGAAGTGGGTCTGAGACAACTGGGTTTCTTAATCTGTAAGAAGAGAGGGGAAAATCTCACTACTGCCTACAACAACCTAACGGGAGAGTAAAGAGAAGATGTAGCTGGGTTCTTCTCAAAGTTGTGCAGGGATAAGATGAAAAGAAATAGACACAAATTGAGGCATAGCAAATTCCAGGATAGTATTAGGAAAAGCTTTTTCACAGTGTGGTTATCCAGGTACTGGAACAGGGGCCGAGGGGACCGTTGCATCTTTGTCCTTGGAGATACTCAAAACTTAGCTAGCTAAGTCCCTGATCTGATTTGACCTGTTTTGAGCAAGGGCTTGAACTAGAGGAGCTCCACAGTTTCCTTCCCATCCAAGCTATTCTGTGATTCTACCCTTGTTCAATATATGTTATCTTTTGTATCCTTAGTCAAATGAAACTAAAACTAGGAGGGCTAGAAACCCCAAAGATGCTGAAGTTCCTACAAGTCCCCAGAAGAACATTGGTTGAGTGGCAAGAAATACAATGGCGCCTTTGATAATGCTTGTGAATTGTTGATCTTCTGTTATTTCCATTTGTGCTGGCAGGGAGGTTTGTGTGTACATCTTAGCACAGCACGTTCTTCCAGCTGGTACTTGTGCTATAGGGAAGGGTGCTTGAGAAGACTGGGGAAATCTTGGTAGGTGTTGGGAGAGAGGGGGCAAGATGATGCCTTTTCACAATGAGGACAGTCAGGCATTGGAACAAGTTGGCTGGAGAGGCTGTGCAGTCTGCGTCCTTGGCAGTTTTAAAGACTGGAGCCTAGAGCAATCTTGTCCGACCTCATCACTGACCCTGCTTTGAGCAGGAGGTTGAAGCACTTGAGGTCCCGTCTAACGTACATTATCCTGTGATCCTAGGTAGAGGTTGTGGAAGGGGGAGTATTCTTAGGAGATGTGTGGAAGGGTCAGTGAGGTGCAAGTGCATGCTGATGAATCAAATATTTATTTTTTTAAGTCGGGGGTACTTTGCTTTTGCCAGTCTTGAATTTTATTTTATTTTTTTTTAGATGGGCTTCTGTTTATGTTACAAGATTTTGTATTCCTCTGGTTGTCAAAGCTTCAAATGCTTTTACTTCACAAGTCTTGTTGAAGACAACTTTGCAGTATAACTCTATAACAAAATCATTAGTTTTAACCTGTTGTTAAGTCCATTCCTTAGTTCAAGAAAACTTGCCTTAAACCTGTATTTTGTTCTGGTGAGTGAGGCGTTTGTGAGTTATCTTAGTTAAGAACTAAGTGAGCATGGGTGGTCTGCGAAAGTGGCTAATACATCAACAACAAGTTAAAAGTATTTATTTTCCTGTGATTCTGCAGACTTCCCTGGGTAACACAATGCCAGCTGAGCGGAAAAAGCCAGCAAATATGGAAGAAAAAGAATCTACATTAAATAATAAAGAAAAAGAATTTAGTGAAAGGCGACCAGTAAGCACCAGGGAGAAGCCAAAAGAAGATGTCAAAGTTGGCATGAAGAGAGAGACTTTAAAGGTTCCTGAAGATAAAAAGAAAAAACTGGAAGAAGATAAAAGAAAAAAGGAAGACAAGGAGCGGAAGAAGAAAGAAGAGGATAAAGTAAAGGCAGAAGAAGAGCAAAAGAAGAAAGAAGAAGAAGAAAAAAAGAAACTTGAAGAAGAGGAGAAAAAGAAACAAGAGGAGGAAGAGAAAAAGAAACAAGAAGAAGCAGCTGCTCAACAGAAGTAAGTTGTGTTTTAATGGTTTAAGTGTGCCAAATGCTGTAGTCCTGCTATCAGGATTGTGGGCAGAATTACAAAAGAGGAACTGTTTGAGTTACTTATCTTATGTAGTGTTGTACATTTTACATGGCTAGCTGGGTATGCTTTATGACTCTTATGTAGTTTTGAGTTTTCACCTCTAACATCTGTTACTTTAGTCTCTAATATGGGTTCTTGATAGTATTTTCCATGTGATGACCATGTAATGCACAATTATGCTTGAATAGATGTGGTTTAACCCCAGCTGGGAACTAAGCATCACACAGCTGCTTGCTCACTCCCTTCACAGTGGGATGGGGGAGAGAATCAGAAGACTAAAAGTGAGAAAGCTTGCAGGTTGAGGTAAAGACAACTTAATAAGTAAAGCAAAAGCCACGTGTGTAAGCAAAGCAGGGAATTCATTCACCACTTCCCATGGGCAGACAGGTCTTCAGCCATCTTCAGGACAGCAGGGCTTCACCACATGTAATGGTTACTTGGGAAGACAAACGCCATCACTCCGAACGTCTTCTCCTTTCTAATTCTTCCACTAGCTTTATATACTGAGCCTGATGTCATATGGTATGGAATGTCCCTTTGGTCAGTTGAGGTCAACTGTCCTGGCCGTGTCCCCTCCCAACTCCTTGTGTACCCCTAGCTGACTTGCTGGTGGGGTGGGATGAGGAGCAGAAAAGGCCTTGATGCTGTGTAAGTGCTACCCAGCAATAAGGAAAACATCCCTGTTTATCAGCACTGCTTCCAGCACTAATCCGAAACATGGCCCCATACCAGCTACTATGAAGAAAATTAACTCTATCCCAGCCCAAACCAGCACATTATCCTGCCCGTACTCCATACTACTTACGTCATGCTCAGTTTACACTATCCATTAGAACCTCATTAACCACCACCCCCTTTCCCAAACTTTGATATAATACACAGATGTCATTCCCTTAGTCTGTATATGACCCCTATAAAATGTCTGCAAAATGTCCAGTGAGTCCACTTTGTCCATGACTTTGGGCACCATCTGTTATGGTGGTCACTCAGGACACGGGAGGTGGTGTGTTGCATGGAGGTGTTGGGCACCAAAGCCAGCCAGCTCAGGTCAGGTCACTGCTGCACTTGTGCTGCTTCTTGTCCTCCACTGGTTCGGGTGGTTTCTGGTATAGTAATTCCTGTAACACACAACTGAAATCATGGGTGACAGCAATCTAAAAGTATTCCCATTACAATCGCCACCCCTGATCCCTTTGGGCCAGTTTGTAGGGTTTAACATTGCAGTAAACTCCTCCCCTTACTCCTCGCCTGGCTAGGAACAAGTAGTTTCTGCTATAGTAATTCCTATCACATGCAACTCAAATCCTGGGTTACAACAATTTAAAGCTACAGTCTCCATCCCTGGTCCCTTTGCACGAGACCATTGGGCTTAAAGTTGCAATGAACTCCCTTTGCCCCTGCTCTGGCATGGTCTTACCCGCAGACTACTGTCCCTTAGGGGGTAGTATTAGGAGTGTACCTACTCCAAGTGGAGCCTTATCTGTGAGACGCAGTCTCTTCAGGGGTATGCCTGCTGCAGCACTGACATAACTATGGCCACAGATGCTCTGACAGACATGTGCTCTGGTATGGACTTATGCACGACCACAGACGTTTTGGGGTGTCCTGCTCCTGTGTGGACTCATCCACAGGTCATGGTCCTTTTGACTTGTGTTCACGCTGGAGTTCCAGCCTGTCAGCACAGAAACACCAGTGGTGCCCTGGCCATCTGCTAGCCCAGGTGCATTGCCATCGCTGTTAACATAATGTTCCCAGGCACGGGAGAGTGAGATGATAAGCAGTACAGCGCTACAGCAACCAGCGAAAGCAAAAATCAGCCACTAATGAGGACTAGACTAATATACAGTAAGGCAAGCAAGCGCCAGGCTCTGTCATGTGTAATGGTTACTTGGGAAGACAAACACCATCACTTTGAATATCCCCCTGCTTCCTTCTCCTTCCTCCAGCTTTATATTGCTGAGTGTGGCATTGTATGGTCTGCAATATCCCTTTGGTGAGTTGGGGTCAGCTGTTCCACCTGTATCCCCTCCCAACTTCTTGCGTGCCCCCAGCCTACTCACTGGTGGGGTTGTGTGAGAAGCAGAAAAGGTCTTGATTCTGTGTCAGTGCTGCTCCGTGGTAGTGAAAACACCCCTGTGTTACCAACACTGTTCCCAACACAAATCCAAGACATGACCCCATACCAGCTACTATGAAGAAAATTTAACTCTACCCCAGTCAAAACTAGCATGATAGAGGAGCGCAGTTTCTTTTAAGATGCGGAAGTGTTAGCGTCATAAAGTTGGGAAAACTGGCTCTAACAGACCGTAACAAGAGCAAATGTACTGTGAAGGATGGCTGTAGTGTCTTAATCATAGACGATTGATACCTGGATGGCAGACATAGCATGTAACCTGACAGTTTAATGCGATATTACCAAGACAGTGTTTGTTAGCATGTTATCAAAAGGTACTGCAGTGTTGAAGATAGCATCTTTAGACAATAAAGCCAAGATTTCAGACATTCTTGTGTTTGAAGTATGTCACTTCCTAAGACTAAGGCAATGTCATTGCCAAATTCTAGCTGGGACAGATGTACTTCACCTATTTAAAATTTTCTGTGTAATTTCAGTAGTCTGGGAATAAAAGATTTCCCTTAACTGTGTAATACAGTAACTTGTTGAAAGGTGGTTGTCCTCTTCTGTAAGAACTTAATCTCTGCCTGGAGGAAATGGAGTTTTATGTTTATTTTTTCTAAAGTCTGTTGGGATTAATATGTTCTGCATAGAAATATTTGAGAAATTTCATTTTGTAACAAGTAGTACTTGCCTTTTGCAGCAAAAAATTTAAACGGAGTTTATGAAGCAGATGCTTTAGCTTTCTACCATTAACTTGTTAAATATTTAAAAACAGAGTATTAAGGAGTAATTGTGTTTAGAACTACTGGAGGGTTTCCAACTATGACTCTTTTTTCTTTTGAACTGTTAACCTGAAAGTAAGGTTCTATAAGAAAATGACTAATTTTTATTTCTCTTAGAGAAAAAGAGGAAGCACATCAGCTCCACCAGGAGGCTTGGGAGCGCCATCAGGCAAGAAAAGAGCTTCGCAGCAAAAACCAGAATGCACCAGACAATCGCCCTGAGGAAAACTTCTTCAGCAGACTGGATTCCAGTCTGAAGAAGAACACAGCTTTTGTTAAGAAGCTAAAAACCATTACAGAGCAACAGAGGGACTCCTTGTCCCATGACTTTAATAGCCTGAATTTAAGCAAATACATTGCAGAAGCAGTAGCTTCTATTGTGGAAGCCAAACTGAAAATATCAGATGTGAACTGCGCTGTGCACTTGTGTTCCCTCTTTCACCAGCGTTATGCTGATTTTGCTCCTTCATTACTTCAGGCTTGGAAAAAACATTTTGAAGCAAGGAAGGAAGAGAAGACTCCCAACATTACCAAGTTAAGAACTGATTTGCGTTTCATTGCAGAATTGACAATAGTTGGGATTTTCACTGACAAGGAAGGTCTGTCTTTAATCTATGAGCAGCTTAAAAATATTATTAATGCTGATCGAGAATCCCACACTCATGTTTCTGTGGTTATCAGCTTTTGTCGGCACTGTGGAGACGACATTGCTGGTTTGGTACCAAGGAAAGTAAAAACTGTTGCAGAGAAGTTTAACCTGAGCTTTCCTCCTAGTGAGATCATTAGCCCAGAGAAACAACAGCCCTTCCAGAATTTGTTGAAGGAATACTTTACATCTTTGACCAAACACCTGAAAAGGGACCACAGGGAGCTACAAAATATTGAAAGACAAAACAGGTGACACTTGAATGTTGCTTTTTTATTTATGGAGAAAAAAATGGTTTATTTATGAAATGCCTGGATTTGGTGCAGTATTTGTAAACGAAGTCTGTTAGTGGTGTGTAGAAGATAAGTGGATTCTGCAATATATGAAAAAAAGTTTTAAATACTCTCTGAATACTTAAAAAGCAAAACCAAAACAGACTCTTTGCATATCTTTAAAGAAAACAGAGGTAGACCTTTAGCTTTAATTCTCCTAAATCTATTACTTTGGTGATGCTTCCTTAGCAGCTTGAGGTTAATGCTGCTTTCCCATCTGGCACTGTCCTTTTCCATTTGGCACGATCTGATTTCTCCCTTTCCACCCACATGTACCTAATGGAGCATGTGCCTTAATGGCTTTGGCTTGTTTACTTTTTTTTTAGTGTATCAGTATGGAGGAAAAATTAGGTTAGATTAACAAGGTATCCCTTACACTTTAATGTGGGCAAATTTTATATATTAAAATGGAGGAGGGTATAGACAGTTTGATTCAAATCCTCTCAGATGTCTATATGAAGTACTAATATTGAAGTATATGGCTATACACGCTGTTGGAATCTGAATAATTTAATTTCTACCATGATCACATTGTTTAATAATTGTTTGCTTTTCTTCAGAGCACTGTGAATTGTCGTTATTGGAGACAGCCTAAACCCAACTGCTGGTCTTAAAACATGGTCATTTTAAAACCTTTTGGAAGCACTTCAGGCAGACAGAAATGAACGTGTTATTGTGTGTAGGCACAGGTTTCAACTAGAAGGCTGAACATCAGTCCAGAGCCAAATGTGTACTTAGAATACATTAAAATTTGATGTTCCTAAACCAAGGCTTTCAACTTGGATACATTGTGCTGATGGTATTGTGTTGTAGTCCCATCCGGTCTTGGTCAGCTAAGTGTTTTATTTCACAGGACCATAAACTGACTTTTGAACTACTGTTATTTGCAGAAGTACCTTATCACTTTAAAGTGCATTACTGTCTTAGTTGTTGTTTTTTTAAAGTTGATGAATATAAACTTTTATACTTTCGCAATTATAATTGGTTCTGGGCGCATTGGTTCTGGAGGGGATTTCAATGAGTGAGTGTTACAAAGTCTGTATGATAGGAAATAAAGTGAAAAAAATCCAAGAGATATGAAGAACGCTAAGAAACGGTGAAGAAGAAAGAACGTGAGTGATCTGGGAAAGGGAAATATGCTTTAAATAAAAATGACTGGGTAGAGCTCTGTGCAGCCTGGTCTGATCTCATCATTGAGCCTGCTTAGAGTAGACCAGACTAGAGACCTCTTTATGCACCTTATTATCTGAATTACCCCTATGAACTTGGGTGCAAAGCTTTGTTTTAGGGAAGGAATATGAAGAACTAGTATTTATCACTGGATTAAGATTATTATTTACCTGAACTTCACAGTGTGTATTTTAACTGCTTAATAAAAGCTGGGGAGTAAGTTTTGTTAAAGAAACAAGACATCAAAAAACTTTCCAGCTTAATTTTATTTGCTTACAGCATGTCTGTAACAAAGAGAGATGTTTGTCATTTGCATGCTATGGAGGTGCAAAGCATGAAGTGAAAGACAGAAACTCTCCTAGTAAGAAGTCTGTGAATACTATAGAAATCTTCCTAAATTGTGGATTTTGGGAAAGGGATTGTGTGGTTGATTGGTTGCTTGCTTTTGCTTTTGGGTTGGTTTGTGGGTGGGTTTTTTTGGGTGGGGGTGGCAAGGTTGTAGTTTTGTGGGGTTTTTTTTCCTGTTTTTGTTTGTTTGGGTTTTTTTGGTTTTAGAAAAGCAATAATCCTATTGGAAAAAACAGTCCCCTATATTTGAAACCTGATCCACGTTCCTGAGAGCAACAGCTTTTATTCCGGAACCAATGAGGTGAACGGGGAGCAAACTGTTCCTTCTTGTACATCAACAGTGTCATATGTGTAGGTTATGATAGTTTGTCAGGTAAATGCCTCTTGAATTTATCTGTGTCAGGAGGGTGGGTGTGAAGTAACTCAAGCTGTACAGATTGGTTGAGTTAGTTGGAAATTAATATACTAACCTTAACAGTGCTTTAATATTGCGTTACCTGCTGAATCATTTAGGTAAAATTAAAACATTATTAGATATGATGTTTTCTGCAAGTGCATAATGAAGAAAACTACCTTAAATTACACTTTGGCAGTAGAAGGTTGGTTGGTTACCCAGCTAAGGGCACAGGAAAATCTGTGCGGGCTGGGTTATTGGAAGGAAACAACTTGTTTCCCAAATTCTAGTGTGAGTTTTCAAAAACAAGAGTTAGATAAAGAAGAAACTTTTGTCTAAATTAAGGATGTTTTTAAGAACTGCTGAACTTGCGCTGTGGCACTTCATGAAATTCTGAAGAGACATAAAGTAAGATAAGTGCTGTGTGCTGTACTTTTAATTGTATTCAAAAATTAATTGTGCTTTTAGAGGTTTGTTTAGTAGGTTTTAGCTTGCCTGAATTTGTTAATACTTGTCTTTTGGGAAGTGAAACTAAGAACTGGAACTCTTGGACTGTTGTTACAGCACTTTGCTTTTTTGTTTTTTAATAATAGCATGGAGCTTCTGTGCTCGTGTTTATGAGGCTGCTGGTATATTTTAAACTTAAAATAGGTACCTAATGGATAGCTGTCTCTATGGAAAGGCTACGAATTGGCACTTAACGTGTTTCCTGAATCCAGATTGAACTGCTGCACTTGAGAAATTGTCAGTGATTATTTAATTTGTTATTTTTTCTTGCTCTGCTTTGCAGGAGCAGGTAATACATGTTATATATGTGTGTTTTTGTAAAAGGGACAAGAAATAGAACTTCTGCTAGTGTTACTGCTTCTTGCCCTCTAGCAAGACATCTATGTCAAGTTTTGGTTCTGAGCAGATATAAAGGATTTTGTTGCTTGCCCTGTGAATGTGTTGTGTACAAAGATGACTTTCATTTTACAATTAACCTGGAACTGGAAAGAGCTAAGATTCCAAGATTGATATCCCTCAACTTAACATTGCTTAAACTGCTTTAGAATTTTTGTGCCATAAAATGTTAGGGTATTTTGGCAAGAATACGATTGTATACTTATTGCTTAATGAAAGCCTAATAATTATGTAATGATACAACCTGCTTTAGGTATTACGGCATTTGCACCTTTTTTCAAACTTTATCTTCTGATGCTTTCATCTCAGTGCACGGTGCATTGTCCGTGGTCACAGCTAGTTAGTCTGGTGTTAGTAGCATTATCCAAGTTACTGTAAAACAAATTGGAAACTTGCTAGGCAAGCGCATTCTGTCAGCTTCCCTTTGAAAGTCCGCGTTTGAGCTGAGCCTATTTGTATCTTTGCTGTAGTAGGTCCCCAAACAGCTCTGTTGGCCCAAAGTGTGTCCCTTACTGGTAAAGAACTGACTGTGCCTCATCCATGTAAGAACTGTTCATGCAGAGTGGATCCTGCTACAGAGGGGATAACGCACTTCTCAGGAGCCCTAGCTGAGGACAAACTAGAACATTGCTAATTAGCAATGAGCTTATTCTTAGTTAACCCAAAATCAAGGGTGACAGTCTTTCATCAGTCTTCTGTGGCAAGCTTTGTACTAGCAGAGATTACTTTCTTCTGTATATTTGGTTCAAACTACTGAAAGTTCTTGTGGGTTTTTTTTGCCTTGTCTAAAATCCAACATGGTCTTAATTGTAATTTGGTAAAGAAAATTGAGTTGTACTGTTTTGCATATCATCCTGAAACTGCTTTATTGTGTACTTGTAAGCAGTGATTATGTTCCTTCAAATGCAAGTTGCTTTTGACAACAGATTTCAGTTTTACAAATGATAATTTAAAGTAAGTATGGATAGTTTCATAAAAGAAAACAAAGAGCAAATGAAAAAATAAATGTAATTGCTCTCAATTTGGACTGATAGCCTTGACATAACTTGGTTTGTTAGAAAGTTAATGGGCTGGTTTTAACGTGCAACTTTTTTTGAGCCTCCTGGCAATGATTGCCCACTTAATCATTTGAACAATGCGGAAATATATTGTTACAGATGCAAAGCAACTTTTATCCGGCTTTCATGTAAGTTGAATGTTTTAATTTACTACAGAATTTAATTTGCTACAAAAGTCTTTTCATAGTGCAAGACTGTAACAGGATAACCATGACAAAAAAAATAAATTAGCCTTTCTCTTTGGACATTGAAGTTAGAGCTTCTGTTGACTGTACTGTCCTCAATGATACCAAAATCGGTAGTTCCGTATGGTTGGTTGGAAAAAAATAGCATTGCTCAAATTTTTGCTATTGTGATCTAAACTAGAATTCTCACAGTTCCCTTGAAGAGGGAAGGTTAACTTTGCTCAGAGAAATTGGTGGTGGTTCAGCATAGCTCAAATATATTTTAAGAAAAAAAAATTGTCTTACTGTAACTTTGATTTTTGTAGGCGCATTCTTCATTCCAAGGGAGAGCTGAGTGAAGACAGACACAAACAATATGAAGAGTTTGCAATGTCATATCAGAAGCTGTTGGCAAATTCTCAATCTCTAGCTGATCTTTTGGATGAAAATATGCCTGACCTGCCCCAGGAGAAACCAACACCTGAGGGTAGGCCATCTTCTAAAGCAAGTAAACAAATGCTGGACTTCACTTGGATGTGGTGGGAGAGCTAACCAAACTCTCTTCCTGATGTTTTCTTTCCACTGATTTCTTCTTATTTAGGCTTTCCCCCTTAAGGTTATCACCGAATAATACACTTTTTTATTAAAGTAATTAAACCTAACATGTAACCTTAACTATTGTATATGTCACGTAGTTATGGTAACTTACTATCTCTTTAGATTTGTTTCAAGTAATACAGGAATAAATGGAAAATCAAAAATGTTTTTAACCTAATCCATTCCATTTAATATAATGCATTTTTAAATATTTAAAGAACTGTATATGTTAGAGTTTTGAAATCTAATATTGTTCAAGAATGGCTTTGAAGTGTCTTTTGGGGCATGGTATTGTGAGGTGGAACATATTGTTAAACCAGGTGAGTCACTAGGTGGCTCTCTGGCCTCCTGAGGAGAAATACAGCATTTAGCTGGCAGAGCTGTTCAATGCCTTAATCTCAGATTTTTAGATTTAGAGATGTTGTTGATATGATGACTGTACCTTTAGTCTTATCTCTTGATTTTGAGCTTAAAAAAGTTGTGTTTCTGGAATGCCTCTAAATTTAAAATTATTCTTTTTAAACTTCTGTTCTTAAACGATAATGTGGTACAGTTCATCATACTCAAAGTGATTACTTTTTATGCTCATGGGGTTAAAATCTGCTACAGCTTTCCTTTCAGATTACCACATAATGTGCTGCTTGATTTTACTTGATTTGACTTTCACTCTGATACTGTCTGTGTTCTCTATCAATGTCAAATTCACAATTTTAAGATGACTTATTGATGTATCTAATATTAAGATCGGGCTGTTAAAAGCACTTTATACCTTGCAATATTTAAGTGAAAACAGTGGTAGTAATAAATGCATTAACGTGTTTCTAAAAGTATTTTTTTAACCTTTCAAGGGGCCTACCTTTAGGAAATCAGAAATGTGTGTAAATAACTTTCTTATGGTTTCACTGTTTTTGCAGAACATGGACCTGGTATTGATATTTTCACACCAGGAAAGCCTGGAGAATATGACCTGGAGGGGGGTATCTGGGAAGACGAAGATGCTAGAAACTTCTATGAGAATCTCATCGACTTAAAGGCTTTTGTGCCAGCAATTTTGTTTAAAGATAATGAAAAATGTTCCCAGAACAAGGATTCTGGCAAAGATGAATCAAGAGGTAGAATGCTTAGATGAGTATTTTTTTAACATATCTTGTCCAACAGGTATACAAATTTGGTGGAAGTAATGAGTCTCATGAAATAATTTGTGGTGATCAGAACAGTACACCAGTTTGGATGAATTTTTAGGGAAGAAACTGTGGGATAGGGGTTATATCTGGGTATGGTATTAAGGAAGAAAAAAAAAAGTAAATGCATTGTAATAATGATAGAATTTAAATTTAAAATAATTGGAGATTAAACAGTGTGAGTAAACATGAACTTCTCTGTGAGAAACCTGAAAGTTTACCTTCTTTGAGAGATGGTTAGTGTTCGTTCTGGTTTTTTCCACTAAACTGTTAATGGTAGCTAACTGTCTCAGTATAAAATTCCAGTAGATTAAAAGGCCTGGATGGTTCCTCATTTCTGACGCAGCCCTAGGTTCACAGCCAGGCATTGGTAGGCTTTTAGTTATAACAGGATAAAAATTACATTCACCATCACTGGCTCAGTGTAACAGAAGGTGCATGTTTGGATAAGAGCAGTGTTTTGGTATTGAGGAAATGCCAGCAAAAACACAAGCTACGTGGTTTTCTAATACACATGCAGTAGGTCAGGGCTGAGTATTAATGGAATTTCAACTTTATAGCCCATAACCTTTTTTCTGATTTCTAAATTCTGAACTTTCCCTGTGAGGATAATCAGGTGTTGGAGCAGCTTGCCCAGGGAGACTGGAATCTCTGTCTTAAGGGATTTTTCAAGACAACAGGAAAAAATACCAGAGAAATCTGGTGTGAATACAGTGCTCATCCACTTTGAGCAGAAGGTTCAACCGGAGACCTCACCAAGGTCCATTCCAGACTAATTAAATCTGTGATTCTAAACAGGTTGCCTGCTTTGTGAGTCTGCTATTTCCATATGACATGTGCACTGTTTAGAAGTTGTCACGTTTTTGTTTGAAGAATTTAAGTATTTTAATAAGGTTATTTGCCTTGAAAATAATTTTTTTTATGAAGCATAGTCTGCAGATGAGGCTTGAAGGAGGCCTGAAAGAATAGCAAAATATTGTAGATAGCAACCTCTTGGAAAAACGCTGTATGCTGGACTGGTGGTGGTGTCCAAGAAAAATATTAGCAATTCCTTTCTGAATCTTCGTCTAGAGATTCATAGGTTATCTGTTTTCAAGGAAAATATGATTTTTATTTGACCTTCTACATAGCACATTATTTCTTTAGTATCTTCCTTCTGTTCTGCTTTTTGCCCTTTTTTTTTTTTTTCCCCTTGGTCTGTGTAAAACACTTTCTGTTTACCTTGCTTTGTCAGTTTTGTTATCAGTTGAGCTATGAAGAATATGCAGTGCAAACATTAAATTAGAGTTTGTGTCTTTGAAACTGGCTTTTTTTGAATACTGTTTGTGAATACTCAGTTACTGGGGTTTTGGAAGATACATTTTTCTATCTGACCTTCCCAGTGTGCAAGTTTTGTTTGCTTGCACTTTCATGTGATGGCCTGGCAATCACATTTTAAGCGCTTTTGGACTTAGATTGCTACATTTCTGAATATCTTGTTCCATTTCAATGTATGCATGTCATCCAATGAAGACATACCAGGTATAGTTCAAAAGAAACCAAAGCACTAAAAACTGTTGGCAGTCCTTAGGAGACCCCAGTGTAGGTAAATGTTTGCAATTTTCAGACGTGTGGGTAAAGCTGTATGGAGGGTATCAAACCACTGAGACCCAACAGATGAGACAGTGTCGTCTCAAGAAGTGGGTATTTTTTGTCCCATTTCCTTTTAACAAGATGAAGACACTAAAGAGACACAGATTTAGCAACATGAGTCTTCCTGTATTCTAATCATGACTGCATGTATTTAATAATTTAATATTTCTACTTGACTTTTAAATAGATTCAAAAGATGCCAAAGATAACAAGGAAGCATCTGGGAGTGAGGATTTGGAGTTGGAGCTGGAGAACCTGGATATTAATGATGATCCCCTGGAGTTAGACTGTGGCGATGAAGCAGAAGATCTTACAAAAAAGCTACTTGATGAGCAAGGTAAAAATAATGGGTTTTAGGAATTCTTTGTTGTTTCCTGGTGGGTTTTTTTGAGCTTGATGGTTTTTAGTTGGTAGGTAGAGTGACTTCAGGGAGATTGTTTGTTTATGAAACTGGTCGCTAGAAACTGTTAGGATTGTGGTCAGAAATGCATTTGGAACAAGACTTTCAGATACAATTGAAAAATATTACATGGAGGTTTATGTAGTGAAAGCTACTGTTTCCTTCATACAGCTTTTAAAAATAATCAAATGTGGAGGCAGTTGTCTGAAAAGTGGCTAGGAAGGAGTACGTAGACTTCAATGCATAAATGATTTTCACATCAAATGTGCTTAGGGTACTAATAAATTGTTTTCTGTTTTTCACTTTCCTTGAAATCTATGATTCAGCTCTACCTTTCTGTCTTGTTAATAAAGACTTTTCTTTTGATGTTACAGCTTTACACAGCAGTATTTAAGAATTCTAACCTTTAATTATGCATAAAGGGCTGTAAATGGCATCTGTGAAAATGTAGCTGTGTTAATTTTACTACGGGAAACAGCAGCAAAATGTTTCTTTAGACTTTTTCTTATGAATTACGAGTTTTTGTTTCAGTGGTACTAAATAGTGGGTAAAGCAACATCAGGTGTTGAGAGCCATATAGAGGAGCAAGTGAGGTGTTTTCTTTGAGCCCAGTTTGTAAGACCCATTGGTTTTGCTGCTTTGGATTTCCAAGGGCCGGTGCAGATTCTTTTCATTTCTGAAGCAGGAAACTTGTTCTGTGTGTAGAATGTGTGCGTGTGTGGAAATCACATCTAGAGTTGACTGGCTGGAGATTCTGTGGCTTAAAAGTGAAAATCCTACCTGATCTAGTGAATTTATAATCTAATCATCCTCTTGCTTGAAACTGCATTGGGCTTTAAAAGCTAGGAAGGTAAAAGCCGAAACTTCAAGCCATGGAGTTCACAGTCAAAGCAGAGAAGTTCAGACCCTGACAAAGACATGTGTATCGGAGTTTAAAGCATGGGCTCATCTAACCAAGCTCATGCATGGATCTGTCAGTTTGGGCACTGAGTAGCTTGAACAACTCCTCAAAGGGCCAGTTTCTCCCAGCTGGAAATAGGGATGGGTTAGGGCATGTGGATCGTTAAACTGGATGACTCTTTTGTGTACCTAAAGTTAGTTGAGCTGAAATTCATCTTGGGACTATGCTGGTCTGTGACACCTCACAGATTCAAAGAAGTTAGCTCCAGAGCCAGACCTTTTCAGACTCCTCCTGAAAGAAGAACTGTCAAGATAATTGTGTGTAATATTGCCTTAGGTTTTTCCTTTCTTTACCCAGACAGGTTAGAAAAAGCCATACCCTCTTTGGAATAAATTTTCCCTTCCATTTATAGTGTTCTTTGAGTAGTCATCAGCTCATTAAGCTGATTAAGATGTTAAGTTTTAATTGCAGGATGTTCACCTTTAGTGAGGAGTTACCCTCTGGTCAGAGAACTCAAACAAAACAGTGAAAAGCTTGTTTCCAGCTGGCGGTAAGGGAGGTACCCGTAGACATTCTCTTGGAATCAAAAGGAAAAAGAGCAATTCTTTCTGAATTGGTCATAGCCTCCTAGATAGGCCAAAAATACTTTGTCAGTAGCCATCTGAAGGAATGTGGGTATTTCCTTCTTGTCTTTTTTTAAGGGGGATTGTTGACTTGATAGGAGGATGAAGATTATTCCAAATATAAAGACAAAGCCAAATAACATGAGGGTGGGATCCTGTAGAAGTGAGGAAGGAATACAGATGAGATCAGAAATAGATGATGCAGTTTCTGTATAGGTCTAGCTCACTGGTAGGCAATGCCAGTTTGAGTATGTACAGTAGCACAGAAGGGATTGACGATTGTGCTTTTGATTGTACAAGGAAGGTGATGCATGTTTTGTCATAATATAAAATATTAACCATCAATACTAGCTTCTGTTTTTAAACTAGCTATTGACTAAGTATTAAATGTACTCCCATCTGCAGGGTTAATTGAAAATGTGTTAGAATGGGGTTTATTTTTAATCGTTAAACAGCCAGCCTTTAAAGAAAGCCTTTTACTTTCTGCTTTGTGAAGGTAACGTCATTTGGCTCACAGTGTAGGCTCTTTCTTGGTGGAGAACTATTGCTTCATGACTGTCTTCCCTCGTTAGTTTATTTTTTGTGAAATATGTAGAAACTTAGTGTCTTTGAATTCTATACTTTTTATTAGTTTTCTTTGATACTGATAAGTAGTTTATAAATTCATGATGGAAATTAAAATACATATGATTGTCAAATCCTTGTTTGCTAGAAAACCAGGCTTTAAATTAGCAGCATGTAAGTGATAACTTCACTTGAAACATACAGAGAAACACGATTGGGTTTTTTTGGTGGGTATGTGTGGAATTCTGAACACCCCTGGCTGGTAGTACTAGATATGCAGAACTAACAAAATTCTGAATTTAGATGATGTTTCAAGTTCCGTGATGGTGGATTTTTTTTCAGCCTTTTTCTTAAGTAAAATTCACTTAGGTTTGAAATCAGGAAAAGTAGGTGTCCTGCAGCTGCAAAATACAGCTTTAGTTGTTCTTCATATGTACTGAATTTGTGCACCTGTACTTGAGGTAAGTTAATGATAATGTTTTGTGCAAAGAATGAAACCACTGTATTGTGACACTATTACAAACATCAAACAGAGTCTTCCTAGGTTGAGATACAGGCCTTTAGTATAAAAAGGGAGGATGGATGAGGTATAGCAGTGTCTAAGATCATAGAATAGTTTGGGCTATAAGGGACCTTTAAAGCTCGTCTAGTCTACCCCCCTGCAATAAGCAGGGACATCTTCAACTTGATCAGATTGCCCAAAGCCCTGTCTAGCCTGATGTAAGGTGATGAGCTGGGGTGTAGATTTCATTGGCAGAGGAAATAAGTAAATTTCAGAGGGGAAAATAGGATAAATAGGGTAGACAGTCCAGTCAGACAGTGGGTACTGCATATATCTTCTGTTACTTCTGCATCTCCTGTCACTTCAGTCTTTTCTCCCCTGTCCGAATACTGGGCAGACAAGGCAGTTTTCCAAAGTGTGTGTTTTTAAAGCAGGTCTGCCCTGGTTGGAGTCTATAGTTAGCTAAATTTAAGATATGACATGTAAAAGGAAAGTTGATGTAGTTAGCTGAAGAGATTTGCTTGCCAGGAGTTAGACTAATTTGTTTTGTTTCTCTATTGTGTTAACTTCGAGTGAATCTTAATTTTCTCATTTTCAATACGCTCAGGGAAGAGAAAGGGAGCAGATAGCACCGGAGCTGAAAATAGTGGCGGAAAACATGCTGAAAGAAGTGAGTTTTGAGGTTGTTTTTAAAAGAGAAGGTAAAATGGTAAAAATGAAGCTGTGTGAATGAAGACAAAGATGCTAAGTAAGGAATGGACAGGGTGAAAGCCGTCAAGGGTACTGGGAGCATGAAGAGTCTGATGTTAATACATACCAATCTAGCACCAGTTTTTATAAGGTTGTTCAGCAGCAGCAAAGATGTGTAGAAATGAGTATTAAGTCACAGAATCATAGAATGGTTGGGGTTGGAAGGGACCTATGGAGATCACCTAGTCCAACATCCTTGCTAAAGCAGGTTCACCTAAAGCAGGTTGCACAGGAATCTCCAAGTCAACCCTTTTAATTTTGCTACACTGTTCAGAGAGCTAGCAAAGTTCCTATCAGAAAAGCAGGAATTGAAAAAAAAACCCCTAAAAATAGTCATTAAGAAATATTTTTTGGACTTGTGAGACTGGATTCTGAACACATTCCTCAGTGAGGCTTTGATTCAATAAGATGTTTAATATTATGCCTAAGTGTTGTGCAGAGAGCGGGATCCAACCAAAAATGTGCTTACAGTGTTGGTTTGTACCATCTGAATGTGAGGGCTCTGGCATGATCAAATTCATTACAGAAACTTGTCTTACAGAGAAATAGCTACTAGCATTACAAAACCAATTTTATTATTTCCACTGTCTGGGTGATGCTATGCAAAGTAGACTGAAGCTTTCAGGCAGAGTGGATTTTCTAGGAGAGAGCCTGCTGTAAGTTTATAGTTTTGCAAAAAGTGAAAAAAGATGTTGCCAATAAGGGAGCCAGGGCTTTCTCAGAAAGTGTGTGTGTGTAGGAAGAGGGGAAGGCAAATAACTCTTGTTGCTGAAGTAGAACATTGGTGCTGATCGTTGCAGGAGAACGACTTCAGTAAGTCCTTAGTGTCTTCTGATGCTTTTTCAGTTCTGCTCCCTGAAAATTGCAGGGTTGCATCCATTTTTGGTTAAATATAAAGGTGTTTAAAAAGAAAAGAAATTTTCTTTCAGTTTCTACAGTGATCATACTGCATGATTTGATCTGCACCCAGATAGACTATTACAAATAGTCTTAACTGTAACTGTTACACATAACTACTTGTAGTAAATGCTTAAAAAGAGGTAATGCAGTTTTAAGAATGTGGTGGTGATGAAAGATTGGAACTCAAGAGGATCAAAGTGAAAATCAAGAATGAATTTGTTGTATGAATTGTGTACCTAGAATTGTTGTTTGCCTTAGAGAAGGAAGCCATGACTGTTTCATTTCCTGTCACTGTAAAATTCTTAATTTTCTATCTTAAGTCCCAAACCTGATTCAGGTACCACAAAAGAGCCTTTCCACTTAGAAAGGATCCATGTACTATGATGAGAAAGAAATACTTAGAAATACAGTGTAAGAATATCGGTGGCCCTCCAGTGAAGGAGAGGACCAGTGAAACAAGAGTTAGATTTGGGAACTGTTGAAATTGAATGTGGTAGCAGGGCCTCTTGAAAGATTGTCTTGGAAAGTGACGGAATTGTGAAAGACTTCTTTTTTATCTTATTTCAAGAGCATTGAGTCAGTTTGAGTAGAAGATTGAGGTGAGACAACTAATTGCTCTAAGGGAAAAGGGGAAGATAACAAAAATGCTCTGAGACAGGAAAGTGTGCCTATAAATATCTAGGTGGAAAAATGCCTTAAAACAAAATGTGCTAGTATAAATTATCTGGCTTGAGCTATTGCATGCGTCCTAGTGAACTCCAGCTCTGAGCATATGGGTGATGAGAGAGTTAGGGTTCTGTTAAGCATTTAAAACTTCATGGTCGTCTTTTGTCTGAGCCATCTGGAACACCTTCCTTTTCTTCTTTTTTCTGCCTTTCCTAATGAACCCTTCTTTCTTGTTCTTCCAACTTCTAGTTGCCTGTGCAGGAGAGGAGGCAATGTAGTCTGCTTTAATCTCTAGTACCTTCAAGGCTGGGAAGCTGGCAGTGTTCCTTGGAGCAATTCTTAGCATTTCTCTACCTAAGCTCAACCCTGCCCCTAGCAATTTACAAAAACAAGAAGAAAAAAAAAAAGTCCTACAGTGTAGCATCTTTGTTATCTCTTTGCCTTTCAGTAATTTGAAAAAGGAACGGGTGTCTTCATGCTGGTTTTTCTTACAGTGTAGTCTGTAAAGATGTAGTGACTTTACCAGGTGTTGGGTATTTTGTAGTTTACGTGGGTGTCCACCACCACCACCATATTCTCTTCTGTGAAGTCTGTCTGTTTTCCTTTCAAATACCTCCTAGGTATTCCTGTTACTACTGAACATCCTCAGACTCAAAGAAAACCAAGCTTCATGCTGATCCTTATTTCAGGAAGTAGTGTTCTTTAGTGTTGCTTTGGCTAAGGAAGGGTTCTTTCTGAGTGTTTGCTTTATAATTAATTGTTTTGATCTGTGTTGTGCTATAGAGTAAACTAAACGCCTTTCTAGTAAAATCTGGACATTTTTTTGAGGCATACCACAGTTTTCCAATTAGAGGATAGTGGTAGGGGCATTGGTTTGGTGAGATCTTTATAATTAATATCAGAAAATCTGGATTTCAGTGGTAGAGTTGTCCTGCAGTCTGCTACCTGAGTAGTGTTATTGACTCAGTCAGCAGATACAGGTCACTGTCACTGCTCCCTATGTTGCAAATTACACAGAAGCATTTGCTTGAAAAACAAGTTGTCACTTGCCTTGCAATTGCTACGTGATCAACCCTCCGTCCTTGTTGCTTTATGGTTCTATACTCTTGTTTCTGTAACCTGAAGGAATTAGGTTGGCCTCAAGTGAAAAGATGTCAAGAACATACTGGATGAAAGAATAGCCTGAGTGGGCATTTTTGATCAAAAATTCTATTTCTCCTGCAGAACAAACATACATAAAAAAAGTGGAATCCTTGGTTGCATTAAGGTGTTTTGAATTTTTCGTTCCTGTATTATTTTCCTTCATGTTTGGGCCTTCTTGTGATTCTCCTTTTATCACCTCAAGAAACTACCATAGTTTTCTAGGAATATATATTTATTGGTGCTGCTGACAGTATAAATTAGGAGGTAAGGAACTTCATGAATACAAAGACAAGTTTTAAAGGTGATACTTCTGATTTTTGTCAGCATAGTATATCAATGGATTATATTTTTTTTGCATTAAAAAATGAAATTTTGTATTAATCTTTATATCTTATTTTTTTGAATCTGTGGATGAATGTTTATCAACTGAACATTACAAATGCATTGTGTTTGGGGAATGTGATTGTAAATCATTATATTTCATAGCTTAAAGATGTGTGCTGCTTGTTTATTTCACTCTGTTAGAACAAGAGGATGAAGAAGCCAGTACTGGATCTCATTTAAAACTTATAGTAGATGCTTTTCTTCAGCAGCTTCCAAACTGTGTCAACAGAGACCTCATAGACAAGGTATAGTCATAGATTTCATTTTTTCCGCTCTTAAAAGCTATAATGCTAGATCAAATAGATCAGAAATAAAAATTTGAAGTTTTGAAGTCTTACAGTAGCTGAATTAATTTTTAACCTGGAGGAAATACTTTTTCTCACTTCGTCAGCCATTGCCCAAATGCCATGTGATACTGATTTTGTCTGGCTGTTTTCTTACGTGTGGGTTTGTTTTGGAAGTAGACTTGGCTTTTTCCTTTTTTCCTCCCATTACTGCCTGACAAATTACTCTTCATCTACCTACAGCTGCTTTCTTCCTTGTGTTGATCCAAAGAATCAGTCTGTATTCCTATAACTGGACATGTTTTTTGACTATGTCAGTTCTAGACAAAAATGAAGATTTTTGTTTACGGTTATTTTTAAAGCAGCTGCATGTTAACAGCAATAGCTCTGTAAAAGATGCTTTTGAAAAACATGCTATATTGCTTTAAATAAAAAACCTACTTCATTAAAGGTGAAGTACTGTATTGACTATTCTCTTTATAGGCAGCAATGGATTTTTGCATGAATATGAATACAAAAGCCAACAGAAGAAAACTAGTACGAGCACTTTTCATAGTTCCTCGACAGAGGTAAGAACTGAACAGGAACAAGCTGGATCCACCCTTTGGTTATTTAACTTAACATATGACATATGTTTATATTTTTTAACTGCTTAAGTAACTGAAAACCAATGTATATTCCAAGTAGCATTTTTTTATTCCTGATGTACACTTCTGGAGCAATTTATGCTAGAGCCCCAAAGACATATTTAGGATTCATGATCAAGCAATTCACACAGTATTTTGCCACAGCAGTGTAAATTCTTTTAATAATTACTTTCTCTTTTCTGGTACTTGTATGTTTATAGCTAATCTTCTCATTACTTTTTTAAACCATGAAAACAACAACAAAACCTACCTTCTATCAAAAAAGGAGAATATGTTTCATTCAGGAGAACTCACACTTTTTTATGTAAGAACCTGTTAATAGTTAGAGCACAATGTAGTTTAGGTAGGAGGATTTTCTGTGGTACATTTAATTCTGATACAGTACATAGTCATTATCATAGCCTTGTATCTTCTGCAACAGAGTGGGTTCTACACCATCCAGTTTAGAGAAAGCAAGTATAATAGTTTGAGCCTGGCCTCTTCTGTCCATGTAGAGTTGTGCCGTTTCTCCTTGTCTTTCTTTGTGTAAGCAAGGTCCCTGCACTTACAGGAAGAGCCTTCCTTACAAAAATGATTGCAAATATTAAAATAAAAATGTTAAATTCATTGGAAGAATAATATATTTCTCTGCGCTCTGGTAAACTTATACCTTTAATAGGTGTAACTTAAATAGGTGCAATTATGAAGGAGTTGCTCTTCCGGCTCCACCTTGCCCTGTTTCTCCTCAGAGGTTGTTTTGATCCTGCTTTTAGTTTCAAGTGTTTCATCAACATCTTGGATTTCCTTTTGAGAGTTCACACCACTTAGATTCCATTCCCTTTTAACACTGGGAGAAGAAACATGGTTTGAGTGTCCGTTTTGTCTCAAGACTTGCGTAGACTACTGCTTTGAATATTTAATCACTTCTTGCACTGTGTTTTCAGCCTTAATTCTAGCTTATTTCTACATTCCATCTGCAATAAGCATCTGCTGTGCTAATAACCCTACTCTTTTAGCTGTACATAAAGCAATGGTTTGTTTGCTGACCATATCCATTAACCTGCTTCTGTGTTGATACTAGTTTTTGCAGTTAGATAGCGCACATAATCTTTCATTCTCTTATGCATTCTTTTCTCTAAAAAATAAGGTTTTGACATCTCAGTCTTTGGAGACTTGGATAGAGGCCTCATTGTGCCTGAAATACGAATTACTGACAGAGGAGGCAGGCAGCTGAATATCTTCTGTGCTAGACATAACTAGGTGCTCTTCAGTCCGAATGATGGTGTAGAGGAAATAATGTTTCTGTTTATCAGCCTGCTGGTAATCATGAAATGCATCAAAACACAATTTGAGAAGAACTTTTTTTTTCACAGTCTATGACATCTGCAGCAATATAAATCAGCAGGATGACTTAAATTGTTGTCTTCAACTACTATAATAGAGGATTTTCCATGTTTGCAAAACAAAAGTGGCTTGTTGGCTGGTTTGTGAACATACAGTAATATTTGTAGTACTGCCCTGTATTTCTTCCTGGTGCTGTGGATTCCACATGGGTCAAATTGGTTGTTAACTCTTAGAATTTCTTTGAAGATGCATTATTTTTTTTGCATAATCCACTACAGTGTGCTAGATGATAATGACCTGAAGGAACTTGTTGACATGGTCCCCAATGAAAGAGGTTCTTTCAAAGAACAACATCATGATGGCTTGTGAATTCAGCAGTATTCATGTATACCATGAAAGCAAAAGTTAAATTCTTTGTGTTTTGTAGTACTTAAAAAAAGGAGATGTGTCTTTGATCAGGCTGTACTAGGAACACAGTAAGTTCCCAGAAACATATATAGTCTCCACATTGTTGCTGTCCTCCCAATGGTAGTTCCATTATCCCACAAATCTGTTTTAAAAATCATCATAATAATTTTAAAAAATAATTTTTCTGTAGAAACTAGTAGACTAGTCTAGATGATGTGGTTGGCTCAAGGAGCTGCTATCTTCATGACAGTTCTGTTCTCTAATAGTTGGAACTAATACTGAAGCAAATGGCTCAGCTGATCTCACTGTTGCTTTTTAATTATAAATATTAATTATTGTTAATATTAAGAAATATTAACATTCCACGTACAATTCTTTTTTTAATACCTTTTTCTGCTGTCTGCTATGAGACCTACTGGACTAATGAATGCTCCCACTTCCAGCTGTAAGATCTGAAGTTCAGTTGCCTGTTCTTTTGCCTGCATTAGTGATGCCTGTCCCTGGGCTACTAAGCAGGAGAAACAGGATGTGGACTGAGCTGCTTGTTCTGAACCACAGACAGTTGCAATGAAAATACCTGCTGAATTGCCAATAGATGTAGATGACTTTAAATGGCAATCTATCCTAATTATGTAGGTTTGCTTTATTACTGCAGTTAGTAAAGGAGCAGTTCTGCTTTCTGTCTTGAAATCAACATTTATAATCCTTGTGGAAAAAATCCAGGTGTGTATATGGCACATGGTACTAATGGCTGCTATAAAATGCTACAAATTGATTTAGAAAATCATATAACACTCTGCTTTGAAACTTTGTATGCTGTGCATTAACAGTGTTTTTGCTTCATGTATCTCTTCACTGAGCCACAATGTTACGTCTTTACCTTCCGTTATTATTGTTGCACACTGGTTTTTACTAATTTCAGGAGTTTCTGCAATATCTCTCTGAGATACCATGGGAGAAGAAAGTTTGTTGTGGTTATGTCCTGAAGGAGGGGTTTTTGTGTGGTGGTTTTGTTTTGTTTTGCTTTGGGGGGTGGTTGTGAAAGGTTCAGAGGAACAGTGTCCTTTATAGGATGTGGATAAACCAGTATATTTTCGAAAAGCATTTAGTCTCCAAGCATATAAGGTAATGCTGTCCAAGTCTAGCTATTTCGTTGGCAGCCATAATAAGGTATTTCAATAACAGAGTAAGTTCTGTTTCTACTCTTGAGAGATCTTGAGAGTTTTAGGAAATGTGCAGGGGCAACAGTTTTACCAAGAAAGTACAAACTGGTTTCGTGTAGGAGCAGTAAGGCAGACACTGTAAAGTTAAAGTCATTATGCAGTGTTGCCAGGGTGCTTTCTTGCTCCCACTAGGATTGGATAGACTGGGACAAATGCAGGATTCTTCAAGACAGAAACTTTAACTTGACAAAAAAGGACAGGTTTTCCTGAACTATAGATTAGTGTTAGAATACAAGATCATTGCATTGCTCTTACATACATAAGTAAAATACTTACTTCTGCACTGCTCATCCATACATAAGTAAAATACTTATGAATGGATGGCATTTACATTTTCAGCTGCAATCTGAACCTCCAACCCAACAGAACAGAAAGCCTTTTAAAAAGATTTTTTCAATGTTAGTATACAAGTGGCTTTCAGATTTGCATTGGAGGATTGATCTAAAACTAATTATTAGCCTTTTAGTTCAGGACTACATAGTTTGCACTAAAGTGACAATACAGTCATTTAACTCATACTGTGCAGCTTTAGGGTATTTATGTGTAATTCTTTGCTCTCTAACTGAATTATCTTCCTGTACAGATACATGTAATTATTTATTTTTAACTGCATACTGCAATTCAGTCAGATTTTTTCAACTTCAGTGTGTGAAGTTTAAAATCTCTTTTTAGACCTTAAATTCAAAACAATTCTAGCCACATGCTAAATAGTAAATAGGGGTTCTTGTGGCTTCTGATTTTTTTGCTGTTCCCATCTGTGGTGATCTATGAAGCTGCAAGTTTACTAAGGAAGAGATCCATTGTTCATCATATGGAAGTTTTTAGCATTATCTTTCAGTGTTATTAATTCAGAAGTTAACTGCTTCTTGAGTGTTGAATATTTCTGAGCATTTTAACTGAAAAGTTGTAAACCTCCTGTAGCTCTGTATCCTGAGAATCCTCAGTAACAAGGTTCTTTTTGTTCAATGGAACGTGACTTAACAGTGTTTCAGTGGCGTGTCTCATTTAAGGATAAAACTGAGGGATGTGCTTGAGATCAAGGAGTTCATGCCATGGCTGAGAAACAGAAGCAAAAAGTGATTATCTGATAGCATGCGAGGTCCGCAGCATCGTTCTCTTCCTACTGAGCAATGTGGGTGGCAGTTTGTACCCGTTCAGGCCCTGTGAATACACTGCGTTTATCTGGATTATGATTATGTTTCTGAGGCAGGAGTTCTTGCTCTGTTAATTCAGTCTTTAAGCTGTCTTTCTGGTAGCATCCCAGTTAATAAATGCAAAATATGCCCCTTTCAATCTTTCTGGGTATAGATTTTTTTGCATATATATATATACACACATACTTTTTTATATAGACTTTCCGGATATAAAATTTTCCAGAGAGATTGCAATTAGGACTTTAATTGAGCAAAGTTGTTTTGTTGTTCTGAAATTTTTTGTTTTGTTTTATTTAAATTAACATTTGAAATTTACAGAAAAAGATGTGCTCTTAGATATTTCACTGAAATGCAGTCCATGTGATCTAGAGTTCACTAGATTTCAATCCAAGGTATGTGGTTGAAACGACAATGGTCAAAAGTAGTGTATTTTTACTGTGGTAGTTTATATTTAGGATGCTTAACAGGGGCTTCAAAGAGTAACTGACTCATCCCTGATGCTAGGTCTTGCTTCATAATGTAGATGAGTAGGAAGGGAAAGCAATCCTGTGGGTTTTGTGTGGTTTTTTTTTAATTTCTATCCCCCTTCTCAAGAAAAAGAAATGCTTTTGGAGAAAACAAAACCCAGTTAGATTAGCCTCAGTGCAGGTACCAGTAGATGGTGCCACTGATACTGTGAGCGCTCCACTTCTGAGCATGAATTTTTGTCTCCCCTGTGAGAGGGAACAGATTCAATCTCTGATTGCCAATTTCACTGTAATTGACCTAAGGCTTTTCCTTATTATATTTCACCTATTTCTAAATACCCAGTCTTGGTATTCTTCCCCATGAAGAAACCTTTTGTATTCTGTGAGGGAATAACAACAATGCGCTCTAAGACTTTAATTTTCCCCCAGGTATGTTCAGTTTACAGAGATGAAATTATTAGCTCTCAGCAGGCACGTACTTGTTCAGACCAGAATAAAACTTTCAGCTGTTTGTCTTAAAAGAGATGCCATACAGAAATCCCCTCAATTCAAATACACCTCCTCAATTCAGCCAAAGTCCTTTCTCAGTTGAGCTTTTGTAGGTGTGTATGAAGTAATGAGACTTTCACTTCTCTGAGAGTTAATGGCTAAATGCTTAATAACATCATAGTAACTTGCTGTGGCTAGTTGTCCTTGACTGTGTGTTCCAACAAGCTTGAAAAATGTAAATACTGCTTCAGTTATTGATTAACAAGAGAGAATAAAAACTGTTCAATAGGTAACTGGGCTACCTGCAATGTTTCACCAGGAGGTTTATGTGTTATCAGGAGGCTGCTTAGCTATGCCTCTCCAGGTAGTATATTCTGATGCTTCTAATCCACAATTTAAATACATAATGATCCCTCTTTCTGTGAGTGGATGTTAAAGATCTTGGAAATGTCTCTAGTGACATAGCAGTAGAAAGGCGAGGGGAGGCAGTCGCGTATGCTTTGTTTTGGGGTTTTTGTCTTGACTTTTCCAGTTTTACTTTGTGCCAGGGCAAGCTCAATGTATCAGCTATGCTTTTAGATTTTTTTGGCAGCATTTTTTTTTCCTTTTCTTTTCCCTAGCAGTAGGGAAAACCTTAATCCTTCATAAAGTGTAAACTCAAGATTCATTTTTCCCTTACAGGCCCTTACAGGCAATTTCTCACTTGAGGCATGCAAGTTTAAGGTGTTTCTCTACACTTAAAACAGTAGGCTCATTCTACAGTTCATCTGTTAACAGCATTAACTTACATTCTGAAAATAAACCAAAAAAACTTTCTTCAGCTTGTTAAAGAATATTATGAGGCCTCAGAGTGCAGTTGGTTTCTCTGCATTTAAAAGTGATACATGCGCATTGACGCAAAGCAGCAGTGTTAGGTTTTGTGTCCTGTTACAGGCTGCCGCAAACCAGGTTTAAGAGCACTTACTCCATTTTTACAACCAGATAGTCTTTGATGGAAAGGAACAAAGGAAAACACAAATTGCCCTCCAGAATTTCCTAAGGGAAACATGCAGTACTTTGAAATGGGTATGAAGGCATGTAATCCAGGAAAGAAAAAGAAAATAAGGAAAGTTCTATAGAAAATTTTGAAGTAATACCATTTGTGGGACTGCTAGCTGAGTTTTGGGTAAAAGGGTTGCCACATCACATCTGCTGAGCTTTATTTCATGTAATAACTACTGCATTCATTTAGAAGTTCACTACCTTAAAAATAAAGATGTTCTTATGTTCCTGGTTATGTCTGCTGCTACTCAAAGAAAAAAAAAAAAAAAAAAATTATAAAAATGCAGTAACAAATGGAGTTGTGTAAGAATTTTTCATTTAGCATATTGAGAGGGTTCTGAATTTTGTTTGTATCTGGTAATTTCTTAAAGGTCAAATTCCGTAGTTAAGATGGTGTTTGGCATTTCACCTAAGGCAGTAGTTTTAGAAGGAAATTAACTGTGAAGGATTCCAATAGGAGGTGGTGGCATACCTTCTTGTATTGTTGTTTTTAAATGATACTGCACTCTGAAGTGTGAGCCCATGAAACTGCATGTATGTAGTTCTGTCAGTATACATGCGTTCACTCTTTTCACAAGTAAATTGGTACCCATGCTTGTAGACAGAGATGCATTTCTGTTTATAAATTAGTTGTCTATTTTATAATCTCCTTTGTTTGCAGGTTGGATTTGCTACCATTTTATGCAAGACTGGTTGCCACGTTGCATCCATGTATGTCTGATGTAGCAGAGGATCTTTGTTCCATGCTGAAAGGGGATTTCAGATTTCATGTATGTTTTGTTGATTTAGTATTTTGCATTCAGATTAACCAATCTGATAGTAGTCATCCCTTGGGGAATAAAATAATGTTTGTTATTATGTTGATACTAGTTCTTAAATTCAGTGAATATTTCTCAACCAAGGAGGTTTGTTCTAGAATTACAATTAACCATGTATGCACAGATATATATATATGTTAAAATGAACTGTACAACAGTTACAACAAAAGTTGCAAAAATTAGAAACTGCTTCAACAGTAAGTATTGAGTCTTCTGTAAATTAATAACTTGCATTCAAAATGAGAACTGACCTATTCTAACAACATGTTCCCTACTACAAGGTTACTGTTGTAATATAGTTGTTATTATTGTAATGTAGTGCTTAATTAAAATTATTTTTTACAATTTTCACCAACCAGAATTTTATATTCCTCACAAACGTATTTTGCGGTGTTGTTTCTTCCACATTCTTCTAAGTTTTGTAATCAAATCGGTTATGGTGCACAGTGATGATTCCCTCACTGTTTTCTGAGATTTATGGCACAGATTTCAAATTTTTTTCTAATATTGCTGTTAAAAACATGTATGAATTGCTCAGACTTACTGAAGTCTTAACTATCTGAAGTTCAACTTTTTCAGCAAAAGCTATTTCTGTTGGGGAGAAGTACAATTTTGTATTTTATGGATTACGTTTAGATATAGATTTGTACTTTGTTAGTAAAATTATGCTGGATGTCAGTAATTTTAAAAGGGGAAAAAAAAAAAAGAAAAAGTCTTTACTTTATTAAACCTGACTTGAAAAAGCTGCCAATGTTTAATATTTCCTATAGGGACTATACAAGTGGTCATATTCATATAGAGACTATTTACTGATTTTAAAAATATAGCATCTAGAATACTTAACCACTACTTCACTGTGGCAAAGCAGGGGTGGCCAGGTGGGTGCATGTCTATAATAGTAAGTATGTCAGAGGACTTCGGTTTTTTAGGGGATGGGGAAAGAAAATGAAAAGCTTCTGAAGAAACAGGTTTGTAGAAACTTTTAGGAAACTCAGTGATAGGTAAAGATAGAGCATAAGGAACTACACAAATACCAGACACTGCTGAATTCCCCAGCTTACTATACACATTCAGGTCAAAGTAATTTCTAAGAGGTGGGTATTTTTGAGGGCCTAAAATAAAACGTTGTGGGTTTTTTTTTTTCCCCTAGGTAAGAAAAAAGGACCAGATCAACATTGAAACGAAGAATAAAACTGTGAGATTTATTGGTGAACTTACCAAGTTTAAGATGTTCTCCAAAAATGATACTCTCCACTGTTTAAAAGTTAGTGTTGTGATAGTCCTGTATTACTGTATGTGCTGATATTGTGTCCTGTTCCCCTTCATATCTCTATTGCTGATGTTATCTGTTAATTCATTGCTTAAGGTGTTTTAAACCCTGATGTCTGTTGCTACCGTATATGAGGAGACTTTTTTTATAGCTGTTCTAGAAGTTAGAATGTTTTAATTTTTGTGATGGTAGGAATATATTAAAATAAACTTCCACCTTTGGACATGATCAAATTGCTAATAATTTTCTGTGTAAAGTGATGGTAGACATTGCAACTTGTCTACTATACATTGCAAGACTTTCATTATGTTGATTTCAATTAATGTTTTTACAGAGAAAATAACAGTAAGGGGGAGAGGTTAAAGGCAGAAAGTTTTTCAGCGATGCAAGGAAGGGCTTATATGCCATTCTAGCAGGTGCTTTTGTTGAGGAACAAAAATCTTTGGAAAGCATTAATCTCTAGGCATATAATCTCAATTTACATGCTGATAAGCGTTCAAATTTATCCTTGATGTCAAGTACCAAATTAAAAATTGAAAATGGGTTTTAAAAAATAAAAGTGCCTTTAAAAGTTGGTTGAAGACTCACTTGGGTTAAGATGACTTCTGGTGGGAATAGTTTCAGTTCATTGACTCATTAGGTATTGAAGCTGAATGCTTAAATAATTATACTCATAATTTTTCTTCTCTCATCTATAAGATACTGTAAAATACAAAGCTCTATTAATTTTTAGTTATTGCTTAACTGAAACAATACAATTCAATTAGATGTGCTCTGAGGTTATTGTGTCCTTTTGCAGTATTATGTGGTGGTTTTCCAGTCTAGCAGCAGGAATTTTAAAGCAGATGTGCCTGAGTTAGAAGGGATATGGGAGAAATTATAGTGTTTGTTTTAATATTGTAGTCTTTTTATGGTAGTCTTCGAAAGTCTCCTGTTTTTCAGGTTTCTGGGGTCAGAATTGGGGATCTAGACTGTTCTTATAATACCTTTTTTAATGAGATAAATATTTTGAGTTTTGTTGACATCTGATCAGTGAAATCAATTTGCATTTTTTTCTTAAAGACTGTGGAACATCACAGTAATGTAAAGTCTGGTAGATACAACTTGCTGTTTTCTGCAGTTCAAAAAGATGCTTAACATGCTGTGTTTTTATATAAACATATGCTAGATGCTCCTGTCAGACTTTTCTCATCACCATATTGAAATGGCATGTACTCTGCTGGAAACCTGTGGACGATTCCTCTTTAGATCACCAGAATCTCACTTAAGGACCAGTGTTCTTTTGGTAAGAGAAAAGTCGTCGTCTTATGGGGGAGGGTGTCATGCACTTAATTAAACCAATTCTTTTATTTTCTGGCTTTGTGATGTGATCTCACCATAATAATGATTGTGACTAATATCTTAATTGTCAGTTACAATGTTCAAGCGCTAGTAAGTGAAAACTTAATTCGTTAAGTTTTTATCTTGGGTGCTCAGGGAGGGTAACATTCTTGATTCTTTAATAAAAAGAAGACAAGTATGGGAGGACAGTGAATCAGTTTTCCTGAAATCTTGCCTTCTCGTTGTGGAATGGGGTTGAGATGGGCTAGTGTTACGTATGTGCAAGTCCTAGGCTGCTTTGGCACTATCAGCCTGGGCTTGTAGTCCTATGGACCTGTATCATCTTGTTATTTATAGCCTGTCCAGTGTTGTCTCAGCTCTGAGATTGCACCTCCTGTGAGAACAGCTCTCTGAAAGTATTCTGGAGAACTCCAGTTGACCTATAAATCTGTTCATGACTTAAAATGTAAATGAAGAATTCAGTTTCTGAAGCAAAAAACTATTGTTTTTGAACTACAGATAATTCAGAGATAGGGCAAAACCAGAGGATGAGGTTGAAAGAATGTAGTAGCTGTACCTGAACATGCCTGAGATACTGTTTGAGGGGGAAAATGGTAGTAAATGGAACTGGAGATGGTAAGATACTTCAACTGGAGGTGAAGATAGTTGTGAGAGTGTGCCTTCCTTCATAACAACGTGAGGTTCTGAATTTGAAGAAAAACTTTATGAAGACACTAGAGGAACGGGGTTTAGAAACAGAGATTGGTAATTAAGGTAAGAGTAGAAGTGGTATCTGTAAGTCTAGGCAAGTACTGGCAAAGATTTAAAAATAACAAGGATTAGCTTTGGGTCTTTTTTAATGTATGAATTTGAGCCCTGAATAATATGTTCACTGGCTTGAGACAATCCTAAAACTCTGTGTCCAAGGCAAGAGACTGAGTCAAATGTGTTTGAAGAAGTCCTTCAAAGATAGATATTAGCCACAGGAACTTGCATTAAATTAGAAGCAGTTTAAGCAGATGCAGACCTAGGAATAGGCCACGTTGTTGTATTAGAAGTCTGACTGGATGTTTTAACGTCCTCTTCAAGTTCGTGCACTGCAGGAATAATACAGACGTGTATGTGCAGTAAAGAAAGTAGTCTGTGTTTGGGGGAGAAAGTGGACAGTTTACCCTTCTGGAAGGGAGCAGTTGTAAGTGTTTGGAATCTCTTTTTATAGAGGCAGAGCACTTAAGCTGTGAAATACCGCTGGGTCTGCTCTATCTCCTTTCTTACCAAAGCACAGGCTTATACTTGACATGTCATTCTCTTGACTCTTTAGCCTCCCTTCTCATGCTGTAGAGTTAATGAAGCAGTTGTTGCATACTTGGGTATATTGTTGTACGATTTCTTTTCTACAAAATGCTGTTTCTTTTTGAACCTCTTTGAATGTCTTAGCGTTGTTTCAGTGGTGTAGTCAGTCACGAGAGGAAAGATGTGCAAATACGCTGCAAGTTCTCGGCTCGTGCTTTTTGTTGCAGCGTACTTTGTGTCTTGAAAGGTTCAGTCTCTCAATTTTCTGAAGGTTTGCCAGCTGATGTGTTTTATTGTTAAATATATTCCTTTCCATAATCAGGTATTTTTCCACTGAAAACACTGGTCCATTATCTTTAAAAGACACTTTACTCACTGCTACCATTTTGTTGTACTTAACAATAATTTTAGAGGTCAGGAAAAATCAAATACCTTTACCAGAGCTGCTTTTTGTAACGGACTGCTTTTAGTCTTATGCACTGCAAAAATGCTGACTGTTAGCTGTATTGCTGAACTCTGCTGGATGAATGCTAAACATGACTTGACTGTGAAGTGTAAGACAAACCACAAATGCTCTTGTCAATAACTGAGGTTTAAAGCCTCACAAGGTTTTGGTTAAGTAGTCTTTTCTTACACATTGAGGAACCAGGAGAAGCTAGAGATGGCAAGTACGTTTGGTATATCTATTAAGATGTAAAATAAGCTAAACATTTATATTCTGCAACCGTATTAATAGCTACATCGTATAATGTTGCCCTGTAGAATGTAGAGATTAATTTTGATTTAAATAGTATGGTACCAGTTAGTGTAAACTGTAGAAAATATGACTCCTAAAGCAAGCTAATTAGGATCTAGTGGTAAAAATCCAAGTAAGTGTAAAGCTGATCTTACCAATGACCCTTATTGGTAAAATTAAGGCCTGTTGATCTTCCAAATAATTATTGGTCTTAAATCTTCACTGCTGACGATGTATTATGTACTAAGATGCCAAACAGGCCATATGTCTCCTATTAAAGACAATATTGCTTTGTCCTGGTATGGAAGAAAGTCATAGTTAAGAATGGATTTTAAAAGTTATTAAGGAAAAATTAATTATTAGGAACTAAAGCGTTCTATGAGTGCCACAAACTTAGTGGCACTAAGTGACTTTAGAGAAACATTTAATGATCACATACTGGGTTTGTAGAACTACTGTCAGGTTTTGCAAATTATTTAAAGATTCTTTTATCAGGGCAATGTTTATTTCTGTTAATCGTTCTTGGCAAGTCTTTCAAATTCAATATCCTTTATGTAATTTAAAATACTGATGTAAAACTAACTTGGCTTTAGGGTTGGTCTGTTGATAAATAGATTATTTTAATTGGATTATTTTAATTCGTGCTTTGGAAAGAAGATCAGCATTATCTTGATCTATGTTTCTTTAATGTAATCATGTTAAAATGTCAAGTTCTTGTGTCACGCTGTTCTGGTCTTGTTAAAAGAATACCAAGTTTTGGTATTAAAGAACTTCTGATGCATTTTTAATCCTTTAACTTAGACAGTTGTCTCAAATTGTCTTTTAAAGCTTTAGGGCAAGATCACTTGTATTCATAAACATACAGAACTTAAGTTACACGGTGGCTTGTTTCTTGGGGAGACTCCTTTCATAAATGGGGTTGAAACTGCGGGAGGATGCAACAGTGTAATTGTAGAATTACAATTAGAATGAGACTGTTAATTTGCTATAACAATGCTGTGCTTCCAAGAAATTTAGAATTTTGATTTTGAACTGTTGAACAAGTAGCAGGGCAGAGTAGTGTGGGTAGTAAAGGGAAGGAGAAGCTGAACAGTTTCAGTATCTTATTACAATCTGATAATGTAAATGTTAGTCATGCTGAAATGCTTTTCTGAAATGGGCTTTTCCTGCTCCTTTGGTTTTACTTGGTGACTTCTATCTTTTCCCCCCTTCTCTCTCTCTCTCTCTCTCTTTTTGGGTTTTTTTTGGTCTGTGTTGCAAAAATTCTATTTCTTGCAATGCAAGTTGATGTTACCAGCTTGAGGGGGGCAAGAGCAAGACTACTAACCAGAGGAGCATCTCCTAATTCTCCACAGATTTTCTTTTGAAATGCATCTGCAGTATATGCTGCATGCAGAGAGGTTTTGTTACCAAGAAAAAAACCAGCCACTAAACCCTCTTGCTGTTTTAACTTTTGGACGTTTTAATGTTGTTTGTGATATCCTTTTATTAAAGGAAAACCAGAAACCTAATCTTTAAATGTAATGCTTTACCTTTGTGGTTCTTCATTTTAGCCTAGGAAAATGAAGATCCAAAGTAGTTAATTAGCTTGAAGTGCTTTAGACTTGAAGGTCTTGTTTTTTTCTTCTGAAATGTGTCAAGGTTTTTGTTATTGTAGTCAGCATATTGTTACAGTTTCTGTTTGTTGCCTGTCCATCTGACTTGATGCCTTAAATGAAAAAGGATTGAAACACACAGTTGCTTAAAATAGTGATGATTTTAAACAGAGATTAAGATCAATACCATCCACTTAGAGTTAGAATACATACTTGGGATTGCTCAAAAAGAATGTGAATTACAGTGATTTTGAGACTCGGGGTAGTGCCTATTGTCTCTTCTGGGAAGAAACATTTTAATTATAACCTGTTACTTACAGTATAATGTACAACTTTTTATAACAGGAGGATAGACAAATTATGTAGTTGTAGTGGGGTTTTAATTTTATTTGCAAGCCTTTCTGCCATTTTCTGTTATGCTTTACTTTGCCCTAGTTAATTTTTCAGTTCATAGTAAAACATGATAAACGTCATTAAGGTAGTAAAGACGTATTTTCTCCCGATGCATCTAGAAAAGGTGAAAAATTTACAAAGGTAATATTAACGTATATGACGCTGTTAAGTTTTGAAACTTTGTACTATAAGTGTTTTTTCCACACATAAAACAACTTATGTACGCATTTGTTAAGCACCTGTAGGTAAACTTGCTACCACTTGACAGAAATTTCCCATTTGGAAGGGAACAGTCTCAGTTAGGGAATCAAAGGGGGAGGTCATTTGTGTCATGGAAAAAGTTAAAAATGAAATACCTTAGCGTTGGTGTCAGATTGATCTACCTAGGAATGGATCCATACAGTCTAGGAGGAAAATCACATTATTTTTTGGGTTACTATGTTACACAAAGCTACTCTTCCTCTTTGAGTTAGTAGCTAAAACTCAAGGTTAAGAAGCTGTTGGAGTTGAACTGAACCACTGCCTTGTAAAAGAAACTTTAAATTACTCAAGTTTAGGGAAAGGTCCACCAGCATGAAAAATTGTGCTTCTTCGCCAATGATCAAAGAAGATGTAAACCTTTTTAATTAGTTTACTGGACTGCATGAATGTATATACTAACATTTGCATGTGGTGATAGAACAGTACTTCCACCTTAGTTTAGTTTATCTGTTTGATGCTGTAAATTACTGTGTAGCCAACCTCTTTTAAATAGTAAAGTCTAAACTAGTGCAGTTTCTTTTACTGTTGAACCACCTTAGAGCGATTTAGAATATATGGGATCGTATGATGTACATAAAAATGCAATGCAACTTACAATATTACACACGTATATACATAAATACACACATGCATATAAAAAGATTTTATAATGGAATTAAGGTCATCCTCATCTTTAACTGTAAAAATCAGCAGCTTAGAACAGCTACTTTAGTTCTTGTACAGAATTTTTAGATACAAGAAACTTTTAAAACCCACCAAATAAATCTTAAAGGACATATTCAAGATGAAATATGGAGAAAAGGTTGTATTCAGTGAGGAAAATTAGGACATTCCTGACAGTTAAGCACAGTAATTAGTGTTGATGTAGTAACCTTTTACATGTCTGATTTTTTTCCTGAAGTCGTACCTTGTGGTAGACTGCAAGAAAAACATTCCGCTTGGGTAAACAACAATGGAGTATGCAATAAGGAAAATGCCATTGCCTAAACCATTGAAAATTAATGTGAAACCATCAGTATAAACTCTCTGGAGTTGCATACTGATGTAGAAAATACGTTGCCAATCTTATGATGATTCATTGTGTTTGTGTCAAGACATCAGGATTTCAGTTACTTTAGTTAAATAAAATCATGTTTTGAATAAATTGCTAATAATCTTATTCATCATTTATCTAAACCATAACATTTAGATTTCAAGTTAAACTTTAAATACTGTCCTGAAACTTTTTTCACCATAGGTGAACCATTGTAAAAATTGGGATTGTAAAGAAAAATGATCCTGGAAATAGCAACACAGAGCTACATATATGCATTGTCCTTTCTCTTCTCTACCCAAGCTTTTAACTTTTCTGCGAACCTTCATGTTTCCTTTATCTCAAATGTAGATGTAAAAGCCTTTGGCTTGAAAATGTAGTATGTCAATGTCTTTAGTTGATCATTTGCATTTATTTCCAGGAACAAATGATGAGAAAAAAACAAGCAATGCATCTTGATGCACGCTATGTTACAATGGTAGAAAATGCATATTACTACTGTAATCCCCCTCCAGCTGAAAAAACTGTGAAGAAAAAACGTCCTCCTTTACAGGAATATATTCGTAAGCTTCTTTACAAGGATCTTTCCAAAGTCACCACAGAGAAGGCAAGTCCTTTTGAAATCTTTAATACAGGTTTTACTGGAAGTGATATAGTACTACAGGGTTTGGGAAGGGTTATAATTTTTTTAATTGCAAGCAAGAGGGATCATTTTTGTATACCTACTTGTTAAGATAGCTTAATTTCTTTTATTGTAATGCATAGAAGTTCCAGTCATGGACCTGTATTCTCCATAGCATTAACTGCTGAACAAATATAGAATGAAATGAGAATCTTTGTGCTAAGTAAGTACCTGTGTTCGGAGTAAGAGATGAAAGACTACTGTTAAATACAGACTGTTAAGAGCAAGGAAACTACAGAACAGATTTGGACAGCTTGATTAGTAGCTAGAGAGCAGAAGTTGGGTTACATGTATAAGGATGCTTGAAAAAGAGAATGAGGTTGCTTGCAGGTGCCTACAGGGATTTCATCCCAACTGAGAGATGTGGGGATGACAGTGAGTAACCTGATATTTTGCCTGCTAAAACGTTAAGTTTGTCTTAAAATTTGGTTTAGGTCCTGAGACAGATGCGCAAGCTGCCTTGGCAGGATGCAGAAGTAAAAGACTATGTTATATGCTGTATGATCAACATCTGGAATGTGAAATATAATAGTATTCACTGTGTAGCCAACCTCTTAGCAGGGTTGGTCCTCTACCAGGAAGATGTTGGAATTCATGTTGTGGATGGAGTACTAGAGGATATTCGACTAGGAATGGAGGTAAACAACCAACATTCTTACTAACCTATATTCATCTACTTATGTTGAAAGGAAAATAGTAAAATAATCTTGCTTAAAGAAAGGTATCCTTGGATTCTGGATTTTTGTCTGAAGACTTTTTTACCTCAATTGTTTGCTTTGTGTAGGTTTATTTAAATCAAAACCGCAACATCCCCCCAAAAAAACCCAGCAAACTGCAGCCATTACTAGGATAGTTGCTTTGCTCCTCTTGTAGTAATGGCATACAACTTGTTCTTTCACAGTGTAGTCAGATCCGTGCACCTTAACTTTGGGGACTAGTCCATATTTGATAGATGAATTTACAAGAATTCTCTAGGCAATGAAAAATCATCATAGATTTAAGATAGAGTGTATGCTAAATGTGTTTGAACTTTATAATAACTATTAGTTGACCAGCTTTCATAACTACCTTTTAATGTTTAATTTTGTTAACGTATGTAGCCAGAAGTAACCATCTTTTATTATGATAAATTCCATCAATTTTTTATACTGCTTTTTGCTTTCAAAAAAACCCCCAAACCAAAACCCCACCAAACAGCAAACCTTTTACAAAGATTCTGTTGTCTGCATGATAAAGTGATTTTTTTGTTGTTGTTGTTCTTTTTTGATAAAGGTTAACCAGCCAAAGTTTAACCAACGGCGGATCAGCAGTGCCAAGTTTTTGGGGGAGCTTTACAATTATCGAATGGTGGAATCAGCTGTAATATTTCGAACTCTGTATTCTTTCACATCATTTGGTGTGAACCCTGATGGTAGTCCTAGTCCACTGGACCCTCCAGAGCATCTTTTCAGAATCAGACTAGTTTGTACTATCCTTGATACCTGTGGGCAGTATTTTGACAGAGGATCCAGCAAACGTAAACTTGATTGCTTCCTTGTATATTTTCAGGTATGCTAAACTAAATTCTATATAGTTCTGTAGATTTCTTTAACAAGCAAACATGAGTCAGTCTGTTACTTACATTGTTTTCTAGCCCGTAGTTTTTAGAATCCTGTCTGTCTGATAGCAGTTTTATTTTAGTGATATGTATGTTCAGTTATATGTAGATGTTACTGTTTCAGCAAACTTGCAGGACACTGGGATAGCGGTAGATTCACTGAAGGGTTTAGGTTCCCCGCTTCAGGGGGTCTCAGCAAGTGGGAAAATGGGCTGACAGAAACCTTGTGAATTCCAGCCAAGGTAAGTATCAAGTCTTCCAGTTGAGATGGAATAGCTCCATGCAGCAATACTGCCTGGTACTGACTACGCAGAAAGCAGCTTTGCAGGAAAAGGTCCGAGACTCCTGGACTGTATGAACATGACAAAATTCTGCACCATTAGGGTGATGAAGGCCAACAGCGTATTATGTTGTGTTGACAAGGGTGTAGCCAGCGGATTGAAGAAAGTGAATTTTTTCTTTTTTCACTTTACTTCTGCCTTGGCACTTGTGAGGCCATGTCTGGAGCACTGTTTCCAGGTCAGGGCTTCCTGGCAGATGAGAGGAGAGACATTTGCAAACTGAGCTGAGTCCAGTGGGAGGTCACCAAAATGATCAGGAGGCTGTCAGTGCTCACATTGTGGGTTTACTCAGCTTGGAGAAGAGTGCGCTCATTAAATTGCTGTCCTCAGCTAACAGTGTTTGTAGAGTCAGATGCTTCCCAGGCATGCACAGTGAAAGGATGAGAAGTAATGGTCACAAGGTGGTGCAGCAAGGAAGGTTCTGACTCAGTAGATGTAATGGAAGGGGGGGAAGGATTTCATAATGGGAGTGTTTAAACACTGGAATAGGTTTCTTAGAAAGTGGGGAATTCCAGTCCATGGAGTTCGTGCTAAAACTCTTTGGACTTAATTTCTTTGTCTTTCTGCTTCTGTCTTCAAATTGTACTAAAACAAGGGTATTTTACAAAATTAAGATGATAACGACTTATTTTAGACCTCCAGAATGGATATCCTTCATCTGTATACAAGATGTAAAATGATGTTTTGAAGTACAGCATGGTCTTGTTTTCAAACCCAAAATAAACTTGTCAGTGAAAAAGTCATTGCATTTTTGTTCCACCTTATAATTTCAAACAAGCGTTCCTTTTGACCATGTCACCTTATAAATAAAAATTCTGTTACTCGTCCATTGTTTTCAGATGCGATTTTTGCAATACCTTTGTTCTTGGATTCTACTGTTAGGTTCACTTAGGATCAGCATTTATTTCTCACAATTTTATTGTAAAGGGTATGCGCTAATTTATTATGAAGCAAACCGTATCAGTCACTTCATGCTAGCTGCAGTCTTAAAACTTTTTGTGATGTTTTACCCCTTCTCCCCATAATATGCCTTTTCGGAGAATTAATTTTCTTACAAATATATGGAGGCAGGATTTGAAAGCTGGCTGATTAAGTGCTCGTCTCTCATAGAAAGAATCTACCCATAGAAGGCACTTTCTTTTCAGTGTTTTTTTGCTCAGTCTTCATACTTCTAACAGTTGTTATGATAAAAGGAGCATGTTCTTAATGTTTGTGATATCCAGTGTTACCAAACAGTGTTTAGTGATATCAAAATATCTAACAGTTGTATGAAACAGGAGAGCAGTGATGTGAAATCTTTTGCATTTTTTACTGTACAAACATAGCTAAGCATTACAAACTTAAGTTAAATAGTTTATAAATGCCACTGTGCATATAATTTATTTGAAAATTTTGTATTCTAGCGGTATGTTTGGTGGAAAAAAAGTCTGGATGTTTGGACAAAAGACCACCCATTTCCTATAGACATAGACTATATGATCAGTGATACTCTGGAACTGCTGAGACCAAAGATAAAGCTCTGCAATTCTCTGGAAGAAGCTATCAGACAGGTGCAAGACTTGGAACGAGAATTCTTAATAAAATTAGGTAAGAAAGTGTACAAGGGAAATGAGGTGTTTTCTTTAAATTGCCTTTTGTGTAGTGGTGATGATAGGTAACTATTGTTATTCTCATGGTGTGATCTTTTTAGTCTCATGATAGAAATATTTGTGTAACTTGTTTGCATTTCTCTCATCACCATAGAGATCATATAGAATCTCCATAACTCTAAAGTGATTAATTATTTTTAAAAAAAAAAAAATCAATGTCAGCACTATTAATATAGTAGTATTTGGAGTGGAGTAGTGTGACTGTGTGTAGATATATTATATTAGTATATGCAGTAGTATGGTGCAAATAATGAGGAAGAAAACTGAATATCATCAGAAAAATTTAGGAAGCATGCTCTACTATGAAAAGCAAGAGTATCTGTGCACTCAGTTACTGCAACCTGTTGGTTGGTAAGCACTGATGAAAACTAGCTTGGTCATTTGGTAGATCGGTTGCTTGCAACTCTCTGTTCCTTGCCCAGTTCTGGATTTCACTAAAGTTAATGTGTCTAAGCATTAGTGTAAGACTACAATAAAAGAGAGAACAGATTTTGCTTTTAAAACACAGTCAGGTACTTTGAGCATTACACTTTTTTTAGAATAATTTTGAATGGGTTTTACATTTCATTAGAGGCCAGAGGATGAATTTCGTTTCATGAATTAGAGCTTTTGTTGGATTATTAAAGTGGTTTTTTCTTCTTAATATGTACCTTTTGGCTAAGTTCCGTGCTACCTCGTAGTTTCTGCTAAGATTACAGTGATGTGCATCTATAAATCTTGCTGTGTTAAAAATCAGTAATTCCTGGAGAAAAATGTTGGGCTTGCAGCACAGCTGAGTTGACAAAATACTGGTTAGTGTGTATCTATAACTATCATCATCATATTAACCTTTAAAACTTTTGTACAGATCAGTTCTTACTAATTATTGGATATTACTGTGCTCATTTCTGATTAAATGGAGTTGTTTTCTAATCTTCTATTTTTATTTGAAGACAAGCTTGTTCCTTAAAAGCTTTCATATGTAAATTTTACACTTTGTAAGTGTTAATTAGAACCTTAATAGCACTTCATCTAGTTAGACAAATTGAACTTTTAAGAATAATCCTTTAATCCAGTGGGATAAGTATGTGTAATAGCCAGGTAAAACACTGCAACTTCTGTTTTATGTGGAATTTATTTTTTTAATATGCTGTTTGTTTGATTGACATGCCTTAAAATTACCTATGGAGTAACTTAAATGCAGATAAAAATTTCCATGTGGTCTGATCTAAATACCAGCTTTTATGATCTCAGAATAACCAAGAAGCAATTTACAAGTAGTGACATAAACTGTAATATTCTTTTGAAAGATACTTGGCCCTTCTTTCCTACGAACACCTCCTGCCTTTCTGATCTTTGAAGGTTATGATGATAGGTGTAAGCACATCTGAAGGAAATGAGGTTTTTAATACTTTAGCAAAAGCTGTAGTAAAACTGCAGTTCTTGATCAGTTTGTCCCCACAGCTCCCCAGCCCGTGGACAGCAACACCAAGAAGGTACTGTGCTAAAGACCATGGTGTGCTTTGCTCTTTGTCAGTCCGAAGTGTAATTCTAGGCAGAACAGTGGGGTGTCTTGTTGCCTGCAGACCATGCATTTCGGACTGACTGTTGGTTCCTGTGCTGCTCTGGTGGGTTTGTACTGGTGAGAATATAGGGTGATTCAAAAGGACCTCTTGCATAATTGTGGAGCAGCAGGTACTTTGAAGAGCACAGTATTTACAAATAGGGGGGGAAAAAGAATGCTTTGAAACTTCTGGAATACAAAGGAGGAAGTGTGTGTGTGTGTGTATTTACACAGAACTGAAATCCTCAGTAACTACCATACAACCATATATACCATTCCTTTTATTTGAGTTTTGTCTAATTTAAGCGTGGCTCTAAAAATTCACCTCCTCCTAAAGCTGATCTTTGTGATCTTAGTCAAATTTTTGTAGAGACCTGGCAGTGTGTTTCTGCATATTGGATCTCTTAAAGGCAGCTGGAGGGGAAAAAAGCAACAACAACAAAAAAACCAATCAGGTATGCCCCAAACCACTTGTATATTCAGAATCTAGACTTCTGCTTGGGAATTGTGTACTCCTGCATTTGTTCTTTGCATATGGCAGAGAACAAACAAGGAGTGGCACAAACACAGAACTGACGTGTTCATTTGCTGTCCAAAAAAACCTTTACACTAACAGCCAACCCCAGGTGTGGTTGGTATGATGTCAAAATGTGAATGGCAAACTGCATAGCGGCTTGTATTGACTCCTTAGTAAAATCTTTCAAAAATTGCTGGCTTAGTTCTGCTGTGTTGCAGAAGACTGGCATCAGCATTGCTTTCTGCTAGCTCAAACCATGATCCTCTGGAGGATTAAGTGACTTCGTAAATGAAAAAAAATTAAAAGAATGTATGAGAACAATAGTGTATATGCTGGAAGTTTGTTCTGTTTTGCATTGGATGACTAATTTTTGCAATGACTGTTCTTGAAAACAGATTCGGCCCCCCCCCCCCCGTCAGAACCACGCTCAATTCTTAAATACTTTATCTGAAAACAATTCTGATTGAAATCTATATCTAAGACTAAATTGGACACTGAAAGAAGCCAAAACTTATTGTTCGCTGCTGTGGGAATGGTATAGATAAGAAGTATTACATTGAAGGATACCTTATTGAAAGAAAGCAGAGGTTTAGGGAGCTACACTTGATAACTTGCACACAGAGTAAACCAAAACGTCTTGAGAGACAGAGTTAACAAGCAGGTCAGTAAGGAAAACTGCAAGATGAAGTAAAATGGTGAAAGAACTGTCAGTCCTGTCTGCAAGTAGGATGAGCATACTAGATAATACTTTTGGAAAGAGACTGATTTCTAAAACAGTTTATATAGGCACCTACATCCTCATAGGTTCAAGTGCAGCCTCAGAGCATGAAAAGAGGGTCAGAAAGTTTTATTACAGTCTGAGAATATAGTTGTTTCAAAACCTGTTAATTGACAGTAGTGTGAAGTACTGTAACTAAGGCTGCAGGGTCTTGATGTGTTCTGGGTTCTGCTGGTTTTGTAGAGCATCTATAACTTAGTGCTCATGTTTCAGTGCATGTTCCAGTAAGGTTGCACATTTAGTTTGCAGATATTTTGAAGCAGTTTGCACAGTGCAGTGTCTTGATTGCTGTTCTGTGGGAGATTTTAAACATTCTTCGTAATGTTTTCCTCCTTTTCTGGCAGGGAAATTATTACCCTTTACGAGTAAGGTAGCTGTATAGAAAACGTTTCATTCAAAAGTTGAGTATTACAACCCATTGGAAGTTTTAGTGTTCAGTAACAATGGACTTCTGAAGTGATCTTCCACATATAACTTGAGTGGTTATGTGTTCTAATTCTTTCTCTTTTTCCACGTTTCAGGAATTGTGAATGACAAAGATTCCAAAGATTCCATTACGGAAGGAGAGAACCTGGAAGAGGATGAAGAGGAGGAAGAAGGTGGAGCAGAGACAGAGGAACAATCTGGAAATGAAAGTGAAGTAAATGAGCCAGAAGAAGAGGTGAACTTAATCATTTACTTGCAGTATTTTGATTACTCATTATTTTCTGAAGCCCTTCTATCTCACAGAGTTAGCAGGTGAAATGTGGGTGTGCACAACCCAGTCGGTACTCTTGGGGGTATTTCCATCCCAGTTTTGTATATATGGAAAACTGAATACAGTGTCTGAGGCTTATTCTAGAGAATTTATGGCAGCAATGTGAACCTGACAACTTAGTTCAGGGTATGTGCTGCTTCCCAACAAAAAGATGCCTTTAGTTTTTGGCATGAAAACACTTTCAGATAATTATCTTTATCTCTTGCAGAAACAAAAGTATTGACTAGATGTCAGAGCAGTTGTGTAGGAAAAATAACAAGTGTTCAGAATATGCCTGTGTAATGTGAATAAATAAAAGACTTATGGAGCGTAAGAACCTTCCTTGTTCACTCTGCCAGTCGTATTTTGAATCAGAAATGGTGGAGCCAATAAAAAAGATGTGTACATAGAAATTCTAACTTGTCACTATGACACAGCAAAGTTTACATGGTAATGGTAGTGTTATGAGAAAATGAGTTCATCAAGGTAATAGGACATGCTTTTCTCCTTATGCTTGGGTTGGTTGGTTTACTAGTAAGCTTTCTTTCAGTCCGTGCTTCTCAGCGTTAAAGTTCCTGAATTTTGGCTGGGTTTGTGCCTTTACCCACAAATTAATAGTATCATTAGAATCAGAAGTGGTTGTGGGGTGGGGAAGGGACCTCTGGAGATCATCTTGTCCAACCTCTCTTGCTCAAAGCAGGGTCACCTGCAGCAGGTTGCTTGTGGCAGTGTCCGATCAAGTTTTTTGTATCTCCAAGAATGGAGGCTCCACAACCTTTCTGGGCAATCTGTTCCAGTGTTTAGGCACCATCACAGTAAAGAAGGCTGTTTTTCTTACATCTAAATGAAATTTTTCAACTTGTGTCTGAGTCAGGGCCCAACTGCTCTGGGTCTGTCACAGGGCACCACTGAGAAAAGTCGAACTCCCTCTTCTTTGTTCCCTCCCTTGAGGTATTACACACATTGAGAAGATCTCACCCCACCCCGAGCCTTCTCCTCCCCAGACTAAACACCACCACCTCTCTCAGCCTCTCCTCCTATGACAGGTGCTCCAATCACTTAATCATTTTCACAGCCTATTGCTGGACTCACTGCAGTATGTCCATATCTGTTGTGTATTGGGGAACCCAGAGCTGGGCACAGCACTCCAGATGTGTCTTGCCAGTGCTGAGCAGGCAGGAAGGATTACCTCCTTTGACATGTCAACAACGCTTTTTCGTAATGCAGCCCAGGATGCTGTCAGCTGCCTTTGCTGCAAGGATGCATCACTGGTTCTTGGTCAGTTTGCTGTCCTCTGGGACCCCAGGTCCTTCTCTGCCGAGCTGCTTTCCAGCTGGGCAGCCTCCAGCCTGTACTGGTGAAATGGGGTTATTGCTCCTCAGATGCTGGACTTTGCATTTCCCTTTACTGAACTTCATGAGTTCTTGCCAATCCATTCCTCCAGTTTGTCGAGTTCCGTCTGAGCGGCAGCACAACTGTCTGGTGTATCAGCCATTGCTCCCTGTTTTCTGCTGTATGTTTGTGTGAAAATGTCAGATAAAGCTGAGTGAGTTCAGACTGAAACATTAAATGCAAAACACAACAAATTTACTGAGACTGAACTGAGCTAAAGAGGTTTGGCTGGGGAGAGGGTAGGAAAGGTGCAGAAAAGGTAAATGAGGAATCAGATGCAAGTGGCCTTTTTTGTTGTAAAATAGTCAGAAGTTATTCATTGAATGTTTCAGGAGGGCTCTGACAATGAGGAAGAAGAAGGTGAAGAAGAAGAGGAAGAAAACACGGATTATCTTACAGACTCCAATAAGGAAAATGAAACAGATGAGGAGAATACAGTATGTATTGTAGCTTAAGATAAGTGAATGGACTTTTGCATCTTTGGTTTTCTTTACGGAATGTTTTTTGCCAGTGCTGCTCGTAACATGTCTGGGAAAACACAGCAAGAACACTACACTCCCTGCTATTCTTTCAAATACATTTTAGAGCTTATTTTTATATTTGCAGACTTTCATGATTACCTTCTGAAAATATTTATGCTGTCAGCTTTACTACAACATGTTTTCACAGGACCGTGCGCTTTCACAGGTGGTAGCTAGACTGGAAAAGATTGCATAAATGATGGTTTTGCAATGCTAGCAATGGTAGCAAAGTGATATTATACAACAAGGTAAAATAGTTACACTCCAGTAGATCTCAAAACTAAAAAGGAGACAAACCACAAAGTGAAAAATTACTAAAATACAAGTTTGGGATTGGCAGATTATAACACCTGTAGCAAAAAAACCCATCTGGTTGAGCCTGAACTGCAGTTACACAGTAAGGAATGTAACGAACATTGTGGTCAGTACCCTAACACATTGTTCTAGAAACATTTTTTGTTGTCAAGTTATGCTTTCCAAATACTGAAGGATAGTATTTATCTTGAAAAGACCATGTAACTTTATGGACTTAATGGAAAAATTAGTTAAATTAGGTGTGGTAAGGATAGAGACTTTTCTTTGTATTGTTGCCATATCTAGAATGTGTGTGTACACATCTGTGCACATGCACTAGTATGTCAGAATGTTATGACTGGCCAGCCTTTGTAATAATTGATGCAATAAGGGTCAGAAAATATTTCTTCAAGAAAATAATTCAGGCTGAAAGCTTTTATTCTTTAACAACTCAATTTTTTAAAGCTTTTGATTATATATGATACATAATAAGCAATAAGGATATTGTTCCACTTATTTCTAGACTGAATATTCATATTTCTGAAACAAATGTAATAGAATGTTTTTTCCCATTGCAATAGGAAGTAATGATTAAAGGAGGAGGACTTAAGCATGTCCCTTGTGCAGAAGATGAGGACTTCATTCAGGCATTGGATAAAATGATGCTGGAAAATCTTCAGGTATAAATATTTATTTTCTTTAATTAATATAATTTGCTGTACAGCTAACTGTATTCGATTATTTTAATTTTAAAAAATTAAATTTAAAAAATATTTTTATATCGTAGAAATATATACATATAATATATATAAAAATATATTTAAAAAATAAATCTTTTAAAATAAGTGATCAGTGCTTAGCTTCCCATAGTAAAGAACATGGATTTTTTTTTTTCTTAGCTGTGGCCTCTTTGCAATTGACATGTTTAGATAAGTAGTTTTTAGTAAAATAGATGTTAATTGTGTTGTTTGCCTAGTGAATATGACGTGCTGACATATATAACAACTGTATCAAATACTAACGATGCTTCTGACTTTATCCTAGAGCATTCATGCCTAGATTTTAGTATGTTTAAAATGTAGCTGCATTTATATTTACATAACCTTTAAGTTCTTTTTTTTGTTCCAGTCACATCTAATAGTGTTGAGTATAGCAAGCCCTGTATGAGGAATACATTAATAAGAGGCTACAAAAAATCTTGAACGTAGTATGTCCTTTCTCAAGTGTGTCTCATCAAGTCTCTAGATTTCTTTCCTTAAAAGGTTGTTATTCAGAGTTCCTTTAAAATTTGAAGTACTCTGTCCCTGTAATGGTCTTCTTCACAAGCAAGGAAGCTAAAGGGAAACGTAATAAAGCCCAATACATTTATTTTTATATTGCTCCATTTTCCTGGAAGGTTAAACCTTTTCTCAGTTATGAAAATAAGAATGTTGCCAGACTTACTGACATTTTTAGCATCTGATCATTTATATAATGTACCACTTTTTTTTTTTTTGATAGCAACGGAGTGGTGAATCTGTTAAAGTACATCAGTTGGATGTTGCTATTCCTCTACATCTCAAGAGTCAGCTCAAGAAGGGTCCTCCACTTGGAGGTGGGGAAGGAGAGTCAGAGTCTGGAGATACAATGCCATTTGTCATGTTAACACGAAAAGGCAACAAACAGCAGGTAGGAGTTTACCTAAGGTACAGATATTGTTTAAGTAACTAAAATCCTTCCACTTGAAGTCACACAGGTTTTTTCATTCCTCGTCCTTTTCTCAGAATGGGGTACAGATAACTTAATTTTGCTGAACAGAAAATACCATATGTAGTTTCTTAGAATTCTTGGCTGTTAATAGAAATCATGTAGAAAAATTCTGCGGTTAAATTATACCATTACTAGTTATGTTTAGTGATTACACCAGTAGGACAGTGGTATGTCTTAAATGTATTTTAAATATAGTTGTGGAATGGATGCGATTGGTGGACTGCCACTGAGTGTTGTAAAGGAGTAGCAAAAAATAAAGGAGTATTCCAGAATCTTCAAGATTCTACAGATTCTTCTGAAAACACTTTCAGCTTCAAATCAAGATATATGGCATTTGCTAAAATCCATTTCCTAAGTAACTACTATTTGGCTGAATTTGTTCACCGTGCCAAAAAAGTCATTATCTGTGAAGACATTTGTAGGGGACTATTCCCGAACACACTGAGTGAATCTGTTGGAGAAACTTAAATGGAAATCATATAGATAAAACAAACTCCTTGCTTCATGCAGCCAAGCTATACATTTGTCTTGGCTCATTTCTCCAGTATGTTTGAATTTTCCTAGGTCAGCAAATGCATAGTATACAAATCAATACCTAACACATTCCACATGCATTTCTTGTCATGGTTTAGGTCTTCTAAAGAAACTTTTTCATTTTCATTGTGTAAATTGATGGTGAAAAGGAATGAGTTTATATGGAAAAGAAACCCAAGGCGCTGTTTCATTCCATGCATCTGTACCATTTAAGTGTTTAGATCCATGTAATTACTCTGGTTTGACTTTTAACTGAATTGGGGCAGTAGTGTAACAGTTGAGGTATATAAACCTGAAGTAGAGTCCTTCTTTCATAGGAAAGACACTTCAAAAATTAATGTAGAAAGTGACACCTCTTTATAAAACACTTCAACTAGTGAGTGTGTGCTGTGCTAAGCCCTTTCAAAGTGAAAGCGGCAATACCTATTTGAGTGGGCACATACATGCTTGCATTTAGTAGTGGTGATTAACTGATTTCCTTACTATGTATGTTTGGTTATTCCGTTTTCCTGGAACTTGAGTGTTGTATACAAAGTTGTTGTGGTTTAACCCCAGCTGGCAACTAAGCCCCCTTCACAGCTGCTCGCTCACTCCCTTGACAGTGCGATGGGGGAGAGAATCAGAAGAGTAGAAGTGAGAAAGCTTGCAGGTTGAGGTAAAGACAGCAAAAGCCATGTGTGTAAGCAAAGCAAAGCAAGGAATTCATTTACCCACTTCCCATGGGCAGACAGGTGTTCAGCCATCTTCAGGACAGAAGGGCTTCACCACACGTAATGGTTACTTGGGAAGACAAACGCCATCACTCCGAATGTCTTCCCCTTTCTAATTCTTCCACCAGCTTTATATACTGAGCCTGATGTCATATGGTATGGAATGTCCCTTTGGTCAGTTGAGGTCAGCTGTCCTGCCTGTGTTGCCTCCCAGCCGACTTGCTGGTGGGGTGGGATGGGGAGCAGAAAAGCCCTTGATGCTGTGTAAGCGCTGCCCAGCAATAAGGAACACATCCCTGTGTTATCAGCACTGTTTCCAACACAAATGTGAAACACAGCCCCATACCAGCTACTATGAAGAAAATTAACTCTATCCTAACCAAAACCAGAATGAAAGTTCTACAGAAATTTTGAGTGGGGAGTTTTAACTGTTGTCATTGGGCTGAGAAGGGATTTAAGAGAACTTTATTAAAAAAAAAAAAAGGTGTTTAGCTTTTTCAGGATAATTTACTGGGAGTATCTGTAGTTACCAAGAACGTTAAGATCTTCATACTCTGTGAGGGGAAAATATTGCCAACGTGTGGCTTAAGAAGAAAGCAGGACTTGTTCAAGAGCTTTCCCTGCTCCTCCCCCAGTATTTGGTTTTGGGAGTAGGCTCTTCCTGCCAAAACTCCTCTCAGTGTTTCTAGAGATGTAGAAAACAGTTGCTTTATAGACTACTGCAGTTCTTGAGTCAGTGAAAGCCTTCTTTGTCCATAGTTCTGTATTCAGAAAAAAAGTCTTAGTAGTCAGTTTTAATAGAAAAATAAGCAGGAAAGAAGAAGAGGTGGAGTTGAAAAGAAAATAATTATTCCTTCTTACAGTACTTTATTTTAAATCTGCATGAGCAGAATGTGCAGAGTTTTGAAGTGATGGATGCCTACTTTAGTGTTAAGTTATAGCTGTAAACTTTCAGCTTTTTAAAAACAGTCAAAAGGAGTTTGCAGGCAACCTGGAAGGCTGCGAGTAGCTTCTCATCTGCACTGTCACTGGAATGATAAGCATCACCGCTTCACTACAACATCAACCTAATCATTTGCTATCTTAGCAGTTCTTTTGGTCTCTGGGTGCTTTGTCAACAGTGCTGCTGAAGCTAGACATTCTCACAGTACGAAAGTGTGTGTGATGAAAATGGTATGTGCTGTGCTTCCTTCCGGAGGTTAATATTTGGTAGTTGAGGTCCAGTCACTAAGTACTCAGTTCATGTGCCAGTGTTCAGCCAGATTTTGGTGGAGCATTGACAGCTAATTTTTTCAAGCAACACAAGAACAACTGACTACTATTTACAAGCAGCATACAACCTGAATTAATAGTCATTGCAGGCTGATAGTAACAAGGACACAATATTTTTATCCTTCTTTGTCACGCTGTGATTTACTAAAACATGCAATAGCAAGGATATTGGGTAGACCAGTGTCTTGCAGTAGATGGGTGGGGGTTTTCAGCTGTCAACTGAGCAAGGAAGTTGTATGACAAAACTTACAAAACTAATAGCAGTAGCACTGAACATGGTTATTGGAAATTAGACAGTGGCATCATGATTTATCTGCAAGCCATGAGAGAACAAGGGGAAATGAAGAAATATTGCTATCATAAAGGGTCAGAACTGAGGTCTGTCTAATACCATTTGATGTTCTTGAAACTGTCCAAGAAGTTTTGTGCCAGGTAGATGTGAGCTAAGGTGAGATTTAGACAGTAAAAAGCAAGTCACATAATGTCCAGAAACTTGGTTAACACCTGAGACAAAAGATACCCTTTCATTTGAAAGATTTTTAGCAAGGTTCTGTAAAAGAAGGGTAATATCCATGGAATGGTCAAGTCTGTCCTTGTATGTGAAGTTCTTTATCTCAGTGATGTTCTTATGAAATCTGCAATCTAGCCTTTGAATGATAATTTTTCAACTTTCTTCAGATTGCCATCTTCGAAGTGAGGTCCTTATGTTCTGTCCTCATCACACAGATTTTATAAGAGGTTTTTAATATACGTCTTCACTATTTACAAATTGAAAATATTTTGTTTGCTCACTAACCATCATATCCTTTAGCAATTGTCATCAGTAGTTTGATTTCAGATGACAACTGTCTGAATGCCTTGGGATGATGACTCAGTGATACTTTGTTACTTACCAGTCTGTTGTTTTTTCTATCTTTCTTTAATTTACACCCTTTTATATTTCAGTTCTCTTTTTTTCTACTTGAAGCATCCTGTCTGAAAACACTTACCAATCCCATTAAGCTGATAAATCCATAGTACTGATAAAACATAAAGGACATATTAAAATGGATGAGGAGCTTAGTGGTGAAGCTAAGGAATTATTTTTATCATGAAATGCTGATAATGGGTTAGTTTGCATAAAGCTCATTTGACAGTATCTGGGAACATGCATAGTCTTCTCAGTAATAAGTAACTAAAGCTTACTTTTCTGTTGGAATCTGAAGAATTTTCAGTTTTGTTCTTCCCTGCACACCTTAATAACAACTTTGTATTAATTTTCAATATAATATGCTATTACCCTCCCCTGGCCCCTCAAAAAAAAAAAAAAATCTTTTGCCTGATCAGTCTCATCTAAATAAATCTTCTAGTTGATAGGGTTTCACTGTACGCAGGTATTTGTCAACTCTTTGCAAGGGTCTGTCTTAACTATTTCAAACACAGTTTATTTTCAAATGCTACATCTGAGGACTTGGTGTCTTCTCACACTCGTCATTCATCTGCTGCTAGTGGGGCACTACTATCTAATAGATACCTTGAGATTTCTGAATGATTGCATTAAATACTAACCATACACAGTGAGGATTTTGCTTTTACTATATATCTTCTCAACAGAGGTTTTGATAATGTAGCTTTCTGTCTGCAGCTTTTGACAGTGTAGCAGAAAAGAACACTTATAAATTTGCTCTGCTTCTGTTTCTGTGGAAATAGATGACAAGAACAAGCAGCAGGATTCAGACTAGTACCAGCCTGTGGAATATTGAGAGAGATTATCCTTAAATGCATTACCCTACATATAGCACAGAAATATTTCTTTCTAATGGACATGCAGTTGAAAGAGGAAGTGAAATTTTTCGAAATATGTTCACAAACTTTAGCATTAAGAGGTTTCTGAAAACTATCGTTTCAGTTGCAGTGAAGATTAAGAACCACTTTTCTGTTCTGGAGCTTCTGTGGAAATAAGAACTTGGATTATCTGAGGCTGGGGAAAAAGCATCTTCCCTATGCCTCTCTGAAAATCTCAGCTGTATTTTTCAGAGAGAGGGCAGTTCTTTAGGAGTGGTACCAGGCTTACCTTTACCGTAGCTTATGGCAAATCAGATCATGTGTTGAATGTGTAGTGTGGATGTTTGCATGTGGGGGAGGAGGAAAAGATTCAATTTGACACCACAGTTGTCTCCAGACCAGTAAGAAGTGTTCTGGAGATAGAATCATTTGTAAAAGGAAAAGTACCAGCCAAGGAATGAATGCCAGAGGATATCTGAAATGCTTGGAACCTTTCTTCTCTGCTGTCGCAAGGGATAGTAGAAATTCTGCATAGGGGCTTCATCTCTTTAGAAGGCAGAGACCGTTGGAAGGAGGTGCAGCTTTCTGAGCCAGCTGTGGTGCTTTTATCTCAAGACCAGTGTAATTCACTGTGAGGGTATTGGCTTGTATGAAAATTAGAAATAAAACATACAGCTATGTGTTTCTGGGGAAAGTTGATTGGTTTTGTTCCCCTAAATACTGTGTGTAATAGTCTTTTGCCTTAGCAGCACATCAACCTTTTTTGTATGTTCTCTGTGTCTTTAGGAGATCTGAGTATCTTGTATTTTCTCATGCTTCCTTATGTGAAATAAGAGTTTAAAAAAACCCCACAAACAAACAAAACCAACAAACAGCACACTTTTAGTAGTAGAAGTAGAAACTTCTGTAGAAAGTATCTCATCGCATTAATGTAGAAATAACCATAACCCTTCTGTATTTTGGCTTGGTTTGGGGTTGGTTTTTTTTTTTTTCTGTGATGAGCACTTACAAACACATTTTCATTTGCAGTTTAAGATCCTAAATGTACCAATGTCTTCCCAACTTGCTGCAAATCATTGGAACCAACAGCAAGCTGAACAGGAGGAGAGAATGAGGATGAAAAAGCTCACTTTGGATATCAATGAACGGCAAGAACAAGAAGACTACCAGGGTATGAAAATCACGAAGTATTTAATTTTTATTTTCAGAGGGACTTTTATGGATCTACAGAAAATATTATTTGTGGTAACTAGCTAGCAGTTCAAGTTTTGAATATTGGTTTGCAATACTTCATGGAAGACCTGTATATTAGTTTATCATTCATTATTTACTCCCTGGTCTCTGTGCTTGAAAAAGTTTTTACAGCTTTTCCATGAAAGAGACTTTTCAGGTGGGCCTCAGATCTCAGCATTTCCGTTTATTTTGGGACAGGGGAAGAACTGAGACTTTCCTTAAAAATAAGATAACACAAAATTAATCTGATGTTTGTGGCATTGTCTCCATTACTGCAAGGCGATTGAGTTGGACAGAAGAGGAGTTAATTCTGTGCAACTTAAACTCTGCTTTTTAGATACTAATAGTTATTTTAGATATTCATAGTATTTAGAATCTTCATCAGTCTAGCTAAGACTTGCAAATATGAAAAGGTAGCCTTCACCTGAGAAATAAAAACTGCCACCTCAGCTTCATATTGATAAGGGTTCTAGAGTGCTACGAACATGGAGCATAAGAATATGTTAACAGAATGAAAGTTTTGTACAAATTATATGATCCAATTTGTTTTTTAGAGGTATGTAAGGCAGCTGTTTTGGAACTTGGACAGATTGAGGCAAAGAGTTAATTCAACAGATCCGACAGCCCCTAAACTGGTGCACTTGATGTGTTTGGTTATTGGGTGGTTTGTTTTGTGGTTTGGTGTTTTCTTTTTTCAGACTCAACTTTCCTTGGCTTACGCAGATAGTAGATAAAACCAGACCAATAAAGCTGATCATATACAGTTCTTGTGTTAGTATTTCCATTTAACATCTCCAAAGTACTTGCTCTATATTTTTGTAAAGATGTTGCAGTCTGGTGGTAATCACAGTATAAGTAGTTAATTAACAGGAAATCTTATTTGAGGTATTTAGTGAAAGGTCATCATTCATCAAGAAACGGGAAACTCAAATTAAAGCAGCTCTAATTCTAAACCAGTGTGGAATCTAACACTTCTTTCAGAACTTTGATATTACAAGTTTAATTCTTGTACTCATGAAAGTGAACGTTTTTCCAAAGTGAGTGTCTACAGAGCTCTAAAATGGTAACAAATATATTCTTGGTATTAAACATTGTAATCAACGTAACTTATTTTCTGAGACACTCCCCTCCTATATAGCCCCCCAGTGGAAAAAAAAAAAGGAAGAGAAACAGTAGACTCTAGAATTAGACATTTAGGTGCTTTTCTTAGGCTTTTTGTGGATTTTTCCTCATTAATGATATTTCTGATATTTTTACTGGTCAGGGCATTTGGGGTTTTATGCTTTGTCATATGACTGTGTTAGTATCTTTATAAATCAGTCTGTTTAATCTAAGACTTTATTGTGAGCAATTGTGCTTTTTATCCAAAAAAGGATCACATTGATTATGTCCAAGAGAAATTAACCAGACAACTGGTACTAATTTGATAATCAGTAATTGCCAATTGTTTTCTACTTTCTCATAGATTTTCTAGGTGCTGTGTATAAAGCGTTAATACAGGGAGGAAATCAGTGCAGAAGAAAGAGCTTTTTCCATAACTGGTATTAATTTTTAAAATAGCTATTGATTCTTTTTTATTAACCTGTGTAATATACACAGTAAAACCAAACTAAAAAGGACCTTTTAATCAGGTTAAATTAAACAGGCCATATTCATTCCTCTTGGAACTATTTTTTGTTTAGATATTGTCAGTTAATTGTTACTTTTGAAGAGTCAGCTTGCCTGTAACAAGTTGGTAGGTACCCATTGAAAGAAAGAGCTGGTTTTAAATTTTGGTTTCAAGCTGAAGTTACTAAGGGAGGAAGAAGTCTCAGTTTCTGGAAAAATGCCTCAGGGTTGTCCTAACATTTACACCTACATTTGTTTTTTTTTAATCTGCACAAGGTAGCTAATAGATTAAAATTCACCAATGTACTTCGAAGTAGTATCAGATAATTATTTAATGCTTCAGCAATGTTTATTAGTATTTTTAAAAATAACATTTTTCATTTAAAGAAGTATTAGGAACTGGGTGATTCTGTAATTTAGGCTAGTATTTTTCTGTGTGGATTATTTTTTTTTTTCTTCACTGAAATCTAAGGTAGGGTGACATGCCTTCAGTCTAGCTAATACATTGTGCTTCCCTGCCATTTCTTCCTTCTGTTACCTTGTCCATTACTCAGCCTCTCAGTTACTGACTTTTCACAAACCCCAATATTTTCTTTCACCTACACTGTGGAAAACAGAAGAGACAGGCATGTACATACTTGCTCATTCATTCCTTGCTTCTAGTGTCTGGCTGGCAATGTACCATAATCTCTTCTTATTTTCTTCCTGAGTTTTGTCATTGCCAACAGAGATCTCTCCTGGCATACAGAATTGGTTTAAAGGATGTTATTTCATGATATTTACAAAAATGGACTGTCAGTGTGTTGAATGGCTTTCAGTGCCTTTTCCATGTGTCAGTAGGGGGGAGTATGTGGAGCGTGAATACATGGTTTGTTAACTGTTGACAGCAATATTGTCTACTAAAATCGTTCATGATTTCCCAGTTTCTTAAAGATTGGGTGGATAATTTACTGAAAGCCTCACGTGCATTTTGTAAATGGCAAGAGGATCTCATTAGTGTCTCTAGTTTTGCCCTGTGCAAATCATTGTGAGAGTAGCAGGAGTTTGTTTCTAGCAGATGATGGCTGTGTGTCTCCAATGAGATTACCAGAGATTAGAGAACTAGACAGAGCAGACTTTCAAACATAATCTGTTTAAAAGCTTATTCGACTTTTCCCCTTCGTTTATTCCATCTGTCTGTTTGCTGAGTAATGTAGATTCTTGCACAGGTGGACTGTCAGAAGTACTTTCCATTAGATACACTAACATACAGGCAGAGCTTATGTGGAGATTCCTATGATGTATTCATAATTATATTGGGTACTTAACCAGTAGCTTAGCCTGGTAAAGTGCTATTTTGTATCATTAAAAAAAAAGACATTTTAGAAATTTTTAGCAAATACCAAAGCACAATACTTACCTAGCTTAAACTGCCTAAAATTTGGATGTCCAGGGGTAAACTGGGTAGCGTAGGCTTCTTTCTGCACTCACCTATTTTTACCTACTGATCATAAAGTGAAAAACTCCGTCCGTGGGACAGCTGGTGTAATGTAGGTCAGCTGAGTCACCCTCTTCAGGTGCCTGTCTTCTCTGTAAAAGGATCCTATTACAGGCAGCTTAGACTTAAATACCTGACTTCTCAATGCCTAATTTTAGGACAGGTTTCTTGCTGAGTGTTTAATTGGCAGCAGCATTGTCCGGTTGTTACTATTTCAGGGTAGTTTCATGCTGTGGCTCCTCATACGGCTGTGAAGCTTTGTCCCTGATCATTGATAAAGGAAGTGGTGGCTGTTATGTTTAGAAAGAAAAAGGTCACAGGCCTTTTTGTAAGCACCTGTGATGAAAACCATTGCTGGCAGTTGCTTCTGTAAGAACATCTGGAAATGTAAATTCTTATTAGGGAGTAGCTTGGATTTGTCAAAGCTGTCTATGCAATTTAGTAACTTTTTTAAAAATTAGCTGTTGTGGAATAATGCGAGTGTTAACCCTAAGGTATAGCCAATTGTAAATAAGGTGTCTTTTTTACTACATGGTGGTGAAATATCCTTGTGTAAATTCCTCTTTAAAATGATGCATAGAAAATGTGTTTAACTTTCTTCTGTATAAAATTACAGAGATGTTGCAGTCTCTGGCACAGCGTCCAGCTCCAGCAAATACTAATCGTGAACGGCGGCCTCGTTACCAGCATCCGAAGGGAGCACCTAATGCAGATCTAATCTTTAAAACCGGTGGGAGGTAGGACAATCTTCCTTTAAATGTGGTAATTCTGGTTCTAGGCAAGTAATTACCTTCATAATTGAAACGGATAATGATCTGTGTACTTGCAAGTGCATTTGTTAGTAGTTTCCATTCTAAAGCACTCTGTTAAAATACTGAGCAGTGTTTTGTGCTTCTAACACGGTGTCTATTAACACCTCCTTGACAGAGGTTTGGAAGCCAGAGGATTATTTTTCAGTTGTGAAATGACTGGGAGAATCTGAGCCTCTTTTTATAGGGAAAAGGATGCAAGTCTGCTTTCTCAGTGAGAGAGGGGAGAGGATATTATTGAATATCTAGAGAAATTCTTATTGTGCTTTTTCAGTTTGGTGAATTTGAGAGCTGTACCTCTGTATTTGAAGCCATGAATGGAAAGTAAATATAGTAAAGGTGGGTAAGGGGGAGGAGAACCATTAATTTATGGTGTGTGAGAGCATACCAAAACCAGTATTAACATCAAAAGAGTCATTCCAGATTGCCTAGTAGTCATTCTGAGGCTTTAATATATCTCAGTGTGTCCTTTCTCACTCAGAGTAAGCTTGCAAATAAACTATTACATTAACCTTGCAGCACAAATTTGAATAGACAGTTTCAGGTGAAACACAGACTGCTTTCATGTTTCTCTTTTCTTTGCAAGTTAATTTTGGCAGTGGATAGATAGCAGCAGCAATTGGGAAGGGAGAGTTTACCTACTAATGGGTCTGTCTTTGTAAACTACCAATAAGTTAATGTAATGTACTAAACCTATGTTACAGTACCGTTGCCAACTTCTTTCTGGTACTTTTTTATAGTTATTTTATAATTCTGATGATCACTCACTTCACTGAGACCCTATACAGATACTGCTTGTACAAAACAACCCCTCTGTTTTTTGAAAACAGGCTGCAGTTTAAAATAAATCTTTTTTAAAAAATTAACCAAATGTAACTCAATAAAATGAGCAGTGCTGTCCTTTTAGCTTTTTCATATCACTGTGGCCTAATACTGTCATAGAAATAGAAACTATTCAGTTACACTGAATTGCCGTAATACTGGCAGGTGTTTCATAAATAACTGTGCAGCCTTGTCATCTTTCCCAAATGCCTTCTTGTAACCTCTATGGGGAGCACACTGCAGTAATCCTTTAAATACAGCAGCCAGACCAGTAGGTACAATATTTGCAGATTTTTTTCAAAATGAGTTCTTTTGAAAGCTTTTTATTTTCAAATGTTTTAGGGAAAATACAATTTAGAACTTCACTGTAAACTAGGTCAGACGTTGTCCAGCGAACAGTTTAAGTAGTATTTGCTTGTTCAAATAGCTGTGCCATGCACTTGCAATTCTGATGTAGTTTTATATTATATAATTTACTCTTTGTTCCTTTTAATCTGTAAGCTCCTTAGAGCAGGGACCAGGAAATTTGTTTTAGCAGGCATATTTTATTTGTTGTGTCATGCAGTGCTCAGGCTTGTGGTCATGCATCAGTTGAGCAATGTTAGCCTGTAGTAAGGGAATTTTACTTATCTTAACCCCAACTGAAAGATATTTAAGCAGAGATTTATTTATCAGAGACTGTGGGTCCACCAGTGGCTTACCACTTCTGGTATAGATTATCTGTTGCCTACATTTTTAGAGCTTCTGATTTATAAGGCATGTTAAAGATTGCCGTCTGACTTTGAAGGGTGAACTGCAGTCTCTGTCCAGACTACTCTCGTGTTTTAGTAAAGAAGTTACCCCATGGACTCTGAGGATACCAGAGTGTGTTCCAATTTGCTGAGAGAAAATAGGAACTGAGCTATTAATTTTAGTATCTGTTTAGAGAAGTTTTCACTTTCCTATGTGATAAAACCAATTTGTATAATTACAGCTGTGATCACTTATGTGATGAGTGAGCTGTGTTGCATTGTTTCTTTGTATATACAGAAAACTGATACGTTAGTTTCTTGCAATAGCACCTCAAATTTGTTGGAAATAATAATGTATGTTACTTTCTTTAGGGTATGCAACTTTTTATTTTAAATTTCCTGAGGTTAGGGATAATCTGAGCAGATAAATCTCCATGTTGATTCCACTGTAATGTACAATCTGACAGGTTCTGATAACTGAAGTTGAGATGAGGGCTTTCTTGCATTTCAAGTAGTGTTAAGAGTAGAGAAATGTGAAGGTAAAAACACCAAATCCTTTTGTGCTGCTAACATGTCCTAAGCACCATGTTTCAGACATCTTTTAGCAAGTAAAATCCAAATAGACCTATCATAATTGATGCTTCAGAAATTAATGAGGGCAGCACTGGGTTCCCTTGTATGTTTTTGGCCTTGAACAACTGTATCTCGCTTTGCAGTTAGCCCTGCTGTCCACACAGGATTTGGACTAGATGACCTCCAGAGGGCCCTTGGAACCTAAATTTTTCTGTGATTCTGTTTGGGTCTAGTGGGGTGCTAAACCAAAACAAACCCCAAAAAAATCCACCCACAAATGTGACGCCGCCTGTGCCTGTGATAAATCCACAGTAAACGAAAGAATGAATTAGCGGCTGTGGCTATATAGCACGCGCTTTGTTAAAAAACAAGAGAGAAATCTTTTGCAGCTTTTACTTTGTGATGTATGTACTTTTTCTGTATTGAATTACATGAAGTGACATTTACAGGCATTGTCAGATTTCTTCTTATTTAGCATGTGCAAAATCCTGGATCAAAAATTGTAATTTATTGCTATTTGCTTGTAATCGCCTGTTTTAGCCTCAGGTTTTAAGACCTGCTAATCCTGCAAGGATGAGATTCTTTTTGGGACTCATACATTTAAGACTGACTGGCCTTAAAGGTGATTTACTGTGACTGCATTAAAAGTAGGGTTCCTTGATTTGCTTCAGCAAACTGGGAAGGCAACACTTTTCACTTTTGCCTCCAGTTCTATAGCATTTGTGTATTAAAAGAGGACTTTGGCCTCTCACTTCAAAAAAATTGTTTTCCTTTGTTTAAAGAGGGTGAAGATCCGTTAAATGGCTTGCTTATAAAGTGAAGTGAAGGCAACCGCATTTTATGAAATCTGTTTTAAAACATTGATTACCAAGAATTGCAGTGAGAAATTTGACTATAGAGAAAGTGAGCCTTACCAAGGAGGTTTTTTGTCTTGTTAAACTTCTCCTTATTAAAAGCAGTAACCTCAAAACTCACTGCTGTTTTGAAAGTATAGTAAAGAAAGGACCTGTTTGTGTCAAAAGGTCCATTGGGATGCAGCCCTAAGCTGACAAACTGAATGATATTCAAGTTAATTGGTAATTTCATGTCTCTTATTTGCATCTGACTCTTATTTCTGTTTAACCCACTTAATAAAGAAAAATGAAGCATAAAGGCAATAACGTAATGTTAGGATTTTATTAGCTAAATATTCTCATAATAAAGAGTATTATACTTTGCTGAAAAAATGCTGAAAAATCAGAGCATGGGATACTAAGGAAAAATGTGAATTTAACACAATTTCCTTTTTCAGCTGGACAAACACACTTCATACATCACCTGCTATGTAGCTGATGTATTGACCAATATTGTATTTTGAAGCTTTGAATTCACTTCTTACTGACATATCAGAAGTCTTGGGCAGCCTAAATCCAGTTTCTCTGTTAGTCTCAGTCTAACTGTTTGTCATAGACTACCATTGTCATTGTCTAAAACTAGACAGACTCCTGGGTGTTGGTATGGCACTGTCTTCAACTAACAAATGTATTCCTTGGTTATTCATGCTGGTTTTGAAATTTTTAGTTGTCATTTTCAATGATCTCTTGTATTCTTTTAAAAAAAAATAAAATTTGAGAGGTCATCACTTTAGCGGTAATATTTCGCTTGTTTCAGAGATTTTTATGATGAAGTGGCTTCCATCATTACGTTCTAGATAGAAGTACTAGATACAGATACTAAAGAATTGAGTCATCTATTTAATTGTGTGGTAGCTCAGTTGACCTTACTCTTTGCCATCTTTTTCACTAGTAATTTCATCTTGACCTTTTCTCAGTTCTCATTCTCAATCCTGTACTACATCCTTTTCCCTAATACCTACACATGGTAGTGTAGCTTTCCATGAAAGCCACCCAAACTCAGCAGAGAAATTCCAGCCTCCCTCTTCAGCTGTTTTATGGGAGGAAAGCCCAGGGTAGGAATATGAAGGGGGTGGGGGGACATCCAAATCCTGCAGCTTCTTTTGGTGGTCTGTACTGGAATTGAACAGAAAAGAATAAGAAAAGCCAGGTTCTCAGGTGTTTGTCTTGGCAAGGTGGTGCTTGTTGGGCTCTGCAAGTGTAGGTGCCAGTCTAACCCATGTAGCAAAGGTGGAGAGAGACCTGATCACAATTAGAGTTTAGAGGGAAAGGAAGACAAGATTTTATTTATTTGCATACTCCATTTATAATGACTTTTTGTTTAAAAGAGTTGTTTCAATAATAATCATACTAATAAAGCAAACAAAAACACGTGCAGTTTTGTGGCCCTCTGGAAACTACCTTACAATCCTCAAAACACCTTCCTGTTAATAGCCCACTTTGCATACTATGACTTTGATTTTATTTTGTCAGGATATTGTAGTTTTGTTGAACAGATGAGACTATAAAATAACTTGCACGACTGAAGATTCTCTTACATAGGTGAGTCTAGCTTTTGTGGATTACTTGAATCTGTAATGTGTACAGTATGGAAGTTGATAATTCAGATTTGTTAGGAAATGCCATGGGTGTCTTAGTATTTTGTTAGTCCAGAAACACACGGTCTGAAATATGATTATTCCAGATAATATATTCTTGCACAGCTAAATTGATAACAGCTGTTTGAAGTCTAGTGCTACGTTTTTGCAATACAAAATGGCTAGGGTCACGTTCTACAGAATGTAATTTTCAATTTTGCTGTTAAGAGCTTAGTGACATGAGCAGTAGCAAATTGTTCAGAATGAGTCTAAACACCTTTACATTTGTTAACATTTCTCTCCAGCCCATATTAAGGTACAGTAAGTCTGTAAATTCTGTTACTGCATTCATTTCTGTGGAATCAAGTCACCTCACAATCTGATATGTGAGCATGCTTGCATACTGCCATGTGGAAGACAAGTGATATTTTGTCCAATGCCACAGATCTGTGAGACAGGAAAGAAGCAGACTGTGGCTTGACAGGTACTTTTAAATTTTAAATTTCCCAGGACTTACATTGCTATCCACCAGTATTTTTCTTCTCTTGCCAGTATACAGAAATGCATACATACTGTTTATTCTCAAAGGTCAGTTTTGTGGGAGGAGAGCTGAGAAAGCAAAGATCGGTCTCTGTAAGTTCTGTCTGCTGTCCATGCAGGGAGCAGCTCAGAGCAGGAGTCTGAACTTCAGACTGTTTTCCTAAGAACTGTCCCCCTCAAGCTCATGCATCTGAAAGCAAGAAAGTGCATTCAGCAGAATAAAGCACACAAGGAAAGGAGCTGTTCATGAAAGAGCGTATAAGAAAAATAAATTTCAGGTGTTCATTGTGTTCCTGTTTCACATTCCTGTTTGTGGTTAATGTGATTAAGGGAGAGAGAGAATGGAGAGCACCAAAACTGAGATTAGTCATGAAAAGCAAAGCATCAAGTGAGTTTTGAGAGGAGATGTTCGGAGAAGGAAGGTGCCTGAAATTTGTGAAGAAATACAGTACTTCAGAAATGCATAGGGCATTGTGGATTGATGGAGGACCTGAGGGGATTAGGCAGAAGTGTGCAATTTAATTTCAAAGGTCTCACATGTTAAGGAATACTAAGAATTTTTTTATGATCTTGTGACATCAGCAATGTGCAGAAATGACTTGATTTAATGTACTCTCCTGGGCACGTTTCATTTTAAGCCATAACATTGTCTTGCTGACTTAGATTCTCCCAACTTCACATGTGCAATAGATTTGTGATTATTTTGTAGCCTATACTACGGTGTAATGTTGCGGTGCATTTTTACGAGTTCCAGTTTTCTACTCCAGCCATGGTTACGTAAAAGTGTATCTGTGTGTTTCTCCATCACATGGAGTATGTAGGCAGTATTAATACTTATGCAGTGCCATTGAGAAGCTCACTATAAGATTTTTACAGAAATTAACTGTGTTGGCAGCAGGAAGTAGGGAGGGGGGAGTAGACTGCAGAAAAATGATTCATTTTGCATATAGAGTTCGGGATATTTTTTAGTTACAACTATGTACCAAGTTTGACCTTGCCACAGATACAGGTTTGAATAAAGTTTACTAGTTTGGAGAGAGATGCCACGTGAAATACCTGTTTTTGGAAAAACTACAACTAAGATTTTTATGAGCAGAACCTTGCCGTAATCCATTGAAACACTGTTTACCCTGCCTTATCTGCCACCAACATGCCGTGGCAGCTGCTGGTTTGGATGAGAGTCATTTTTACGAAGTTAAATACATGCAGCTAGTCCTAGCCTTTCCCTTTCCCTCCCCATCAACAGCAGAATTATTTTTTTAAAGGGAGACGGAGAGGTAAAAGCATGATTCTGCGATTCATTGATGTTGGAAATTTCTTCTCAGTTGTAAAATTCTGCAAGTGAAATCTCATTCTACTAAATATATTAAAATTATAATTCTTTTCTTTTGCAAAGCACGTAGCCAATGTTCCTGATATTGTGTGCCACAAAAAATTGGAATATTATATTATGTAACATTAAAAGATGGTTAAAAACAAGTAATAGAAGCAATACTGCACTAAGTTCTAATGATGCATCAGCTCAGTACTTCCTGGCAAAAATATACAGGATGTTTAAGTAAAATACACAAATACTGGATAACATAACAAAGTAATACATAAGAATACAGAATCACTGTGAAAGCTTTATCTGTTACAAGAAATGCAGAAGTTACTATGTCCAGTTAACATACTTGCAACATTTTTCTTGCAAGATTTTCAATAAAAACTAGGTTTAGATTAAATTACTGTTCCACAAATGCTTGGGGTTTATGCACTAATGCAAAGAAATATGAACTGTTTTGTTTACATGGTAAAAGACTTGGGTGTGTAGCCCTGGAGCTTTCTTATAATGGTGTATAATTTTCACTTTGCTTTGTACTACTAGATTTTAATTTGCAGTCTAGAAATCAGCTGAAAACTAGCCCGGGTCCAGTAACTGACAGTGGTGCTGAAGTTAGGGATACTGGATTAGCGGTACTGCTAGATTAGTCTGGTCTTGTTGAATCACATGCCTGCAAATTGGTGTAACTTTTCAATGCATATTTACATTCTTAAGAGAATTAAATGTGACTTTTTCTGGGTTGGGACATGTTTTTTGTGAACAGGGAATGAATGAAGGTTTTAATGCAACTGTCGACTCTCTAAAAAGGTTGTAAATGTTTATTTGACTCTGGAAAGCCCTCTGACGTTTCTGCAGTACTTCTAAACATTAAGAAACTGCACAAAAAGATGAAAACTAATATAACTTGTATTTCAACAAATTCAGAAATCAGCTGTGCACTTCAGTAGTTTAGCATCTCATCTGGGAGAATAAGGCAGCTATTTCTGAACAGTTTTAGATTCATCTGCTGAGATTGTGTAGGGGACTTTTTCCTGAAACACATTACCTACCTTCTTTTGTCTGGTGTCATCTTTTGAAAAAATCAGGGCAGATAATAGAAATATGTAACTTTAATATCTAGGGGGTAAAAGAATTTCAAAATTACTAGCAATTGATTTCAGTGTTTGCTAACCTGCATAGTACTGGATATCTTATAACTAAAGTATTTCTTTTCTCTTTCCTTTTACTAGGAGACGTTGATCCAGCAGCAAGCGTCATTTCATTAGGTCCTGTATCTCTGATGTTGTGGATAGTGGAGTTCTCCAGTGATTAAATGAGAGCAGTGGACACATCTCAGCATGTCAGTCTAGAGTGTTCAGAATCGAAACCTGGGACAGGCTGGGGCCATGGGGCAGAGACAACAGCCTCCCCTCTTCCCCCCCCAAATACACACAGAACAAGTGGAAGCTTCCAGTCATGGCCTACCAAAAAAAAAAAAAAAAGAAAAAGAAAAAAAAATGAAAAAAAGAAAAGAAAAAAAAAAAGCTTTTTGTAATGGGAACCGCGTTGAAGGTTAATCTTTTCATAAGAGCAGAAGTAAATGAATGAGATGGTTAACTTGACTGGTGAGCAGCTTGGTGAAAACAAAGATCAACCTGAAATTCCGATAAATCACACTGGAATGGAAAAGGTCTTGGACAGGACAGCTCAGTATGTGGGAGAAGAGAGTTCTAAACTTGGCGCAAGTTACGTTATCTCCGAATCAAGCGCTTTGTGTTGGAAGGATATTCTGTGGGGGCTGCAAATCTACAGTATAAAAATGTAGAGCAAACAGTGAAATCTAAAAGAAACCCCTGACAAGTAGGATAACTTATCAAACACTCCTTAGCAGGACAGTTTTTGGTTAAGGAATAGCCTTTTGCTGCCAGATGAGCAGGAAGGAAGAGGTGGGGAGGGGTGAAAAACTTAAGAGCCAAGAAGGTAAAGTATCTGTTGAAGTTTAAAATAGAATGTGGAGTTGATTAACACAGGGTGTTGACTTGTACTGCTTGGAGCAGCCTGACACCGGCCTAAGGACAGGGATATGGTTGAGCCCATTGTACGTATCATTGAAAACCAAAACGTGCCAGTCAGCATAACAGGAGGATGTCAAGGAGTGGATCCAAATATTTTGTTGATCTTCATGGGCTGATAAGCCTCTGTGTCTATTGAAACAAAAAAAAGTTTAAAAAAAAAAAAAAAGATTTAAGTCTGGAAACAAGTAGAGTTTCTATTTTTTTCTAAGTAGAAATTGAGGTTTCTTGGTCTGTTTCTGACAATCTGTTATTTATTAGCATAGTTTTTTGTTTGCTTTCAGGTAGAGATAGTTAATTGAGTTAAGGAGCTCATCTGTATGTTACTACTAATTTTTTTTTTTCTAGCTCTTTTAAAATCCTTTTTACCACTGTTTTTGGTTTCTGCATGTAGGAAGAGAGACTTGTAAAATTGCAACATTTCATACAGAAATGCCGCCCGATCTTCACCAGCTTCAGAAATCTGATCTTTGCCAATGCTGCAATAAAGTGTTGTAATTTAGAATCGGTGTCTGTCTCTTTATGTTGACTTTGTCCTTCTGAAACGATGTTTTGAAGAGTTTGTGGTATATCATCAGGCTGTAGCTCGGACAGTGCTTCATACAAGTAATGTAAAAATAGATGGCATTTTACCAAAGCAGGAGGATCCCTGCCCCAGGATCCATACTGGAAGCACACTTAGTAAATGCGAGGTTTCCTTGCTGTTCAGCAAGGACTTGTGAAACAGGTCATCGTTTCACATAACGTAAGCTGTCACATGCAGACAGTGGCTCTGAAAGAAGTGGCTTACCACCACCTCATCTGCAGCAGCTTCCTGTTGCCCCCTTTGTGTTGTGCAGAGCCGGGGCTTGTTGCAGCCGTGTGGGAAACCAAACTGGAACACTGGCCTGAGTTAAATCAAGCAGCGTGCTTTGGAGAGAAGAATTCAAGGTTGTTACGATATGCCTACTTAACGTGTGTTCTTTAATCACAGAACTGAACAGTGAGAATGAACGACGTGCAAGTGCAGCTTTAAGTCTGCTCCTTTCATTTATGCGCTGTAACAGCAGTCAGGGACTGGGAGATGCTCAAATCATTGGAGCATGTTTTCCCCAAGGACCTCGCTGCTCAGGCTGCTGGTAGACAACTTCCAGTTTGCAGAGCGTGGCTTGAAGTTTTTATAACGTCATGTGTAGATGCGTGGTGCTAGATTGCTGCCGGATATCATTTTCTAAGGAGGCAAGTATCCTGAAAGTGCGCAGTCACCCAAAAAACCCCACATTGTCACAATTGTTTCCAGGTACCGTCGTCCCTGTGCTTGGAGAAGGTACTTCCCGTGCCATGGCTGTGGGATGTACCTGCCCTACAAGGAGGAGTATGTTGTAGGAAAGCCAGGTCTTCATTTTGAGTGCTGCTTTTCCTATGAATTTTTTCCACATAAAATTCATGGGTACATTTATTAATCACATTTGTAACTCTGAGCTCCTCCAGGAATGTCTTCTACAGCAGTATGACTGTATCCATCAGCCCAATCTAATTTCCACTTCCCTGATGAAAAATGCCTACCGATTCCTAATAGCAAATTAAGCATCTAATTGTGGTTTGAACCGCAGTCAACTTCCTTTTCTGAACATGCTGCTTAGTTTCAAAAGCATTTAATTTATCCAAATTGAATAACTGCATAAACATAAAATGTGAATTCACCTTAGCAGTTTTGTATGTGTCAGTCTAATGCCTTGGATGGAATTTGGATCAATGGAAATATATTTATAAAATTATTTGCTGAAAACGGTGGTCAGTTGAGGATCTCCCGGACTTCAGGCTGACCTCAAAAACCTTTTGAAGTTTAATTTTAAAATAAACTGTTGGTATGCCGAATAAAATCTTATGTCAAAAACCATTGCGAGTGAAACAATCACGGTTGAACATACACAGCAAAAAAAAATGTTTGTATCCTTTTTATTCTTTGCTTCTCCGTTTTGCTAGCCCTATGGCCTTGTGGTGCGGCTAGGTGCCGTCCTGCTGCTTGCAGTGCAATTTTCCCACCTGATTCATGTACAAGTTGTTGCTGTAGGGACTGCAGCATCCCTATAGTCATTTTATTCATTAGAAGTCATTAGAATGTCATTTCATTTTATGTCATTAGAATGCTTTGTCATCGTTTAAAGAATATTTAATTAAAATGGTCAGGTGAGCAGCCTGCTTTTGGTATAGGAACAGGGGAATAACCTATATTTTGATCAGTGCTTGTCTGTTATCTGTGTATATTGCAGCTTTATCCTGATGACATCATTTTTATTTTAATTAATGAAGTTATGTCTAATATCATAGATTCATGGGATGGTTTGGATTGGAAGGGACCTTAAAGCTCACCTAGTTCCAACCCCCTGCCACGGGCAGGGACACCTCCCACCAGCCCAGGTTGCCCCCAGCCCCGTCCAGCCTGGCCTTGGGCACCCCCAGGGATGGGGCACCCACAGCTGCTCTGGGCAGCCTCTGCCAGCGCCTCACTGCCCTCATGGGAAAGAATTTCTTCCTAATATCCAATCTAAATCTCCCCTCTTTCAGGTTAAAGCCGTGCCCCATTGTCCTGTCACTACAGGCCCTTGTAAAACATCCCTCCCCAGCTCTCGTGCCGGCGCCATTAGGTACTGGGAGCTGCTGTACGGTCTCACTGGAGCTTTCTCCACTCCAGGCTGACCCACCCCAGCTCTCCAGCCTGGCCTCGCAGCAGAGGGGCTCCAGCCCTCTGAGCATCTCCTCTTTGCAGTAGTGACCCGCAGGTGCAACAGGTCACTGGGGGAATCATGCCAAGTTCAAGGTGTGGCATCATTTGATGGGAGAGAGGATGTTCCTCCAGGAACATTTCTCAAGGGATACTAGTCGAATGTGCTTTTGCAAAGAGTATTTCTAAAGCAGTGTTCCTGAGCATGCATGGAAGTAGTTAAATCTGGGAAAACGTACGTAGATGATAGAGAAATTTTTTCTTGCATAGAAGATTTGTTATCGTTCTCTGGAAAGAATTTGGACTGAAGTCAGGTCCGGGCATTTGAAGTTGTGTCTTCATGGATGTGAGGCTTGTTGAGCTGGCTTGCTGACAACCAGAAAATGTGTTGCATGATTGTACTTAATGTTTTGGGGTTTTTTTTGCCTTGGTGTTAGATGGTAATCTCTTCCTGCAGCTCTCAAGCCCCTAAAGCTCAAGGCAGGGGCTGGTGGAATGCTGTCCTTCCCATTGGAGGAGATCAGGTTTGTGACCAGCTGAGGAACCTGAACATACTTAAGTCCGTGGGACCCGATGAGATGTACCCTGGGGCGTCCCAGAGGCTGGAACCCCTCTCCTGCGAGGACAGGCTGGGAGCTGGGGTTCTTCAGCCTGGAGAAGAGAAGGCTCCGGAGAGACCTTACTGCATCCCTTCAGGATATAAAGGGGGCTTCAAGAAAGCTGGAGAGAGACTTAACAGGGCCCATAGTGACAGGACAAGAGGCAACAGTTTAAAAGAGGAGAGATTTAGATTAGATGTTAGGAAGAAATTCTTCCCTGTGAGGGCGGCGAGGCGCTGGCAGAAGCTGCCCCGAGCAGCTGTGGGTGCCACATCCCCGTGGTGGTCACCACCAGGCTGGACGGGGCTGGGGGCAACCTGGGCTGGTGGGAGGTGTCCCTGCCCGTGGCAGGGGGTGGGAACTGGGTGAGCTTTAAGGTCCCTTCCAAGCCAAACCATTTTATGATTTATGGTGCATCACTTGAAAGGCTGTTGAGCTGTGGTGCTGCGTTAGTCCTTGCTCGGGGATGGAGCCAAGGTGGCTGGGAAGCTCTGAAATGGGGAAGTGGTGGGTTCACCGGGGAGGTCAGTAATCACAGGCAGCACCTTGAACTCCAGCTGGCGGTATCGCCTGTCTTTCTCTACCATGCAATGCTATAACGTGATAAAATTAAGAGAAGAAAAGGTATAAATCTTTTTTCTTCATGAATTGCTGAGTTTTCAGCTAAATGTTGCTATAATTTTATTAACTTTCCAGTCCTTCAGTGAAAAGAACTCTGTTGTCCTGTTTCTGTTATGGAGCTAAAAATCTTATATACAAACACATCGATGCACATGCCGCAGTGCACACACACAGAATGTAATTTTATGTATATCAAGGCTTAGAAAACTACTACTGTGTTGTGGAGATTGCCTGATTTGCTCAAGTTTTCAGTTTTTTTTTTTCATTTGCCCTTTCCAGCAAAGCAGTAATTGTGTGCTTGGCAGGGCAGCGCGACGAGAGCAGCGAGGAGTTACGGAGCTGGGCTCCGGCAGTTTGCTGATGCAGCCACCTCTTTGCTTGACGTGGGAACACGTCTGACTTCAGTAAATGCGGTGCTGTTGAAAAGTGCTGACTTGGGGAAATCACCCAGGACGGGCTCGGTCGGCTGGCTGCGTAGCTTTTCACAGCCCATCCAGCTGTTCAGCATCAGCACCGACTCAGGAGGGCTGTGGCCAAGGGCAAGCCGTTAGTGGTCCGTGCACGTTGGACCTGAAGGACCGGTGGCACTGCCGGCACCGGCAGCAGTGGCCGCGCTGCCCGAGCAGGGTTGTTGAGCCGCTGTCAGCTACACAGTTGTTATCAAGATGGTCATTGCGCTTTTCTGTCAGGGGGTATAAATTAAAGTAGATAAATAGCACGTAAAAAGCTGTGATAATTACTATTATCCTCAAAAAGCAGTGCTGTAGTATTAAGACTGCATATCCTAGCCAGGTGAGTGAATATTTTCAAAATAAATACGATAATAATGATACTACAAGCCTTTTGTTACCCCCTGATAAATACGTTTTTTTTTCTTTCCTTTTCAGCTTCACCACTAATTTTTTCCACACTGAGGTTTTTCCTCAGCCACATGCCGTTCTGCCCCACTGAAGATGCTCGTCTGAGATGACGCTTCACAGTCTCTTCTCAGAACTCAACTATAAATATTTTTTTTCCAACCACTGGTAAGGAGATCCCAGTGTGCTGGGAGTAGGAAGCTATTTGGGCAAGAATCAAACAAGTGAGTAGATGTCAAAACATTTACTTGTATTGTTTGAATTATAAACTTTGCTTTTAAGTTATTGTTGGGGTATGATCGTGCCATTAAAACACTTGGTGTTTATCGTCGTCATCAGAAGAACAAACAGTTTTTTGTTAAAAAGACTCAGTCCATCCTTCCCTCCCTCCACTACCTGGATCCAAGCCACCAGGCAAATAAAAAAATGCTTCAGACACTTAAAAAGGAGGCAGAAACTTAGACTTTGCTGATGTTTATTTGTTCTTTGACATTTACCTGCAAGAAAAAAGTTCCTGTTGTGCGTGGGGTAAAGGAGAGTGGCCTCTTCTGCCGGAAACAAGTCGGGGTTGACAGCCCAAGAGCTTGAAAACTTTGTTGTATTTATCTCTGAATTGTTTGCAATTTTTTGATAGTACCTCAAGGTTGCCTTGGTAAGGACACCCCCGTCGCATTCTCACTAATGGGTTTCACAGCCCTAATGCTCACGAGGACCAGGGAAACGATCTCGAATGCTGGTGATGCTCTTCTCCACTAAAGGTACCGTGCAGCCCTGGCGTCAGCAGCGTGACGAGAAAGCCGGCAGATGTCTGTATTTTGGGTCACATGGCTGTGGTAGCCACCTGGCTGCACGCTCTGCTCCATCCATTTGGTGTAAGTTATTGGAGTTTTGGGAAACTTCTAACTTTGGGAAACTACTGATTTTATCTACGTGGTGTGAAATCCTTGGAGCTATATTTGTCCCCAAGAAATAACACCACTGACCTGTTCTTGGTAGTTTACCCTATACTTTAAGGCTGGTTATATCACTCAGCTCTGTTTGCAGAAGACACTTGTAGCCAGTTCTCCTCTTACCTCTGGATCCCCCTTGATAACACAGGGATGATTTAGCTGTAATGCTAAACCTGGTAGCGCTGCCTGGTCCTAGGCAAGCTCCATCACACCTGATGGTTGTTCGGCCACCCCCACTCCTCTGTCCGTGTCGGCATCCTGCAGTGATAGAGGTGCAGACCCTCGTTTCAGGGTAGACAGAGCTTGTTGTAGGAGTTCGTATCATCTCACTTATATACCGAGACTGCAAGTTTCCCTCCCAGATGCTGAAATTTGACCTCTGTGTGCATGACGAGGGGCTCCCTCTGTGTGCTGCTCTTCCTCAAAATAGGAACTTGAACTGGAAGAAGACCTTAAAATGCAGAAAGCTCCATGGAAGCACTGCCAAAGGTGGTGTGACCAGTCAAGAAGTGATGCTGTAAAGAGTGATGTGTTGTTTCCTGCCAGTTCCACTAAAAAAAAAGCCCTCTGATACCCGTAAAGTCCCATACAGACGCAAAATTGCTCAGGTCCTACTGCTTGCGTCTACCAGGTGCCTGAGTGTGGAAATCAGCTGAGATGTCTACACTGTGTACAAGGCATTGAAGTCCTGCTACAGTTGGTGGAGATCGGATCAGTGAAGCCTCAGCAGCTACTAGGTGTCTTCTTTAAGGTGACTTCAGCCACTGCCTAGGTGTCACAGGTGAGATCTCTGTTGTCGTAGTGGGAGCTGGGCATCCCACGTGTGCACAGCCACCAAAATTTGCATGCCTTCATCTGGAGCTGAATTCTGTAGGTGTCTGAGGCTATTGGAGGTGTTACCAAGGCATCTGCGTGGGACTGGTGGATACGATATGGGGCTTGGGGTAGACCTGTGTCCTCCTCCAGTGGTAGCAGAGGCTCAGACAAGGTGTGCTAGGGCATGAAACATCTCTAAATACGTGTGAGCAAGCGAATTGGGTTGCTCTGACTGCAGTCAGCTCACTGCGGGAGAAGAAATGCTGAAACAGTGTTAATGAGAGTCTTGATGTTGGTAGCATTAGCCACTACTGTCAGCTCTGCCTCCCCTGCCAACAAGGACAAGCCCGTGCAAGTACAGGAGTTGGGGATACCCAAGGAGCCTGCTCAGGACTGCAGTTTTCCACCTGCCGTTCCTACCTCCTAGGGCTTGTAGCCACCAATCAGTCCCTTAAAAGCCTCTTTTCTGGTTAATTTAGTTAAATAAAATCAAATTAAATTAAATCAAATATCCCCATTTTGGAGATAGGCACTAATTTCTGAACCCTTGGCTTCCTTCTTGGGTAGTTCCTGATCGAAAACAGCAATGCCACAAAAAAGCAGTGACTGAGGGACTGCAACCACATCTCCTGAGCCAGAGGATGCCCCAAGAGAGCCAGCTGCAGAAACCCTTCACACCAGCGGGGCCAGGATGCTGCACGCACTGTGTCTGCCTGGTGTCGGGGCCGCTGCTTGTCCTTGCATCTCTTCAGGGAACAATTGCTGGAAGCCCCTCCGGCTGTGATGGGAAGCCCATGTCTGCTCTACAAGGGAGAGCTGGCCCTGGCTGCGGAGCTGCCCTGTGTCTCAGTGTCACTGCCCAGCTGAGCTGGTCGTCCTCCTTGCCGCACCAGTATCCGATTTTTAAAATTAGGTATATTATAGATGTATATACATATATACACACACACACATACACATATACCTCTCTCATATGTCTGTTTGTAGTAAGCTAAAGATCAGGTGTTCTCTCCTGGGAAGCAAGAATTGAATGCATCGATAAGGCTTTTATAACTGCCTGAAGAGAGGTTTGGTGCTTCTACTGTATTAATCCAGTAAGTGGTTATTAAATTGCTATGAGTTGCATCCCGGAGTGATGGAAATGGAGCCCAGGTAACCTAGTAGAGAGAGGGACCTCGGAAACGGCTTTGGCTTTTCTTATCTCTGCTCTGAGCAGCTTTTCATGTGGTGATGGGGCTACGGCTTCCTCCTCAGGCTCATGGCAGGAAGGACCCTCTCCTGGGAGGAAGACCCGTCGGTCAGCCTGATCGGGAGGACCAGTCCGCTTCTCTCTGGGAATTCAGCCGAGCTGTTCCAGGCAGACACCAGTTCCTCATCCCTCCTGCGGCAGCCTTTCTTTTCCAGTGGAAAGACGGACGCAACAGCAGGACTTAGACAAACTCTCCCTTTCTTACTGTAACGCCTGAGAGGTGTAATTGTTGGTGGTTTATTATTCAGGTGGGTCCCAAATCCCACGCCCTGTGAAACTAGGGGTTTATTACTAGCTGTGAGTCTTACCTAACGTAAAACCAAACCAGCTTTTGGTTTCAGGGAAAGCATCACTGTTGCCTGCAGGGTGACACGCCACAGAGGAAAGTCTCCGTTCTCGGCACAGCCAGCAGAGCCCGGGCATTTATTACAGGACGTAGCAGGAACTGCTGTGCTGGGCACACAGTGCCTATTTCCTGAGCTTGAGCGTGCTGGAAAACTCATGCCATAAATAAAAATTAAACCTAATCATGCAAAGTAAACCTATTTAGGAGGCAGGAAATGTTCCATGGTAATGAAGTTTGTGTCATGAAGCCTGAAGACCCTGTCGATCCTCTACCTTTGTGCTGGCTTGTATATCAGAAGTAGCAATGTGCTGACAACTGTTTCCTAACAGAAATGAAGAAATACTCTCCCTCCTGCCACAACGGCTGGTAGGAATACTCTTTTCCTTCTGGTGTCATTCCACCCTCTGAGCATCAGCACAATGGGTGGCTTATCTTCGTTAATCACAGTATGAACAACTCATTGCACACGTGAGTCTCAGCTTCCAGGCTGCTGGTTTTTCTCCTGGGCTGGCAAGGAAATGCTACCCAAGCAGTAGGTGTGGTGTTGGGAGAGGCAGGGTGATTCAGGATTAGTGCATAAACCTGGCAACCCAAAGGTCAACCTCATCTCTGCTCTTTTTTTCTTGGCTTAACATCATTGTCCTTGTTTCCCAGCTGGGAAACGCAGCCCTTTCCCTTCCTCGTGGGGATGGATAAGCCAGCAGAGAAGAGATAAAAAATTACACAATTTTCTGATGCTTACAGTAACAAAAGCTCAGAGTAGAGAACTTCCGTTGAAATGATGGGAAAAAATACATCATGAACATTCGATGGTGAAGCTGACCTTCCCAAACCTCTGAGGAAATGAGTGATCCCACTACAACAGAGATCTCCAAGGCTGAATCAGAGAGGGATGTGACTTGCACGGGAAGCCACCGTCAGCGAGAGGAGTACTGTGATAGCTGCCATTAAGCACGAGTGTGCGCTACGCCCAGCAAGAGCTGGGGTCCCCGGGGCCCCGTGCAGCTCCGCGCTGGCTCTGCAGCTGGTGAAGGATGCTTGCACCCTGTCATACAGCTGCACTGAGCTCCGTCAGGTTCCCAGTCGCTCCTGGGCAGGACAAGCCACGGCTTACGGAGATGGGACCTGCCCTAGGGTCTGTGTGGGGGTGGGGCTTTGGCAGGGACTGTGGCGATGCTGGGAGGTGGCTGTGCGCTTACCAGGAGAGCTTGGCTGTAGTTTTGTGCATAAACTCACAAATACACGTGGTGGTCAGCAGTAACCGCTCAGCCGGGCTTCCCCCCCGGTCTGGCTGGTCTCTGGGCAAAACACCCCTTGACCTTTGCTGGTCCTGTCTTGTTAGTCCCTTGGTCAGGTGCTTTTTCAGTAACCGCTGTAATCTTCCATTTGCAAGCCAGGAAATGGAGAGGAAGGATGTCCTGGCTCCTCTGCTACGGCAGTGCCTGGGGACCGCTCGTGGAAGGTAGACAGCACTTTTCTATGCAATGAATGGCACCGGTTAGCTGCACGCCCTAACTCAGCCTGCCCCAGGTTCCTCATAGCTCCACACCGGGCTGTTATTTCACAAATAAAGAGAATTTTGCAATAGATACGGTGAGACAATTGTCGCCTTCTTCCCCACGTGGTGTTTTGCTGCTCAGGTGGCTGCTGCAGCCTGTGGCAGGGACTGAGCCAAGGGCTAGTCTGAGAGCAGGGTGGCCAAGGGGACACCACTGGGGACACTGTACTGGCTGAGCAATCGCAAGTGAAGGGACTAGAGCAAACAGCTGTGACCGACCTCGGGCAGCAGCTCGACAGAGACCTTGGCTGGCTAGAGCACAGGCTTTGGAAATCGGAGCTGCACCCTGATTCAATGGTTAAGCAAAGGATTTTATGTCTTTCTTTTCTTCTAAATTCAAACCTTCAACATACATGCCTGTCTTTGTTAGGAAAGGGGGCTATACTTTTTTAAAAAAAATGATGTAGGGGGGGAACCCCAAAACCTTGGGCTTTGTTTGTCCCTCAGGTGAAGACACTGTAACAGCTGCATTTCTTTGTGATACAGAGACACCCATCCGAGAAAGAAATAATGGTCCCAGGATAACAGTGCCTCAGCAGCTCTGGGGAACCGCTCCCAATTAGGTTGTGACTCCTGGGGCTCCATGACACATTCACTCAGGGGCAGGTGCCCCTTGCTCATGAACAAAAGAGACGTTAAAACTGAGTGGCTTCTTCAAGCCTGCCAGCTGGTTCCTCGTGCCTGTTCAGTTTAATCCTAAAGTTACTGAAGCCTCTTCTGGTTTTCTTTATTTTGCCGGTTGCAAGTAATTATGGCCCAGTGGAAAAATCTGAAGGATGAGAAGTATTGACCAGCCCTATTTACAAAAATAATCTTTCCTGGCAGATCCCTCGAGGTAAGAATGCATCTGACCGTTAGGTGAAGTAGTCGGGGCTGCGCTGACGACTTTCCAAGGCAGGCATTTCCTAACGTGGGAGGAGCCACCTCGCATGGGAAGAAAGTGCCCCGTTTTGAAGGGAAAAAGAGGACCAAACAAAACCAAAACACACAGAGAAGGGTGTGTTCCCGTGGAAGGGGTTGGCTCCATCCAGTCTAAGGTCCCTCCTTACCTCAGGGGAGAAGTTATTTATAGTTTGGGAGTCAGCAACGTGGTGAAGGCTCCTCTGCCCTTGCCTCTGCGTGATGCAGGGACTGACTGAAAGCAAGACCCTGTGCGGGCGGCGGGGTGCGTGCAAGAAGTGACACACTAAAGGCATCTTCTCATCTACCTGGCTGACAGAGCCCCTCGGGGGGCAGTGCCGAAGGACCAAGGGGTCCAGGCAGGCTGGATGTTCTTCAAGAAGGAAATCCTAAAGGCAGAGGAGCAGGCCGTGCCCACGTGCCGAAGGACGAGCCGGCGGGGAAGGAGGCCGGCCCGGCTGAACAGAGCTTTGGGGGGAACTCGGGGGAAAAGGAGAGTTTATGGCCTTTGGGAGAAGGGGCAGGTGGCCCAGCAGGGCTGCAAGGGTGTCGTGAGGTTGTGCAGGGAGAAAACGAGAAGAGCCAAGGCGCAACTAGAACTTTATCTGGCCACTGCCATAAAAGACAATAAAAAATGTTTCTATAAATACATTAGCAACGAAAGGAGGGCTGAGGAGAATCTGCACCCTTTACTGGGTGCGGGGGAAGCAGCGACACAGGCTGAGGAAGAGGCTGAGGTGCCCAGGGCCGCCTTTGCCTCAGTCTTTAACAGTCAGACCAGTTGTTCTCCAGGTACCCAGCCCCCTGCGCTGGAAGACAGGGATGGGGAGCAGAATGAAGCCCCCATAATCCAAGGGGAAATGGTCAGCGACCTGCCACACCACTTAGACACACACAAGTCTACGGGGCTGGATGGGATCCACCCGAGGGCACTGGGGGAGCTGGTGGAAGTGCTCACAGGGGATCGGGCCCCGCCAGCGTGGGGCTATGGGGGGCAGGTCCTGCGTGACGAGCCCCATCTCCTTCCAGGACAAGGTGACCCGCTGGGTGGCTGAGGGAAAGGCTGTGGCTGGCGCCTGCCTGGGCCTCAGCGAAGCCTTTGGCACCGTCTCCCCCAGCATCTCCTGGAGAAGCCGGCTGCTCCCGGCCGGGCCGGGGGGGCTCTGCGCTGGGCACAGCCGCTGGGCAGGAGCCCCCCGCGTGCCCAGGTGGCCAAGGGGGCCAGCAGCGCCCTGGCCGCTGTC
>JAVJGI010000060.1:68552147-68577698 GCA_035590275.1 Ibycter americanus | reverse complement strand
AGCCCTGGCCCCCCCCCCCCCCGCCCTTTTTTTTTTTTCCTTCCTCCTCCTTCACCCATGGTATGACAGACAAACTGGCTCACACACACATCCACAGTTGCAAAAAGAAAAGCCATTCAGTTGGTATTAGCTATCAAAAAACGTCACTTCCCTCGTCCAAGAAAGATGCATGGTACTGAGTGCCAAAGAACAAAATTCCACCTCCCATCAGCCATTGTTTCATTGGTTTTATCCCAGTTTAATAGATGATTTATCAGATTTGTGCGAGACAGTTACCTCTAACACAAGGGGGGGGGGGAAATCACAGCAACATATACACACAAAACAAGATACACAAAATAGAGCTAAATTTATATACAGGTTATTAGCAGCTAGACTCTTAACTTCATTTAGTACATGGCTTTACTTACTACAGTTTTAGGCACAGAGAAGAATTTTCCAGTAGGATATTTGCTATAGTGAAGGGCCACAATGAATACCTCGTTCCAAGTCCTCACCGGGCAGAAATCTGTTTACCTAATGAAAATCTTAACTCTCACTTCCCACCAGTTGAGGACACAGCCCTGCACAAAGTATGAAAGAACATGATCCAGCTAATTCAGCATACTGCAACTTTGTACTTTGGATATTAAACATCTAATTTATGTGTTGGTTTTTTTAAATCGGGTTATGTTACAGAGTTATTGAACATGACTGAGTTTCAATTAAACAATTAGTGTCAGGGTTTTTGGTTTGTTTCCCCCCGGCCCCGTTTGCCTAGCATGGACTTTCAGCTATAAACCACTCAGACAGCTGGCAAGAAACAATTAGATGTGAAGAACGTGTTGTATGCACTTCACATTTATAACAGTTTACTTTAAAAGGATTTAAAAGCACAAAGGTTGTGAAACATTTAAATTTACTTAGCAGGTTACATTGATAAGTTATGATGCATCATCCACACGCAGGACTCCATTCCAGGCTGCACTGAACCAGGTGCTTGGAAGTATTTTCTCTGTCTTTCTGATTTAGGACTACAGACTCAGAGCCCAGCAAAATAAGTATGTGCTTTACTTTCAGCATACAGGCAGCCTTTTTGGTTTCAGCAGCACTCCTCACGTTTGATTATGCATGTGTAAGTGCTTTGCCAGACTGAGGAATAGGCCACATATTTTAATTACTGATTGCTGATGTATAGTAAGCCTGTCACACTGAGGAACATGATCACTTACCCAGTGAAAAGGCTGAAAAGAAATACTACATAACAGAATCAGCCAGATACTATAACAACACAATTAAAAATTTAAGCAGCAAGCAGATAATTAAAAAAACCCCAAAACACAAAACAAAAACCCCTTTAACTTATGAGGCAGGTTGAAAATGACGCAAAGATTTTTCCTTCACGACAGCTTCACTTACAAGTACAGCTCAGCATGTTTGAAATACTTTATCACAAGAACTACAGACTTGTTTATCACAGTTATGTCAGAGCTCCTCGCTGAAGGGTGTGCCAGTTTCTACAATTGCCGCTCCCCTCCTCTTCTCCAAGGTTTATTACTTAGCTACTTGGGGGAAAAGAGGGAGCTGCTTGAGACTTTAGAAAGTGCAGAGAATAAGTGAGTTTTTCCCTTTAGAAAAAACCAAAACACTGAGAACTCTTAAACATGCAGGAATAACAACAAGAAATTTAGAGGGTCCAGAGTTTGGCATTTGATTTTAAAATGGCTATTCTTGATGTTTTCAGGTGTACAAAAAGGGAAGTGAGTTTTAATGTAGAAGAGCAGCTTTGCCATATAAAAAAAAAACCATACCGCCACAAAAACATATTTTGGGACCATCTTTAAAAGCATGTCTATTGAACAAAGGCAAAATAATGCCAGCTTGGACCATTCAGCAGCAATGTGCTCTCACATACAGCTCTCTCCTGTAACTCCACTTAGCCTGCAAGAATTTTGGCTGTAACTTGTTATGCATTGGCAGGGCATAAACAAATAAGGCTGTGAACAGAGGATTATTAGGGCTGTGATACTACAAGAAGATCAAATGACAGCTTTTTAAACGGAACAGAACTTACAACTGTTCAATATAGTACAGTTATTGTTCAAAAAGAAACAGTTTTTTCATGGGAACCCCAATGTAAGAGATAAGACTTTTAACATGAGGTTGTCTCATTTGGTACAAAATTAACTTGTTCCTATGGCTTCTCTACTATAAGATCATCACTGGTACAGAACAGTTGGGGTCACAGATTGTCAGGAGGCTCTTTGGCTGTCAGTGCGAAAACCAGTGCATGGTGCATATCCTTGAGGCTTATCTGGTGTCTTTCACCGGACACATAGGTTGCTAGAGCATGACAAGAAGCAGGTGGCTGGGAAGAAAGGCAAGACTTCAAGCAAAGCAGCAGAGTGATGCAGTCACCCACTCAAAGCTTGGGCTGCTCTGTCAAGGAGAAGGTCAAAACAGAACCCCCCTTCCATACAGTCTCTAGTCAAATGGGCACAGAGCAAGGAAGCAGAAGACTCCACTCTGGTAGGAAACAAAGGCAAGCCAGATAACATAGACTACAAGTCATGGAAGTGTGTCACACTGGTCAGAAATTTCAGTTTTGACATTTTCTTGAGCTCCCATGAACAGACATAGACGTGTGGGCAAGAAAAATGGAGGGAGCTCGCTGCTTTGGCTTTAGAAAGAGCACAAAGAAGATTCACCATTCAGTTTGCTATGTACAACAATACTGCACTGTACACTTCATTAACAAGATGCTGTCTCATAGTCCAGCATTACTTAAATAAAATTCCTCTTAGTCACAAAGAGCAACAGCTGAGTTTCTCTGTAGGAAGGGCAGCTGAAACCCACTGCTGTACGTGACCATACATGGTTCCAGTCCTTCTGGGATAAACACGAGCAGTCATTCTGCAGTGTCTAGTACCTCCTTACTTGCCTGAAGCAGAGAACTTCCCCTTTCTTCTTCCAATCTGTTTGATCCCAATCCTGTTGGACTATCCCAGCACAAAGCCAACAAAGCCATGATATGACTTCCCCCCCACTGCCACAACATTCCTGTCCGAATTACACATTCTCTTTCAGTAGTCCCAGTTTCCGAAGTGCCTCTCTCCTAGCTTCTTCTGTTGAGCCGCGGCCAGAAAACTTTACAGTTATCCCTTGCGATCGAAATCCTGAAGGTCTAGGCAGTGAACCTGATCTTCTCCTCATATCCAGGTTTAGACTAGGTTGTTTATAATCATTAAAACTTCTTGTTGTGTCCTCCTGTGTGTTGCTGACCTTCTTAGCAGCAAGAGCTACCTCTGGCTTGATTGTTATAGTTTTGCCCATAGGAAGGAAAGGGCTAGGCTCACTTCTTAAAATCTCATGGATGTTTTGATATCCATTGGGAAGAGCATCTGCCTGTTTCGGCTGCACATTAAGCTGCTGAGTGCTTGCAGCATGGTCCACTTGGTCCTCAGCTGGCTTTTCCTTAACTAGGCCAAGTTTTGTCAGGGCCTCATATCGCGTTTGCTCAGAGGAGAGATCCCTTAAGGAAGAACTTCTGTTACGTGACAAGAAATCATTTTTCTGCAGTTTCTCCTCCAGTTCAGCTGCCATAAAGGCTCCTCCATTGATGTTGGCCAGCACCTGAGCTCTCCGCTCCTGGACATTAACCGCTGCTTTTGAAATAGTCTCACTGAATTCTTTGCCGCTGACATTTGTTATGTTGATGTTGCTTGGGAAACGGTGCTGTTTGGGTGCAGGTGCAGGAGGGTGCTTCGGAGCTGCAAAATAATCACCGTTGGCTACTGGGCTTTTCTTCCTGTCTGAATTCCCTTCCTTGAGGGCACTGGGGAAGCGCGCCCTGCTCTCTCTCTGCTGCTCAGACATCTTCTGGGCCATGATGAGCGGAGTGGGGATAGAACGAAGCAGTTTTGGATGCTGCACTGGGGGAGGGGGCGAAGGAGGAAGAGGAAGCATCTCTGACATCAGTGGTGGTGGTACAGGCGGATGTGGGGGAAGGTCAGCAGGTACAGCTGGCTTAGGGCTCTCAGCTCTCCAGGTAGCATCCAACACTTAAAAGACAAAGCAGCAATAACGTCAGTAAGTCTTCACACAGAGTAGAATACAAGGCTTTCTTTCACCTAGGATTAGCAAGCATCAGTACTCTCCTCCCCGAGCCTTTCAAACTCAAACTCAGCCAGAAGAAACTAACCGAACTCCTAGCAATGGCATCTTGTAGGCGACGCTATGCTTCAAATCCCCATATTTCCAATGCATTCACTAGAAGCCCCCTTCCTGCTATTCATTCACAGTCTGCATGTTAGTTTCACTGTGTTTCAATGGCTGCTTTTTCTATAAGACTTTTGCAGTTAATAACAGCCAACACATTACATCCCACTGTATGTACTAGCTGATAAATCCGTTCTCCAAAATCAGAGAGCAAACTCTACAGGGTGAAGAAAATACACTATTTTGTCACAAACCTATTGATAGGATCGAGTGCCTTTCAATCCCACACAGAATAACACTACAAACAATCTGCTATCTTAAAACTCTTAGAAACAGTCTTAAGAGGTCTTGGAGAGAGGCAGAGTGTGAATACATTGATGAACACCTGTCTGCCTTGCTGCGATCACTCTGCATAATACTCAGTTCTGTTACAACTCAGTCACCAGGTAGGGAACAGAGAGCAGTCCAACAACTTCCTCATATGCATGGCCTCCATAAGAAAAAAACATAAACAGTTACAGTAACAGCAATAATTTCAGAAATCCCAAGTCAAATTGAAATCACAGTCCTTAGAGCTCCTGATGTGTAACAGATTGATCTTGAGGTAGTGAGGAAGGTACAGATTTTCTTCAGCTGTTTCTAATGAGAACTAGAATGTCAGGGCTAGGTCAAAGGGAAAAAACACACTTTCAAGAAATACTACTACCTGGTTCTGTATCTTTGCTAGGAGGGCCTTCATGGTCACTACTCTCAGGTGTAGACTGTACTAAGTCGATGATATCTTCAGTCTCTGAATGACTGGACACATTTTCTTCTGTTGACCTTAGAGACTGACAGTGGATGCCACTGTCATGTAGGACTGGCTCCTCCAAGTCATCTTCTAAGGCATCTATGGTTTCCTCAAAGAACATAAGAACATCCTGCTCTTCGTGAGTTAAGTATTTCAGACTCTCATCATCCTATGGGGAAAACGGAAAAAAGCCGGAAAAATTAACATCCTACAGACAAGTACAGGTAAGTACACTGAGAGCAAACATAGCACCCCTTTTTGAAGGCAGAAAGAGGCAGGATGAAACAGGCAACAGTCACATCAGAAGCATCTCCTGCTTTCTACTTCATTCCTTCCTAAAGGGGCATTCAGCCACTACAAGGCAAGAAGAAAAAAAACAGACAGGAGTTTACAGGGCATTAATTACGACTTAAGGACAGCAACTGGTATTTCAGCCTTTAAAGTACCCAACTCAAATGGACATTTTTCTGCTGAACGACAGGTAGACAGAACAAATTGCTGAAAGATCATAAATAAGAAAAGGCAACGCCCTCCGCACAAACACCTGTGCCTTTACAAGGGTTAAGATCACTTCTTGGGGCTCCACACTGGGGTAAGCTGTTTCAGTTGCTGTGTGGGGTTCAGGGACAAGACTTGAAGAGCAGCATGGGAAGGAAAGGGTGCATTCAGGACAGTCCAACAAGTTCGCTGATTCCCTTTTTGCTCTACACCAAAGTGGGACTTGGCTTCTAGAGGCAGAGCTGGAGCTGAAATCTGGCTCTACCACTGCAATCTCCAAGTTATCCAAAGTTGTGTGATAGATTACAGAGAAGTAATAATAAGGAGGGAAAAGATTTCTAAAGACTTTACCTTTGAGTTACAGAAAGGACAATTTAGAATAAATATGAAGATGTGTTCCCTAGCAGCAAAGTGCCTTGGGGTATTTTCTCCAGCAGGAAACAATCCTGTAGACTACAGAGGTGATAAATAATCACTTGGATTATCCAGTTCTAATTTTCTGAGTCACTGCTCTTGATTAACACAGTATCACTACGAGAAGCTAGGCTAGGCAGCAAAGCACAAACTCTTTCCCCTCCACCTCCACCCTAGGAAACACTTACTTTTCCAGAAGCTTGGAGATGACAAAGAATGATTAGGAAAGGCACTACATTAAGACAATGGATACAGGAAAGACATTTCCCAAGAGAGCTGCGTAAATTCTGGAATGCAATGAAGTATTGTTGAAAAGTAAGTGAGGTTTTCCCTTTTCTGGATCGAATTTCTCTCTCGCCAGGCGTATACTGGAAACTTTGCTGTCAATAACTTAAGAAGGCACCAGCAAAGCAATACAAGACCATTTCCTTTCTCATCTCTACTTTTCACTTCTCCAAGGACATCTGATTGTGCGTGCAAGCAAGGTAACACAGCTACTTCTCAATGGAGGATTGGGGGTATTTAGGTAAATACATAAAGGAATGCAGTGCAAATATCCAAGAGGTAGATATGTTCTTGCTAGGGCAGCACAACTTGCTTCAAACTCACTGTGCCTGTTCAGATCATCTTACATTAGATTAGAATAGAAAAAGCTGTGTGCAGCTCTACCAGTTAACTCCTTGCGCAAACAAAGCTTTTATCCCCATCCTCAGCATTAAAAATAAGAACAATGTACCTCTGTAGAAAAGTAATGCCTATAGATTAAGAACTATAAAGTGCTGCATTGTACCAAGTAGCTCTAAGCACTCAAAATATTACAGATGAGAAAATAAGTGATTTAAGGCTCTTAGTTGCCTTCTCCTGGTAGCCGGTAGAACATTACCCCTGTAAATAAATGAATGAAATACCTAAGACTGACACACAGCCTTTCAGCCAGCCACTTCAGGGCAGGTTTTCTTATCTGTGGCTGCAATCACATGAACACAGCAGCCTGAACACAGCAGCCTTCAGTCACAGCTGGCACAATTTTCTGTTAAAACAGAAGACTGAAGTCTTGCAGGGAAATACAATGTTGGTTTCAACAAGAGGCTCTTGCTACACCTGCATTTCTAGAGATTGAGTTTTATTGTCATCAGGGTGAACATGGTTTGGGGTGTGGATATTTGTAACTTAGTCTTACCATCCACAGTGCACTGTCAGAATAAATAACTTATTCCAGCTTGTAGCCAAACTTCTATAAAAGCTTAAATTTGGATGCCATTTGCAATTGCCTATTTAAAGGACTAACTTCAAAGGCTGACGTATTCCACAGCTCGCACACACCACATGGCAGAGCTCAGTTTTCAAAGGTCAAGGAAAGTTTTACAGCTGCACTTGAGAAGTGAGAGACAGACAAGCCTATTTTTTTCCCCCTCCTTCATGGATGTTGCAATCTCCTTCCTTCCCCACCCAAATACTCACACAGCTGCTATGTCTAGTAGGCAAGAGAATGACAGGAAAGGAGCTGTTGTTAGGTAGGCCCTAGCTGGAGCTGAACAGGGACTCCAAGAAGCCTTTGCTGTGGGTGAGCTCATTGCAAGAGCCAGACTTCCACGACCAAAGGAAAAGAGGGGGTTGTGTTTAAGAATTTCATAGTGGCAGCAGATCCAGAGTACAGTACAGTACAGAAATGACTGCAACACTTAATTTAAAAGACCTGCTCCCACGTGAGCTTAACACATTTGATCAAGAGCTGAACAAAACAGCATGTGAATTGAAGCAAAGACTTTCAGAAGCCCTTCCCTCTGTTTCTGTGCTGTAAGACTGAGCACTTTTCCGTGCCAGTTAGGATTTGCAGAAGGACTGGTCAACAGAGCTCTGCTCAATTTACTGTCCCTCATGGATCTTGCTGGAATGAGCAGTTTCCCTTTAGATTAATGATCTGAGTAACCAATCCTTTGCAAATACATTTGTAGTAAGTGTCATACCTAGATGTGAATGGCCAACCTCATCTCAGTTAGCACTTCAGTCTCTTTCCTCATGCAGTTTCCCTTCAAGATGACCAATGTCACATCTCCTCAGCCAAAAAGACAGATAGCAGTTCTGGAGAATGGGCAGTGTTACGGCAGGTCACTACTGAGATGCAAGGCACCCAGCCTGACTAGAAACTCCCTCAGGCAAGGCACGTTTCAGTTGGCAAGACAAGGAAATCATCCCATTTTAGACACACAAGCACACTGAGAATAGACTTACTCAAGTTGGTCAAATCAAAGGAGCTTGGAGATGTAAAGCAAGCAGTGACTTGCTTTACCACTGGTCTGAGAACAGTGCTGCATTATAAAATGCCCGCTTGTATTACTTATAATAAAGCTTTCAGAAAAATGGGAGGAATTTTGTCATAGTTAACTGGAGCCAGTTTTAACTAAGGTTACCAAGTCCATTTGTAAATAGTTCATTTTTGACATATTCCAAGTACTGGAACAGTTCATATTCTTTCTGGGCTGGTTTTCCAGGCATCTTTTTCTCCTTGAATCTGGGTTTTCAACAGTCAAAGCAGAGTCTTTTCAGCTATTCAAGTTATTTACCTCATACATTCCACCAGCTCCCTGCTCTTAATACACAAATGCACTTCCCAAAACTAAGTCTCACATACACCTAGCGCTACCAACTCTAAAGCTACTGTCAAAAGACAGCCTAAATTTGAAATTTGAAAATAGTGCCTTAGCTGAGGATTAAAAAGAATGCTTGGACAGAAGAAATTCAGGACACAAACAGCTGAAATAGCTGAGTATGCTCAGCTGGCATTAATATTTTAGATCTCTGTGCAGCCAAACATTTCCTGCTTACACCAAACAGGAAAGAGTCTGTTATGACAGTGTTAGGTATAAAACAGGAAAAATGAGGCAAGAAAAAAAAAAAAAGAAAGAGAAAGACAAGAATAGAATCTGTTTCATAGAAAAGATCCCTTTCCTACCTGTCCAAAACAGTAACATAGTATCTATCAGAGGCCCACATTTTTTCACATGTATCTGAAGAAATTCTTAAAGTCACACCCAGACCTAGTATCTTAAGACCAGCACAGCTTTGACAGAAACAGAACAGCAGGGGAAATCGCCAGACATCTGTAGCAGTTAAAAAAAAAAATAAAAAAAAATCATTCTTCTGAAAACTGCTGGAGAACCAAATTTCAGTTAGCAAAATACCAGAACACCAGATTCAACCGACTGATGATAAATCCCTTGATAGCGCCAAAGAATTAATAGGCATAGTTCCTCAGGAGAGAAATTACTGGATGCTTCTTAAAAAAACACGAAGGGAGCAAACTATTCTAATACTTAGTAGAAAGAGACCAGTATAGCAGCACTTATGCCTTAGCCTGTTAATAACAGGGCAAGCAGTTCTACTTCTAAGAAGAAAGGAGTGAAACAGAAAGCCCTCCATGCAGGAACAGTAGCAGGAACAGGTACAAAAGCTTCAGCACAGAAGAAAAAGGCAAGTACCTGTAATTATATTTACAGGAAAGGGAAACAGAATGGATCATACCACTGCATTGCTTAAGTTGGAAGCAAGAGATAAGAACATGAACTACCGCACAGGATCAGACCAAAAAGTCCATTTAGCTCAGTAGCCTGCCTTCAGCCACCAGTAATGCACAGGACAGAGGAACATGGCTGGGGGGAGGAGTATTCCTGTAAATTGGGTAGACTTATATTTTTCTTCCCTGCATCCTTCCAGTTTCCAGCAATACGTGGCTTAAGGACTTCCCAGTTGCATCCGCATCTGTGTACTTAACAGCCCTTAATGAGCTTTCTAGCATGAATTTGTCTTATTGTTTAAGCCCATTTAAATGGCTGGCATTCACAGCATTCTGTGGCAACGAGTTCCATAGTTTAATTGTGTGCTGTGTCAAAGAGTACTTCCTTTACAACCCACTATCTGATGATTTTGATAATACCATTTCATTTGGTGAAGACTATAATATTGAATGTTGTTTTCTTCAGTTTATTAACATAATTGTACCCGTGTGCTTCATAATAGTTAGCAAAACATATAATCAATAGGTCATAAGTGAGGAAACAAATGATCTGGAAGTATTTAAAAAATACACTAGATGAACTGAAGTAAAACTGATTAAATTACTAACCTACTTTTTAAAAAAGCAAGATAAAGCAAATCAAGATCTACTTAAAACTCTGAAGACATCTCCTTGGTTATCAAAGTTAGGCTGATCAGCTTAGAGTTTTCTTCCCTTTAATTTCTATGCTAGAACAACATTGAGAAAAATTGGGAGACATTTCAGGCAAAAGCCACTAAACACTGTCTATAAAAATCAAGTAATTTCACACCAATCACATTTCTCATGAAATCATTACTGACTTGGCCAATAGGTATAAGCACGAGATGTCATATACCTTGACTTGAAGGCTTTATGACATGCCCCCCTCCTGCCAAATGCACTCATAGATGAATAAGGAAACTATGCCTAGATGAAAGTACTACAAGGTACCCATTTAACTGAGGGGCAGGGGAGAGACTTATTTTTGAGAAGTAGCATGATGTATTGCAAATTATATAATGAAACAAGACAAGTCCTGAACAGATTTATCTCTACACCTCTAAACTTTTGATACTTCACTGACAACAGCAGACAAATAACTTAGTATTTGAAAATCCCCTTATGCTGGAAGATGTTGCTGCAAGAACTAAGTAAGACAGAAGAGACTTTCATGAGCCATATTAAGTGTGCCAGTAGTCTGTAAGATGAAATTCAGTTGAAAAACACACAAATGTAGAATGATGAAAAACGTTTAAGTAGCAATACTAGACAGAAAGAGTTGCAGGTCAATTTAGTGCTGTAAAGAGGAAAGAGTGCTGTTCAGGTATGCAAATGTCATTCTGGGATATATTAACCAGGGTGATGAAATAACAGCACATCCTCACTTGGAACACAGAGTTCCAATTCAATTGCTAAACTTCGGAAAGGATGCAGCCAAGCCAGATAGGGTCCAGAACAAAGCAAGGAGTGCTGAGAGTTTAGCTGCACAGGAAGGCTGGAAGAATGGACCGCATTATGTTTTAAAACAGAAAAGAAGGAATGAGTGGTAGGCAGACACAGCCTTGTATGTATTTTTATATATTAAAAGTTGACCACCTGTATCATTACAAATAATTTTCTATACATGCACTAAAGGCAAGACAAGTGGAAAGTGGCTTTCCCTGTACAAGAATTCTAATCCAAGTATTCCTCAAAAAGCAGTGGAGTACAAAGAAATCACTTTGGAGGTTCAGGAATGCCTATCAGTGAGGGCTGAAGAGCAGAGCTGCTCACCTGCTGGAATAACATTTATCTACCTGATGCTGCTTTGAAGCAGAATGATGCAGTTTGTGCATAGCACGTAAATTGCCTTCAGTATCTATATTCTCACTAGCATGTTTTACAGCAAGGCCATTCCTTGCTGTGAGCCAGCCTCATGAGCCTAGTTCTATACTCATGGTCCAAAGCAAGCGGTCCTCCAGCACCTCTTCCTCTCTACTTCTTGCCCTGCTGCTAGGAACAGTGACTCTTATTTTTCCAAGGCATACTGATATCAATTTAAAGTGGATGAAGCATAGCATAGCTCTTCTCTCCATACCATGTAAGGAATAGCTTCCACCTGCCCAATGACAGCTGTATCCATAGACAGTATCCGTCAAGAATTCCTCTCATTTTTTGGGTATTGTTATTTAGCAAAGTAGTTGGACATGGCAAAAGACCACATGGTACAGCAAAGCCTGCAGAGTATCAGTATCAAGGTAGAAAAAACACATTAATTTTATCGAAGGAGTCTCTCAGGACTTTCCCTTGAATGCACCCAAAGTGCAGTTCAGCATCACAAGACTGCATACTCAAATTGTGAGGAAAAAAAGGTGGCAGGGGGCTAACAGACACAGAATCTGACCTTTTCCACTAACTCCTAAAACTACACTGGAATCCTAGGACATCTGCAGAGAGCCTGGGGCAAAGACATAGTCATGTGGTACAATTAAAGAGCCAGGTCTGTTGCATTTGGATTATCTGTACTGATCCAAAAAGGATAAAGGTCATAGCAACTAATTTTTAGGCTCCAAGAGACGGCAACCACAAAATAACCAAGCCAGCCCTGAGTTAAATAGCTGAGTGTGTGAAATAAGGTACTGAGGCAGCTCAGACTACTGACAAGATACTTGCTCTTCTTGTCTATGTAACCAATGTTCAAGACGTCACCTGTATTATACCAGGTGTCTGGTAATGACAAGCTGTTTTCAGTGACTGTCTTGTCAGAGCCACAGAGGAAGCTATTTTGAGGAAATAACAAATGGAATAAGACTGACATCTTTTCAGATTGATAGCCATCTTCCAGTTTAAGCCACTTTGTTAGTGACCAAAAGCAATAATCACTTGGCCAAATTCTGGAGGTCATCACTGCCCCAAAAAGAGTGGTGATGAACTGCGGCATTAACCGAGGATCTGTCTGAACCAAAGGCAAAAATAACATTAATTAAAAAAAAACTCCACAGCATAATCTGTTGAGATTAACAAGAACTCACTATCCCTCAAACCTATCATTCAGTAAGATATGTTCAGATACAGAAGGCATAGCACTAAAGTCATGTCAACAGATCCAAGGCACTGACACAGCTTGTTACTAGCACAGTTCCAAGTAGCACAGTTCACTTCAGGCACAACCAGCACCTTTTAGTATGATTTCACAGGTGATACTAGTGTTCTAGCATGTTATTCACACCTAGAAACTTAAGCAGTTACTCATGGCTGAGAACAGACACACAGTACAATTACTGAGGTGAAGCACTGAAAAAAGATTGGCTTTAAGATGTCAATCTGTGTTTGTTCAGTCAATGGAGTAAGACAAATTCCTTCAAAAAAAAGTAAAGACCTAGTTTTATCTCCAAATTCAGTGTCCTTAAATTGTTGCACCACATATCAGGGAGTCTCATTCAAGAATGAGTTTTGGAAGTCAGAACTGTGAAGCAGAACAGAGTGGTTTTGTTTACCCTTACCCTTGGACAGTGCAACTGATTCCATGTATGGAGAAGGTACACTTACCTCATGCTTTTACCAAGCCTATGTATGGATACCACCTTCATTAAAAAGAAACCAGAATATACGTGCAAATTCATGTCCTCATATGTAAGAGCTTTTATGGTTATGAAAGGTGGTGTGAGATGAAGATACCTAGGCAAACATTCTTTCCATCTAATTGTAGGCTCTTGTACTTGTCTTCAGCTGCTGTGATAGATGTTCAGGTTTGGGTTTATGCTGCCAAATCTATCATTTATACGGAAAATTCTACTGCAATCAAGACAGGACATCAGCACCTTGCTCTTCATTTAAAAAAATAAATTTGGCTTTAAGGACTGTGATTGTCAAACAATAACTAAAAGCACTGTTGTGTAAGTAAGAAGGTCAGAAATCTGGCAAAATTAAACTTAACTGACAACAGCTGACTGGTAAGGATCACACACAGAATTTTAAGACCTTTTTGCCTCATGGCAATTCATGTCCATCTCCTAGTCATTCCTAAACCGACAACCAGTTCCACGGCAAGTAATGCCAGCACAGACACAGAGTATGCATGAACAGTCAACAGTCAGCCAAACCAGCTCTAAGCAGTCAGCATAGGCTGAAGCCAGTCCAAATGTTTGTCTCTATTATCACATCCCTAGGTTTGTTTGAATTCCACAGATGCAATACAAAGGTTATATTTAGTGACTAATGTAGTTTGACACCAAGAGGCTTAAAAGCCTCCTTTTTGTAATCAAGTAGGAAGAAACCTGCAGCAGTACAGGCCTGTCATAAAAAGTACTGCTACACTTCTTTCCTTGGCAAGGTGGTTAAAAAAATATTAATCAAAGTCAACCCTGACCTTTCTTGCTGTGTCTCTAGGTGAACAGACCCAGAAAAGTGATGTATGAGAAGGCAGGTAAGTCTGTAGTTGCTCTGTTTCAGGGCTGTGAAGGGAAGGTACAGTGTGCCTGAGAGTCTGCCCCTTACTTTCTCAGAATTAGTTTAGTTACAAATTTTCTACACAGAATTAGCTATCCCCTCCTTCTCATTAGGCCATTAAAGCTTCTGCATCTTCTGAACTTCATAACAAAAACTACTGAAGCAAGAAGTTAGGGTCTCTAGGAGCATGTTCCAGCAACTAGCTTTTCCTCTTACAGATCTCCTGATCTGCTTAGTGGACTATAAAAATCACGCTTTTAGTACAAAATTACACAAGGATATAGAAAAATAAATATTTGAAGAATCCTGCTGCTCTTTATCCTGAAGATTTCTAAAGTCTGTTCCAGCCAGGGCTGAACAGACGAAAGGCATCAGCCTGTGGAATGATACTTTTTTCTCACATCAGATCACAAAAAGGAAAGACCTGAGCAGCACTAAAGCCTTGACTACTATTTACTTAATCACAATTGGCAGGATTTCCTTCATACTCAGTTCAACACAGACTCCTTCTCAAACTCAGAAACCAAAATTATGCCTTTATTGAAAAGCGTTTCCATTCCCCAACCTGTTATTCTACACATACTAGTTGTCAGCCTTATCAGACATGCCACCTACCATACTGCTGGAAGAACAGGCATGGAAGAGGATTTGTGGCACCAGAATTAAAGGCACTGGTACATGCTTCACTTCCCTCATGCACAAAGTCAAACAAGACAAACTAAAGGCTTCAGGAACTTCTTTTGTTGATGCACAGGTCTGATGGGAATTGCCTAAACCTGCAGCCAGCTTTTACTTCATCTGGAGATTACTGCATTACAGAGTACGAGGGGATTCCAATTCTAGCTGATGTATCATCATATTGGTTATCACATGGTAAGATCGAGTTAGCCTAAAGGAATCTCTGCCATTTTCTGACACAGCAGACTCAGGATGAGACAGTAGAAACATACCGATTTATACGTAGCCTCATTATTCAACACTGATTTTTTTTCAAATGACTAGTCTCACACCTACTACTGCAACTAAGAATAAAACCCACGGAAACATAATTGGCTACTAGCTGGTAACTGGGAAAACTGCAGTCAGAGTAATGCGTAAAATTAACATGTATTTCTGCATAAAATTAAGTTGTAAATCTTTAACAAAGTCCAGCTCCCACTCTCATTCTCTAAGATCCAATCAGTCTTCATATAATAAACAATATACTCTAAATACCTGAGTCTGAATGGTGTACTTGGCTATGCTCTTGACCTCCTCCACCCTGACCCTTCACAACTTTTTTCTATCACAGATCAGAAACAGTTAAGGGACAAAATTTAGTAGTACTTGTTTCGTGTTTTAACTAGCAACACCAGCTGAAGGATACAGCGTAATATTCACAATTGCTTTTTCATTAGAAACAACCAAGAAGCAGCGTTGTTAGAATTACCTCCAGTTGCCAAAAAGCTCAAGAATTATCACAAAATCATTGTGCATTTCTGTGGTATATAGGTAAATACAGGTATCAACTTGCCAACTTATTTTTGCCACTTAATCTTTCACAGAAAACTACTCACTAAAAAGGAAGCTAGCAGGAAGGGCAGAGGGAAAGATACAGAATTCCATGTTTAAGGCAAGACAGAGATTTAGATTTTCATTTAGGGAAAGCATGTTTACTGGAGTGGTCTTTCCTCAATCAAAAATGGATGCTTTTCAAATGGTTGTGATGGTAAAAAAAACATGCATGGAACCATACCTACTTTCTAGGCTTTGCCTGCCGCAGTACAAACAGTACTGTTGAGTTCATTGCCTGAATCATCCTGCTAATTTGAAAAATGCAGAAGTGCACCCTACTCCCTCAATTACTCACATACTATTTAAATAGCCACACACTCATATTCACTAATGTAAAGACAGCTTTATGGTGACGTATTTGTTACTCACCTAATTATATGAAGGTAGAATAAGCCAAGACCTTCATTCAGTAGTGTCAACAAACAGCTTAAGCAAGAAACAGCATATAGAACTAACACTATCCTTAAGTTCCTTTATGAGCTACTTAAGAAAGCAAGGGCTGAGATGCACCCCAAACTGTGCACCACATGTAGGCGGTTGCACTGAGTAGCCAGCATAATGCATGCTCCATACCACCATTCCCAGTTCTCTGGGTGGAATGTCAAGACAGAAGCACTCTCCAAGCTCTCAGAGAGAATCAGACTAGAAAAACAAGCTGTTGTACCAAGTCAGAGTAGTTATTTCTGGCCTTTCAGTTTGTTAACAACTCAGACTACAAGCAACCATTTAGGACTAGAAATGACAAAAATCAGCGCTTAATAAAATAAATCCTGGGATGCGAACAGAGCTACTAATGTAATTTGTATCACTAAACATAAGGTTCATTAAACACTTACCAAGGCAAGATTCCTGCACCTAGCTTGGCTGCCATGATTTTCCACATTGCCACCCCTCTCCATGCTCCCATGTGCATGCTTTGGAGAGATTTCAGATGCCATTTCAGGAGAATGTGAGAGGAGATTTCTAGGCATCACACTCGACTTATTGATCCCAACACAGCGTAGAATGCCATCAGTGTATTATGTAGGGCTGCCAGTCTTACTCATTTCTGAAAACAGAGAACAATGTGTTACATTTAAATCTGATTTTTAAAATAACTGAAAAGGAGTCAAAATAAATACTAAAAAAATAGCCCTCTTAATAAAGGCTGTATCTTTATGCTCTGGATCATGTCTACCACCTATGGGCACCTTAAAAAAATATATATATTGGTCTTATTCTAAAAGATGACTTTAAAAATCCAACATAGCAAGGTTCTGTACCCCATCTCATGTGCTTCCAAACCAGATGTCTACAGTTACAAGCATGGACCCTGCATACACGCCTGTCCTACAGATTCAATTTGTGTTTTCCATTATGACACATCATTAACAGTAATAAAATCCCATCAGCTGAGATACCAACTGACCCAGTTCAAGCATCTTCATCTTTTATTAGCTTTTAGACAAGAATGCTATTTATCAGATCACGGGGGAAACAGAACCCAGTTCTTTTCCCAACACTGCTGCAGTTAATTCCTGTGCCAACTACTCCTGGTGAAAGGTCCACAAACAGAACTTGGTGCCATTTTTGTACCATCACATTACACAGCAAAATTGCTTTTTAAAACTTACAGAGCTTTTATTTCACTCAGCCATGAAGAACAGTGCTTGTACATTTGGAAGATGCTTACTGGAACAGACATATGCACCAACACTTACTGGAGCAAAAGCCCCCAGTTCTTGAGCTATCCTAGTGCTCAGTGCTGTAATACCTCTCTGAATTGTTGTCATCTCCCAAAACACTCTGGCAGAATTTCTTCCTTCATTCTCAAAGCATCACAAACACAAAAGTCATCCTTGTGCACTAACAGCAGAAACAGGGGTGGGTAAAAAACAGAACGTAGCTAATTTATCTCTCCAATGTTAAAACATCCTTTGCAACAAGGAATTGCCTAGTTAACAGTTCACCTTTTTACCCACCCTGCCTGTGACCAGGAAACAGCAGTGATGCAGCAGAAGTACCACATTATATGCAATCAGCTGGGAACTGGATACCATTATCCTGACACTGTACAAATGAAAGGAGATGGTCCTGCTTCCCAAGTGCTTCTCCCTTTATTATCGTTCAAGAGGTAACATGAGAAGCAAAGTCAAGTCTGCATTTCCAATTCAATTGGATTACTTCTCCTTCCTCCCTTCCCCTGTCAGCTGAGAAACCAGAGCCTCCCGGTAAGCAGATTAGTGTTTCATAGCAGTGAGATAGCATCTGCCGGTACTGAGCAACAATTCCATCCCGCTGATCGTTTCCTCCCAGGAGAGGGCTGTGACATTACCATAGGCACACACGAAGCTCCTTCGTCTATGCCATAGCACCAACCGTGTCCTGTGGGAAGGCTCCCACACAGTGTAGCTAGGCTGCGGTCCAGCAAGTCTTGGAAGCACAGTCCACAAACAGAGCACTGGATTGCCACAATAAAAACATCTGACAGACCTAATGTTCGTAAGAAAAGCTAACAATTAAGACTTAGCATTGCTTTTACATAAAGAACATTCTTCCTTTCTTCTATTAATAACTAGCTATAAATAGATACAAGGCATCCTCTGGATAATGGTCCTTAAGTGATGCCACAGAGGTACAAACGTGCTCTTGGCCCTGGTTTTCAGAATCACAAGACAGGCAGACATGAGAGCACTGCAGCAGCTGCTGTACATCTAGTTGCCACCTACTGGGGCTCAACCCCAAAAGCTATGCTGCAGAAAGCTAAACTGGAAGAGAACAGCATGAGTCTAGAACATACCCTGCAACAGCAGCTCCATCTACAAGAAACCCTGCGGCACTGAATAGCCACACACACAAGAACATACATATCATTTTTAGAAAGCAACATCATCAGCTAAAGTCTTGACTACTCTGAAACGCTACACAAAGCACACACACAAATGTGTAACATTTTTAGAAGGCAAGACTATCAGAGAAAATTTGGACAACTCAAATTCACAGACAACTCTCACTGACTTCAGATTTCATCCCATGACTTCAAGGTGATGTTGGGATTTAAGAGTATTTTTCTAAGGAGGAACCAGCAAGAGGTGAGTACCACTACTGACATCCAACAAGATGAGTATTATTTGTCATCAGCACTTCTAAGCTGCAGCATTAATTTCTATCCAGGTGTCCTTGGATATGCCACGTTTGTTCAGTCCCTCAATGATATATTATAGACAACTACTAGATTTCTAGAATTACACTCAAAGCTGTTTGTAAACATTTTATAGATTACATTATGGGAGGTCATAGCTCCAGATTACAATAGCCATCATAGACAAGACCCACATTTAAAGACTAACCAAATGAAGATATTAATCCAAGTTACCAAGAAACCAATCAATAGGCCAAAACTTTGAGAGAGAAGAAAGTATTTAAGAGTACTGTTCTGCTTTCTCCAACAGCAAAACCTTAGCACAATCAGGTCTAAGCTTCATAATGGGCTATCCACATCCAGGACAGCAGGAACTCCCAGAGTTTGTAGTAACAAACATTAAAGCCACAAGTTCTAAATAACAACAAATAACTCTGCTTCCAGCAAGCTCCTGTGGCTCATTTTGGAGCTCAAGTTCAGATGTTTCACAAAGCACCCGAACAATGAATAAAGGCAGTGACTGCAACTGGTTGAGAGCTATCCACACAGGATGAAGTAGCATGCATTATGGCACTGGTTCTGCTTTTGTGTTGTGAGCCGTGACTTCTTTAGAGGTTTTACTCATTTCAGAAAAGCTCAGGAGCTGTGTGATAACTTGTGAGCCTGCAGAAAGGGAGCAAGGAGAAAATCTTTTTCCCTTCTATCTTTCGCATCATCTTCAACACTTCAAGGGTATGCATTAATAAGATCATAACCCATTCATATATATTATTTCTTCTCCCCTTCTGTGTTTTTTTATGCTTTAAGGGAGAAACCCCTACATATTTTTACAGTGCCTAGTGCAGCAACAGCTGATGTGAGGTTGCCTAACACTGCTGGAATGCATACAGCAAGCTTTAGAAATTCCCCTCCTAACCATGGCTAACACAAAAGAGGGAGCATAAAAAGTGTGAAGGGACTTCTAATTGAAGGACTTAGTAGATTTAAGACAGAAATAGCCAAGAACCCAATGAATTTCAAGAAGACCCCACTGCCTGTTTCAGTAGAATTGCCTAGGTAACAAGCAAAGGTTCAAAAAAATAACGTAACTGTCCTGCTGTTCTTGCTCTCTCTGAGGATAACAGGCAGCTGTTCCTCCTGACCTTCAGAGATGCATTGAATATGAAAGTTGCTCACAACAGGATTTGATGCTTGGTCTATTCAATACATTGTAATGGGTTGTTTTTTGTGGGTGTTTTTTTTTTTTTCTTGGTTTAAGAGATATGTATCTGTACCATTAGGGATTAATAAAAAAAAGTCAGACCATGATACAAGAGTGCAGAAGTGTGACAGGAACAGTATTATTTGGAGAAAATATTGCAAATATTAAACCAAAAAAGAATCACAACAGCCCAAAGATGCCATCAGCTGAAATGATCACTTCTCAGTTACACTAGGGCTAGCCTTTATGAGATATTTAAACCAAGTCACATATCATACATGTTTGTCAGAGACCAGTGGTAGGAAATTGAAATATTCAGAAGTTAACACTGAATTTTACTTCCAAAGATTTAATTTTGCTTTGGCAGAGGCACATAACTCAGACAGACTGCATTAAGTTGCCATCAAAGTGAGGTGGAGTCTGTCCTTTTAAGAAGGATATTTTTATAGTTTTGCTGACTAAGATTACTTCTTCACTGAAGTTCAATGTTAGCGCTGTTCCTATAGTAGCAGGAGATTTAAAAAAAATGTTTATTAACAATCCTGTTTGAAGACTAGGTTATTAGGGAAAAAAAAAAAAAATCAATCCCACAAAAATTGAAGACATTTAGAGGCTAAAAGTCAACCACTACGTAAGCCAGGAGCTGAAAGTCAGCAGATAGCATCATGCCATTTACTGCACGATATATTTAAAGTAGAGTCAACAATTTTAGAGAGTTATCATACATTTTTAAAAGGGCACAATGAGTCTCTCCCTCCCTTCGCTATACATACAATTTCTAGAACACTCTGCATGAACCATTTCTTAAGCTAGATTTCTAAGCCTAGACTGCACTCTGAGCATCACACGTACTTTGCCTGTGCTTGAACAGCTATCTCTCCGTGATGAAACTGAAACAGAACTGGCCAGTGAACTTCATGGTTTGTTTAATCTGTTTGCTGTATACAGACACACCAACACACACCATCAGTCGTCTCGCACTCCACAGTGGTGCTTGAGTCTGGAGAGTTAAGCATCTGGAAAAAACATCTGAAAGCACTCTGAGGTCATCTGAAGTGTTTCAGTGGGATAGGTTTTATAAAAATGATGGTATAGGGGCAGACTACTTGAGACCTGTATCTCTATTAGCCTCTGACAGTTAGCAGCAGAGGGAAGAGTATGTAAAACAAGACACGCAGAGAGTAGGAATTCATTCACATTCCTGCATGTTGTGGTCAGGACACCACGAGGCTTTCCAAGACAGGCCAGGTATTTGTGTCTAATAACCTAATGAATTTTTCCTTGTATTATGTGCTCCTGCAACATACCTCTGAGCCTGCTGTACAAGATCACAGCTAAACAAAACCAACTGGCCCATGACATGTCTTCACTGAGCCACTGCTGTTACAAACTCCTCAAAACTGATCCAGTATGATGGACATATCTCCTCCTTATGAACATAGCTATCAGCAACTGAATTCTTACCTCCTTCAGTATATGAAATACAGAGTAAATCCTTGAGCTTTACAGGTAACCCATGCCCTACTCTTGTGATATACAGTAAAATTCAAGCTTTCTGGTAGAAGAATAGACTAAGTAACAGTACTGCCTACAAAGGACAAACCTCACAGGGAAGTTTACTAACTATGAGCACACAGAGTATTGCTCTGAGCATGGAAACCCCAGAATCAGCCAGTAAATTTGTAAGCTGTTCTTATAGAAAGAGTCAAAACAAAACTGAAGTAACAATCAACAGTGCTTGACATTTAGGAACAAAGTTAAACCAAAACTGGTCAACATGGTTAAACTCTAACTTTTATTCTCCATATCATAAGTGTAGATGCTTATGACAATATGCTAATGCATTTTACTATGATGCGCTTTCCTTATCTGCTCATGAAAAATCCTGAGACAGTCATGGTTATTCAACATCCAGCAACCAGGAAATGTTCCTGCCCTTCTTTAGGGAGGGACTGTCACCATAGTACAGCCAGCCAAATAGAAATCCTGACTATTAAAGAAAAAAAAACAACAATAAAACCCCCAAATACACACGCCCACCCCCAGACTATGACAGTATGGTCCTCTAAACAAGAACCAGGCCAATAACACTTTTTATAGACACTTTCTGGGACATCAATTCTGACTGATGTTTTCAGAATGGGTGACAAATAAGTTTGAACAATGTTTAGCAAAGTTGGTACTTGGGGTACTCTCACAGCAGCATGACAGACATGCAACTGCAACCAAAGTAACTGAGTGCTAACAACCATGCAAGACTCCCAAAACTCAAGGAAATTTAATGAAAGTAACCCCAATATTTTGTTTTAAACTTTCTGGTTCCTGTGGTGCATTTGTGACAATTCAAACTTTCCTCTACATGCTGGAGAACTACAAAATCCGTTAGTTTTAAAACTAAACACAAAGATTCTCTCAGTCCTCTAAATCTGGAAGCTGAAGCCTCAAGAAACACACTGAATGTCATTCATACAACTCGCGCTAGAATTGGCAAGAGCTGCCAACAGTGAAATAATTAATCCTGTGTACATAAGTTTTTAAAAGAACTAGATGGGCAAGGCACCAATTCAGTAAAACTTAAATCCAGCTGACTTCACTAGGGTATTTCATCACATGCTTAAATGGTTTGGTGAATTGGATCTCAAATTAAATGTAGCAACCACTTGAAAAGAAAGGAAACAATCACAAACCAACATTTTCATCATCTAATAATAATTCAATTACTACACTGAATTCTCCAAATCATGCTTTGCTCAGAAACAATGCTTAAGGTCACACCTTTGACCGTGTTAATCCAAGCCTCAAGATACCAGAAAGAGAAGGTTCAATACTGTGCCTCATTCTTAACAGGTCTTTCTGGATTTTCAAGAACAGCGTTTTTAGTTTTTTGAGAACCTATACTTTAGAAACTTCGTCACCTACTGAAGGCAACCAAGCAAACACAAGACAAGAGACCTTTTGCAAAAGCCTAGATTATCATTACCTCATCATCCTCTCTGCAGTGTTTGGGAAATGCTGCTTCTTTTAAATGGAATACCAATGGAATTACAGTGGAATACCAATACAGGATTTGATGATGCTAAGCACATTGGTCCACCCTCAAGACAGAATTTACTGGGCAAAAAAATACACCTGTGAAGCATGTTCTCTCTTATACCCTGCAGGTAAACTCTGTTCCCAGTTCACTACATCAACCGACAGTTCCAGGTGAACCCCATTACCTAAAGTGAAGGCCAGTGGCAATGGTTCATATAAAACACTGTGGATTAAACCACCAGAGAAAGGTCCCTGAAGTGCTCACATTTCCCACATATTTACAGTGCCAGAATCCCTCACTGCCCCAACTAAAAATAAAACTACAGCCACTGACAAGTAGTTACTTTTCTTTAGATTAACGTCTTACCCCAGGATAATAAGGCTCTCATTTGAGAGAGCTGAGATTTGTTGACCAGTATCTGCTCAGTGGGAAAGCTACATACGATACCCAGAGCTCTCTAGTCCAGTATTATGTGGGGTTTTAAACATGCCCAGGTGATGGCCGAGGTCTCCCCTGACTTCCAATGTCCTTATGTAAATTTCAACAAGGAAAGTGTCCAGTTCTTTTAAAGTTATTCTTTTTAAGTCCTCCCTGTTAACATCAGGGTGGTGCTATCTATGACAGCCAACACTTTAGAAACATGAAAAGTATATAAACAATTTCAAGCACAGAGACCTCTGTAATTAGCCAACTTCTGTCTTGTTACAGGTGTAGCATCACTGGGGTTTACGATTTCATTATGTAACTACTGCTACAGTCACAGCAAAGGTGAACCAAATCCTGTTTTACAAAGTATTTAAGACAGCAAGGTAATTTTCAGCCCCAGGAGGGCTGTGTCACAGTCTCACAGCTGGATCTTAGGTTGTTTTCCTAACAGCCAGTTAGTGACTGCTGTACTGGCATAGGGAAGAGGGCAGAAGACATCTGAAGCACAAAGCAGAAGTGTTTGCTTTAAAAAGCAGCTAATTTAATGCACATTTAATTCTTATGTAAGTACATAAAGGCCTGCCTGCCTGCCCAAGGCAAACAGTTGAAAACAGCACTGGCAAAACAGAGCAGTAAATCTTGCCCCAGACTTTCCTTGGTACAGGGGTAATCAATACACACCCATTTGAAAAGAATATCTTTAGGCAGTTAGTTACACTGGAAATCAAAATTCTTTGCTTTTATTTTTTAATTAAAAAAAAAAGGAGGAGGGAGGACTTGGTAACAGTATTTGACAAAGCCTGTCTGGCTGGCTCTGAAAGCCACATTCATATGCTCATTTATTTTCATGCTCCAGTATTTTAGAAGGTCAGTCAGCCTGAGACTTGTCAACTGCTCAGGAGTTAAGTTGTTCCAGTTACTATACCCAACCAGCAAGCCCCTCTGCCAACATTCTTGGTTAATATTTCTCTCAGAGGCACGCAGAGAAAAGGCAGCTATGACCAACAGGAGGAGAAGCCTACTGACAAAATAGAGAAATGTACTATATAATCTCCCTGTTCCTTTCCAATGCCAGGCATTACTCGTATTTCTAGTCATAAAACTTCATGTCAGTCATTCACTCTCCATTGTAACAAACCCCAACAAATCCTTGATAAGAAAGACACAGCTGGAAAAAAAATTTCCATTTTTGAGAAATAATTAGTATCTTCATTTCTTTGAGACCTGAGTGAGCTTTGAGGACAAACTCCCCCCCCCCCCTTATTGTTTATACACTAGCTTCCCCCTTGTACAGCAGCAATAACTGCAAAGGAAGGAGAAAAGCCACAATTGTTACTTTTTACAGTGGTACCTGTACAAGGAAATCCATCTGCAGTGCTGCATTAGTCAAGGACCTGTAGAAGAGTCTTAAAATAATATCTTTTTATTAGCCTAAGCCAGAAATCGCAAAAGCTTTTAAAACGAAGACTTACGCTTTAGGGTTTGGAAAGAAGTCTTTCCTTCTGTGCCCTTCGTAAAAGGAAGGGGAAAGGAAATAATCATTACTTACATTTCTGATACCTGTAATAGTTTACAATCCATGCAAAATTTTTAGAGAGAGGGACGGCCTCCTCCAGATTTCCCTCCTGTTTCACCGGCGTCCTTGTTACCGCAGGAATCACCTCTCGCTACACCCGTGCACAGGACCAAGAACAACAGAGCTCCGCTCGCAGCTGCCTCCTCTCAGCGCCACGGCACAACAAAAACTATTCGGGAAACACGCCCATCAGATCCCGGATTACTGAAAATCCCGAGAGTGTTTTTAAGGCTGTGGTTTCTCATACACGTACTAAACTTCGCCTGAACTACCTCAGAATATCATCTTAAGCACCAGCCATCTCACGCTTGCCGTGTCCAGATGGAAAAGGCACTTGACAGGGGGTGGGGGAAAGGTATTTTGAAGCAGAATCTGCTACTGTTTAAGCCAAGTTTTCCTAATAGCAACATTACATCGCAGTCAGACACAACAAGAAGGAATAAGGCAGCGCTCCCTCTCATCCCCCTCAGCCACACACATCCACAGTAACACCACGCATCCAAAGTTTAGCGATGCACAGGTACCAAACCTTTCCTTAATTATTATTTTTTTAAAGCTGCCAGTTAGCACACGCAAATTGCTTTTAGACAGGATATGAGAGGGAAGAACAAGAAAGCCAAGGGGAAAAAAAAAACCCAAGTCCTTATCCCAGCTCAGCCCTGGGAAGCCCAGCTTCACCGGCAGCAGCGGGGCTGGGGGCTCAGAGTTTTTCTCTTGCCCTGCCCTGCGCACCGCGCCGCCACAGGGAGCGGCCGCCGTCCCGCCCGCCGCTCGGGG
>JAVJGI010000060.1:68522955-68544203 GCA_035590275.1 Ibycter americanus | reverse complement strand
CAGACCCGCCCCCCCCCGCCCCCGCCCACCCCCCCCCCCCGCCCTTTCTCCTCTTGATGCTGTGCAAACACAAATTGAAGAGGTAGTGTGACAATTAGTACCAGATTTTGCACGAAGAGTTCAGTTTCTAAGGTCAGGACACTGCTATCATATGCATCTCTAAACCTGGAATGGGAGAGGCATTCCTGAATTTTAAAAAAAAAAAAAAAAAAAAAAAAAAGTATATCAAAAAAGGCTTATTTCAAGATGAAAGCAATATTCAGGCTCTTAAATAAATGCAAAGTCATGATATATGTGCAAAATAACATGATAACATTCAAAAAGTTTATTTTAAAATCTTCTGTGCGTTTCAAGGGGAAGACAGTGGCCCTGTTCTACTCCTGAAAATATTCCTATGCTCAGGGCAATGTGTCAGACTCCAGCTCCCAAGGATTTCCCTGGTGAAGGTCAAGTGCTCAGAGACATCAGTTTCCTACCAGCTACTGCTAGGCAGCTCTGTACTTCCCAGCATTTCAGGTGTTTTGATCTTTTGAATCATTTATTTCTCTTTATAACTATGGAAGGAACTTAGACAATTAGCTCTGGGCTTGGATATAATTTTTGGCTGGGGACCTAAGCTCTGGACACTGGATATCAGGAGATTTGCAGTAGGCTAGTGAGAGAATATGACCGTGGAAAGAGGAGAAAATTGTTTGAATGCTGGAGGCTTTTTTGAGTTCCAGCCATGCAGGGTCTCTTGCAAATGCTAAATACCAAAGTAACATTGCCAGTCTTTAATACCGGGCTTTTCTTTAATAGCTATAAAAGTGTTTTATGAATAACATTAGTACAAACAGGACAGGTGAGGTCACCTGTGCACGAATTTCTTCCCCTCTTGCCAGCCCTGCCTCTTGGGAGGTAATGCCTATGGATATTTTGATGGTTCTCAAAAGGAAGGGTGCTGCTTCACAGAGACCACATTGCTAGAGGAAGACCGCAACGAGAGAAGTGGTTTACAGTTAATTCACTTGTTGCTTTCCATGCAGACTCTGCTATCGGTGCCATTCTTGTGAATTCCATGGAGTGCAGATGGTGGGAAGGAAACCATGATACAGTTGCATTTGGGGCATCAACAAACAATATGGTATAGGGCACCTGTATATATATGGTAGATACAGATGTATATAGTTAATGTGTTGTTCTTGGCCCAAAAGAAGTGAAAAATAGATGTATCTGCTGTGTTCCTTTTAAAAGGAAGTACAGTGCAAACCTTTTGTTTGTCAGGTTGCTGTTTAACTTGTTGTCATGAAACTACTTTTTTCAACATCATTTAACAAACCATTATAGGCCTTTTAATAAATTATAGTCATTAACCTTGCCTAGGGTAACTGAGTGCAGGATTTTAATTCAGGCAGTAAAGAGTCTGTCCTCTAGGCCTATGTTCAAGATCACAAGAGTGTCAGAGCCAGCATCAGTTTAAGGACCAACAGCAACAACACTGGCTCACAGCCATCTTTCGTACCTTTGCAAGGCTGACGGGTTCCTGCCTGCGCCAGCGTACAGAGACTTCTCAGGCTGCTTTCATCTGTGCTCACTCCAAGCTGCCTCGGTTCTTGCAGCTGGAAGAGCTAAAGCATGGGAAGACCCTGGTTCCTTTGCCTTTAAGGACATACCTGCCAGCTTTTCTGTAGGGAGTTTCCTGCAGAAGGATTGACACAGGGGCAGGGATCTGACTCATGGCTGCTAGAACACCTTCTGGAAGAGCTGTCATGGAATAGCCACAGGGCAGTCGTGAATCAGTCCTGAGCAGTCTCATTAGCACCTGATTTCTTAATGGCATCCCGTATATACTTATGTTACCAGCTATTTTTGTATCCTGTATGCAACCACTGTCTTAACAGGAACTCTCTGTCCACATAAAAGAATGCTGGGTTTTTTTCATCTATATGGAAATGCTTGCATAAACTTTTGTTTAAACCCTTTAAAATGTAAATTTTTAATCAAGAAGAAAAAACTAACTTGGCTTAAAACTGATGTTCAGTACCTTGTTCCTAAGACCAGCATTTAGCTTCTTTAAAGAGAATATTTCAAAAAAGGTTGCAAAAATATTTCTTTAACACATTTTGGCTTAAAATACTGTCTTGCCAAGTCTGTTGTTATAGCTGCTTATCACTCCGAAGTAAGATTTGCTTTCTGTTTCAAAGTTTCTGTTGCTTGCTTTTAGTGTTACTGGTGGTGGCTCAATTTCTGTGGTTACAGATGGCCATAGTCTGAAATGGCTTTTGTGTGAACCAGTTTCTCCGAGTCAGAGAAAGATCAAAAGTGGCGGAGAGGAAAATGAAACAGAGGGCACAGATCACCTCTGTCTCAGCTGTGTGGGAGCACAATTGTACAACAGGACCGAAGGCTGTCTAGCGGAAAAGGCATTGAATCATGACTGACAGGGATGACTCTGGTCTGAGTAGAGCCTTTGTAGTAAAAACTGATGAAGCAGTTAAATTACATCTTCCACTCAGTCTGCTGGTGAGAGTTGTCCAGAAGCTGCCAAGCACAAAGCTGGCATAACCTCTACTCCATTACCATGGGCTGCCAGAGGTTTAGCCAGGGCTGGACCCCACTTGTCACCTGGCACACTTATCGGTGTGCTTGTTGACCCAGCCTGGGTTCACTGCATTCCAGAGCTGGTCACTGAATGTTGTTTATTTGAATTCCTCTGCAGCTTCAGCACAGCCTTGTACACTGTCTCTTTTGATGTTTTAAGTTATAGGCTTCCCTCACTGTGGTGGCTTTGAACAATGTAATTGCTCCCCATTCTTCTTCTACAGTATGGGAATTTGGGGAGAATCGGTTAATTCAGCCTAATAACCAGTGTTCCCTGAAATTCCAAATATTATTAATGGTATCATTACGCATGGTCATGTTTTCTTACTTTTCATTAAGCCAGATGTAAAGCTAAAGCTCAGATAAAGAAACACCTGGCATTTTTATTTTTCAATATTTACAATAGTCTAATGATTAGCAGACTCTTGCAAAGTGTTCCCCTGCCCTGAGGGGCGGATGAGGGATGAATGGAGGATATCTGCATTACAATTGGAATATTGTTCCTGCTGGGAGAGGACTTGAGAGAATATTTTTATTTTTCAACAGTTCCTGTTGCGCCTTGGCATTTACAGTCCATCTGGACTAACACCTTCAGCAGTTTTCTTCTCTACCCAGCAGACTCTGGGCCAGCAGTGTGACAAGCACATTAGTTCATCACCAAGCTGTAAACAGCACAGCTGATTAGTTTTTGTCATCCACTGCTATTAGTGTGTCACAGAGAACTTTATAGCCTGCTTTACAGGTGGGGAAACTGAGCCATGGAGACCAGAGCCGGTGGGTGTCACTTAGTTCACCTGTTAAGAAGGGTGGAAGAGGTGACAGAGATCCTGGCTGGTCAAACTCTGGCTGGGAGACCCATCCTCTGGATTGCTATCCATTCCTGAAAATCTGAGGCATGATGGCATGATTGTCACACTCCGCTCACCTCTTCTGCCTGGTTTGCTGATCCAGTCTCCTGGAAGGTCTTTCTGAATCACTTGTTCCCTCCAGAATCTCTTAACAATTTACACAAGTTCATTCGGATCTAAAATTAAAACTCCCTAGGAAAGCCAGAACAGCGAGGCTTTCCCAAACTGTGCTCTGCTGACTGGTCCAGGTCCCCAGACACATCTGTATTTCTCACAAGGATATTTCTTAAAGCAGAACAGGGTCTCCTCTTGCTTCCAAAGATCTTCCTAGCATTTGGTACCAAATCACCCCTCTTGACTATCGGACTGCAACTGGTCCTCTGATGTAATCAGTGAGGATGCAAAGACAGGGGCTGCATGGAAAGTGGAAGAAGAGAGTTTAGACCCATGACTTGCATGACTTCCAGGAGTACTTTCTGAGACACATGCTGTTCAGAGAGCTGCCTGATTAACCCCAGGGGCTCGTTCCCTGTGAGCAGTCAAGTAGAAAAACAACGCTGGCAGAACTGGTAAGGCACAGTAACCAGGATTTGCTTCAAGATGTGAGCTGTTATTGCCCTCTGCTGACAATTTGCTATATAGTGCCATCACTTTTGAAATGTCTTTTCTGTTGTAGTGCAAACAAGGATTTCTGAGGATCTGCAGTAAACTGAAGGAACCTCCCTTAGAGATTTTCGGGGTTTATTGCTTGATTTTTTAATGTCTTTTCGCACTGTTATAACTTAGATGCTACATATCAATCATCCCACATCTAAGCTGTTGTGCAAGGCACTGAGTGTACACATAGTGAGAGCCAATTTTCCCCTGGAGAGCTTGCTACAGAGACAAGACAGATAAAGGACAGCAAAAAAAAAACCACAAAACCAAACCAAGAATGATCAGCTCCATTTTACATATAGGCTGCTGAGATAATGAAAGATCTAGCTGAGCCCACAGAAAGGCAGCTCTATTACCCTGTCTGGAAGCTGTAGTCAGATACATTTAAAGCAGAAATAAGCCACAAGTTCTGACTGCAAGAAGAATGGATCATATTGTTGGCATCTTCTTTTTTTTTTTTCTTTTTTTTTTTCTCCTTTCCTTTTTTTCTTCACAAAGTCAGATAATGCCTTAGCTCAACCAAAGTTGCAATTCAGGCAAATGCTGCATGGGAGTAAGCAGGCTAAGATGCAATGACCTCAGTGCTCATGAAAAAAAACCCCAAAACCAAAAAACTCCAAGGAGGGAAAGGATAAAACAGAATTAAAATTCTGCCTTCACACTAAGGACTCAAAAACAAAAAAGGAGGAAAAGCACGCTAATCTTAAAGTATTTTTAAAGTGAGGTCTTGAAAGAGAAGGGACACTAACTCAGAAGTATTCACGATGTCTATATTTATATAATGTCTTAACACTCAGAATAAAGATTTTTGTTTCAGGATTAACTCCCTTAAACAACAGAGGATAAAGTTTTCATGGCATGAAGGGTACATTTCATTAAAGAGATATAAGAAACAAAATATTTGTGTTTAGACTGAAGACCACATTAGGAGAATTACTTCATGCGTTTGCTTTCTCCTTTCCCTCATGTTCTATATGCGTTTTACTAATTCTTTATTGTTTCTTTCCAGAAGCATCACTCGCTGTCTAAACTGAGAATGATTTTGGGCCGGGAAGTGGAGAAGACCAGAGCAGGTATTTATTATATTATCCTTGATGTTGACAGGGTAGAGTTGACAGGGAAAACATCGCTCATCTTTCAAAAAATGATTTCATCCACTGTAATTGTTTATAAGAGGACAGGTCTGGAATAAAACCTGAGTCCCCTTTGGAAGACCTAAGGACTTCTCTGTCATCAGCAGCTAAGGCAGCCTGAATGCCAACATTCTCTTTATTGCAGTTAATTTGTCCTTAAAGACTCCTTCAGAGAGCAGACTACGGTTGGAGTTTCTGCTTTCTTAGACATGACCCATTACATCAGACCTCACTGGCATGTGGCTCTAATGAGCCAAGCTGCAGATAGTCTAAGATATTGCCATCCATACCTGTCTGTTCTGCCTTTCCAGGAGGTGACTTTCCTTCAGCAGAATTGGTGGATGAGATCAATACCTATATCTGTATTAAGTCCAACAGGTTAACTTGCACTGCTGTGAAAGTTAGTTTAAAGAGTTGATTGTGTTTTTTGATCTAGGCTACAGGAGTATTTCCTATTTTCAGCTACCTCCACAGCATTACAAGTTTTGGTTTTGGCAGGCTGAAAACACTATCCTACCTAAAGAGGGAAAATTAAAGTCTCTTGTATCAAGTAGCTAGGAACAGCAGTCATGAATCAAACCCATGAATGTGGCTTAACTTTTAGTACTACAAATACAATTTGTTATTTTATCACCTGGTTTAGTTTTAGATTTTTTCTGTATAACAAACATAATAAATAAAATATACAATAATTCTGTGATGCTCGCATTGTCATGACTCCAGGATACAAATATTTAAAATAAGTATTAACTTTTAAAAGGTCATATAATGAAAACGACTACATTTGGCCACATGAAAGTTTCATGAACAATTTCACCCTTTCCAAATACACAGTGGTATGAGGGGTACATTTCTACTGTTTTCTTTTTATAAAAGCTATGGGTTTGACAAAAATAACTCCTAATACTGGCAACAAGCAGCCAGGAGATGGTACATCATACAATGGAGAGTGAGAAGAGTATAGCTCTGATGTTTTTTTCCCTCCTTTGTGAGTGTAAAACAGGATGGGGATGTGTTATTGTCCTGGTTTCAGCTGGGATGGAGTTAACTTTCTTCTTAGTAGCTAGTACAGTACTGTGTTTTGGCTATGATGTGAGAACAATGTTGATAACCGCAGGGATGTTTTTAGTTGTTGCTGGGTAATGTTTATACTAAGTTAAGGCCTTTTCAGTTTCTTGGGCCCTGCCAGCCAGAGTACTGGAGGGGCACAAGAGACTGGGAAGGGACACAGCTCTGTCAGCTGACTTGAACCAGCCAAAGAGGTATTCCATACCATGGGACGTCATGCTTGGTATATAAACTTGGAGGGTTAGCTGCGGGGGGAATCGTTGCTCGGGGACTGCCTGGGCATCAGTCAGCGGGTGGTGAGCAGTTGTACTGTGCATCACTTGGGTTTTTTTTTCTCTTTTCCCTTTTCCTTTGGATTTTACCCTTTTTTTCCCCACCTTTCCATTCTAATTGTTATTATTATTATTGTTGTTCTTATCTCTTTATTCTGTTTAAATTATTAAATTGTTCTTATTTCAACCCTCAAGTTTTACATTCCTTTCTGATTCTCCTCCCCACCCCTGCGGGTGGGGGGGAGTGAGCAAGTGGCTGTGTGGTGCTTGGTTGCCGGCTGGTGTTAAACCACGACAGTTATTCAGTGGCTAAATTCAGAATTAGTATGATCAAGGTGCAACGCCAGTGAAATCAAGACAAATTAATCCTACTCATTGCAGTATGAGATTTATCCTATAGCTGTAGGTCTTCATGAAAATTTAACTGTTTCTCTATTGTCCTCATTGCTTAGAGAAGGCAGCAAGCACTTCCATGAGATTATTTAAATGTAGCATTATTAGAAAATTTTGCAGCTACAGAGATGGATGGGTTTTACATAAAATCTCTGCTCTTTGTAGCAACCTAATGCGATATTGAGCAAGATAATGGTCAGAAAGAACATTGCCAGTTCCTAATGAGGAACTGTTGATAGTAAAATTACTCCAACATTCATCAAAAAGCCAATAAATGTCAAGCATGGGGCCTTTGATGCAGTAGCTCATAATTCCTGTTCAGAAGCCTTTGCAGTCTCTTTAGGGTATGCAATCATCCTTCATCTCCACTGATTTTGCTAACTTTGTTGCTCAAGAAGTATAAGGAGCAGCTGTCGGCATTCCGAGTGCCACTGTTACAGTGCCACTGGCTCACCGTGAGACCTCAGGTAGAGCACATTTGGCCTCCATTTCCCCATCTGCAACACAGGGATGACAATATAGGAATTACCCAGAGGCAATTCTGTGAAGGACACAGTGTTGCCATCCAAATGCTCAGAAATCATGAGCTAGATGGTAAGAACTACCATACTGACTTTGGCCAATGAGTTAGTCATGCATTTCTAATGTTACCTACATCCAGCTTTTTGTGCCTTTGTAGTACATAATTTTCAAGCTCTCTCCTCCACAGCTACAGGACATTACTTCAAACCAGCACAAAACTAATTCTTACCCAGTCTGCTGAATCCTGGGTTGGGGGGCCTTAAGAAAACATCATGAGGTTTATATAAGAGCTTATATGAAGTCCCATCCTGTTCTTTGGCTCTGTGGAACGTGAAAGGTATAAATCCCTTGCCCATCACCCAAGTCAGACAGAGGTGTCTGACTCTGTCTTCAGCATATATCCCTTAACTGATGTGGTGAGGCGGATTGTTGCCTGGTCCATGAAACAGGAAAAACCTTGTTCCAAGTGTTACTCTAGCTATTGCTGCACCCCAGCTTTGTGTTTGCCTTGCTCATGAGAGAAACCTAAAGTTACATCACAAAGTGATATGATCATTTCCTCCAGATTTTGCCTATATATATTTTTGAAAATTTCCAGGTAGAGTCTCAAGGCCATTCTTCTGAGGCCTCCAGGGCCACTGAGGTCAGTGGCTCGATAGTTCATGACATTCATACTGGCAATTCCTTGCTTGCATTTTCTGGACCAGTTTCTGTTCCAGCTGTTGCTGTGTATATGACTAGAAGATGTGTCCCTGTGTAATTTGCAGTGGTAAGTTGCATCCTAGAGGCTGTACGCAGATGAACTCCTACTTAGTTTACAGAGAAGGCTGTATGTATGCCACATGCTGTTAGGGCCACTTGAAACGAGGCTAATCACCTGGCAGACATCGCTGCAGAGCAGATTCTTTAATAAAAATGAATGGAATGACAAGGGATAGACTCCTTGCTATTCTGGGACAAACTCTCCTCAGGCAGCAGATAGCCACAGTGGTATGGCTTCCAGTCTATCATTTGGTTTGCTGTTTCTTGGCTGTAGAACTTAATTAGCAATACTGGAACCAGCCTGTTTCTCAGAAATGGCCAGTAAATCCATTAAATTAAACAATAAACGCAGATGTGGGCAAAAATAAAAATCCCACACATCAGAAAAAAAATTATATTGCTTTGTCAATCTGCAGGGGCCAGTGCAGGAATGTTCTAAAACCTTTTGAAGGTTTTCTGTCTAGTGGTTCAAACAAGAGGGAAATGTTCCTGTGGATGTCATCATTTTTGGAACAGACAATTACTAAGTACATAATTACTTTATTGCATGAAATAGTACAAACAAATACTGTTAAAACTGAGTTAAAACATACCTATAAATATTTTTTCTCTTTAAGACCTGAAAGTACAACAGAAACATTTGTCACACCTGTGAATTAGACTGAAAAAGACCATGAGCCTAGAAAAGCAGTGTTCTTAAGGATCTGAACTCAAGTCATCCAGAGTGCTGTGTTTCCTCAGCTTCCATGGATTTGAACTGTGAAGGAGCTCGAGGCAGTGTGGTGTTTGGTCTTTTACAGGGAAAGCCAAAGGTAAGGTAACACTCCTACCCTCTGCCTGATATATGATCATATAAACAACCAGAACACCATTTTTGATAGTTAACTTCCCATCACCGTTTTGTCTTGCTAAAGTATGCCTGTTCTTCACTTTACATAGCACTTCCATTAATGTCAGTCTGCTCTTAGTGAAAAAAGCTAAGGATACCTGTATGTCTTTGTAATACTGCTGTCTTACAAGGCTATTCAAATTCAATGTATCCACGTGAAGGAATAAGATGACCAGAATTTGATTCCATTGCAGTATAACAATTTAAAATGAAGTTATTATTCTTTTAAAATGCAGACCTTTTTCCTTCAGAAATTATACCCAGGAGTTAATAATAATGCCAAAGCCTGTCTTGTATAGATAGCAATCAACTGCAGAAGGAGAATTTCTAAATATTGGAAAGAATATCCTCATCTAAATTATCACTCATGTTTTAAGATGGCCAGTGAAACCATTTTATTACTGCAGTTAGTTGGAAAGAGCACTATTCTGCAAACATAAGGTAATGTACTTATTTCTAAAAGCCTGGAACAAAAGAGCCAGTAGAGATTTGCTGAGTAGTTGCAAGACAGCCATCAAGTATAAATATTTTTAAAAACAATTTACTCTTTCCTAATGCTTTTAGAGCAGCATGTGGGAACAGAGTCTAAGTGCAGCAACTTACTGCATTAAAAAGGACATGATGAAGGTTATTGGGCTCCAGATTTAACCCTTCCGTCTCTTAAATGCTCATAACAGTTCCTAACCTATATAGACTATGTGAGTTGATATGAAACTTACCCATTTTCCTAATGGGAACAATAAAAGTTTCTATTTTTAAAACAACTGTTCCCAATGATCCACGTTTTTCACATTCCTGTAGAAACAAACTATGTTTAATGGTAAATCCACGTCTTAAGTTTTCATTCCTCAAATTAAAAATAGCAGCAGAACTGGAAATTGCTTTCTTTTCATCCTGAATATGCTTTGTAGATAGAAAAGAGAATTGCTGTGTGGGGCTGGATACGTATAAATGATACGAGCATTTATATTACTGAACGAAAATGTGTAAGCCAGTCAGAAAGAAAAGAGGCTGATTTTTACCCCAAACTACCCAGGTCTTGGTCCACTATAAGGAATAACAGAATTTAGTACCGCTACTCAGGAGGCAAAGTGTCATCCAATGCCTTGACCCCAGCAGTGCACCTGATAGAGTGCAGCCCATTGCTACTATGTGGAAGGCAGACTGACTGAACCGTGAGACCACTTCTAACGGGGACAGCGACAAGGCTGACACCACCACCAATGGCCTTTGCTTGGTGGCTCTCATGCTTAAGTCATTCTGAAGTAGACCTGCATCAACTGCATTGCATAGCACTTGCCCTGGGCTGCTTCTAGCTCCACACAGCACCTTCATGGCCCAAAGAAAACAGTGTTGACTTTTCGCTGTGGCAGTTTTTCAGTTCAAAGTGCCCAAAATAAAAGGCAGGCCTGCCAGCAGGGTGGTTTTTAGCATGATGCTGAGGATGCTCAGGAGCATTAGGCAAGGCCTGTGGGGGTGGTATCAGGGCACTGTGAAGGGCTGAGCAAGCCAAAACTCATGTTGACTCATACCTACTGCCTAGGAGTAATCAATCCCTGGAGAGAACTGTCCCAGGACTTTCCTAGGTATCTGATTCACTCCAGAGAAGAACTAAGGAATGAACTAAGATTCACACAAGACAGGGAACCAAGGACATGGGAGAAAACATACCTTAAAAAATTTCTTGATTCATGATACTTCCACATTTGGAGTTTTAGCAGCTGTAGGTAGGACTCATCTGATCTAACTTAAGACATCTAAGTCTGAGCTAAGCACTTTGGGCTACTTTTACTGTCAACAAATAAAAAAGGGCCCATACATATAGTGATTCACCTGGTCTTTCTTAGATGCCTGTACAAGGATAAAGCAGATGAGCCTACACGATTTGGCTACGTGGAACTGTAGAAAAAATGTCTTCGCTGAGATGCCATCCCACGATCACCATGGATTGATACCGAGGCTCATATATATTACTCAGCATCATCATCAATAATACATGCTCAGCAAATTTGCAGATGATGAGAAACTGGGGGAATGGCTGACACACCAAATGGCCTGGCTTCAATCCAGAAGAACCATAATCTAAGGAGAAATACAAGTTTCTGCACCTGGGGAAGAACAACCCCAAGGACCAGTACAAGCTAGGTGCTGCCTGGCAGAGCAGCAGTCCTGCTGAAACCAGCCTTACAATGGATGCCCAACTGAGTATGAGCCAACAGTGCACTCTCATCACAAATAAGACAAAATGCACGCTGAGCGATACTGACTGGCTGAAACTGGCCAGCAGATGCAGGGAGTATTTTGTTCTCCTCAGCTCAGCACTGGTGAGGTTGCATTTGGAATACAGTCTGGTTGTCACACAACCAGTACAAAAGGGATGTGGAGAAAATAGAATTGGTCCACTGGAAGGCTACCAAGCTGGTTAGAGAACGTGACCTACAAAGAGAGTGGAGGAAGCTGGACATGTTCAGTCTGGCACAGAGGAATCTAAGCATGGTCAAACTGCAGCCTGTGACTGCTTGAAGAGAGTTACAAAGATAATGGAACTGAAGTTTTCTCCATGTCAGATAATGTGACAAGGGGCACTGGCTAAAAAAATGCTGTTTCGAGGTTCAGACTGGACATTAAGAAAAAACATTTCACCAGGTGGTTTGCAAAGTGCTATAACAGATTACCCAGAGGCACAGCTGAAACCCTGTTGTTGGAGGCTGTCAAGACTGTAAATCCATGGCTGAACTGCTGCAGTGTCAGTAAAAGCCCAGCTTTAAGTGCAAGGATGGGCTTTCCAATGAACACATCTAAAATTATGTGATAAACAGAAGACATACAGCCTGAAAATTACAGCTGGGCCAAAACACTGCCAGGTGAGAATGTCTGCTGAGAGCCACAGGCAGTGGCTTTCACAGTGTGCCCTTTGTGAAGCTAAACACCCCCAAGCCATGCTCGGCCTCACTGGAGTCAACAGCAAAGTTCTCCAGAACTGGGACAAGTGCTTGAACTGATAGAACAGGATGTGCTTGTCACGACCCAAAGGGAGCTGTTCCCTCCCTTTGGGACTAATGACCAAGTTCATGATCCCCTTGGACTGAATTAAGGTGAAATGACACCAGCCAACCAATTTTACAATTTATTAACACACAATAGAAGGCATGTGGGTAGATACAATAACTCAATGGCAATTACTTAACTGGATAACTTAATTGGATAAGCAAGTTCTGTGCCACAAGTCTGTAAGAAGAAAGAGAGGAGGAGAGGGAGAGAGAGATACAAAAAGAGAAGGAAAGAGATAAAAGAAAGAGATATCACCACCTGCGGATCCAGCTGCATCCTGTTGGTCCTCTTCACTCTGGGTATCTTGGTGGTGGGTGTCCCACCCAAGCGTCTGATGGTACCATTTTCATACGGTCCAAGTCCCAAAATCTCCACCCAATTCCAAGAAACTTCATGCATATGCATGGTGGGTGTGATGCTAGGTGATAGTAGGTGCAGTCTGGTTCTGCACAGGCTCAGTGGATCCTGGGTGGTCACAGGCGGACTATTTTGGGGTTCCATCAGATGATTTTGGGGTCACACCACACCAGACCCTTCCCAAGGTCGATGACTTAGTACCCTTGCACATGTGCAGTTAGCTGTTTACAGGCACCAAAACCATGGGATGCAAGGGCAGAAAAAATACTGTCTCAGTCCTGCCTCTGCAGGGCTGGAAACCTGTGTCTCATTCTTTCTTGTGGTTATAACACCTGCTACGCACCCGAGTCAGCAAAGCTTGCACCTTTTGTACCAAGAAATGTTTAAGGCAAAATTTCTGTCTGCCACAGTGCTGAGGGAGACAAACATACAGTTCATAAGAAGGTATAATCATATGGAGCAACAGACTACTGTTCCAGGCTTTTGTCTGTAACATTTAAACAGGATTGGAATCCATTATGATATGTTCTACCATCACCTCTGGAATGTGTCCAAGCCCTTTAATTCTCTATTAATAATAATAAATGGAAATTCTCACCCAGAACTATGGGGACAGGTGCTGAACAGTGTGATCTGAGCTCTCTCGAAGTTCCTGCGATTCCCTAAATAACCTCGGACATATTAAACTGATTTTTGCAGCACAGAATTCCTTCTAAAACCATAGATTAAATTCATTGCTGAAAAAACCCATTTTGTTTGATTTTTTCTTAAGATTTATTATACACTTAGAATAAATTTGTTGTGTGTTTGGCGTATGTAAGAAGAGAAATCTAACTTTCAGTAAGAACAAAAATATAGTTCCCAAAGGCAACTGCATGAAGAATCATAAAGCACAGCTAAGGTTAGCTCAGAAACAGAATTCATTTCTTCTTATCCTGAGAGTGTGACCAGGTGGGCTTACGTTTCTGAATAAAGGCTTCAATACCTTCCTGCCCATCCCTCAGAGTCAAATTGTCCATCATGACCTGAGTAGTCATTTTGTAAGCAGTATCGAGGTCCTGTGTCATCTGTCTGTAGAAGGTGGCTTTCCCCAATGCCAGGACAGATTTGCTGCTTTCGCATATCTTGCGAGAAATTTTCATGGTCTCTTCTTCCAGCTTGTCTTCAGGTACCACCTTGCTGACAAGCCCGTGCATTAATGCTTCTTGGGCAGAAAGAGGTTCACCCGTGAAAAGCATCTCTAATGCCACCTGAACAAGAAGAAGTCAATTATTTGTAGTATTAAGTCAATTCAGCCACCTTATTGCTTTCATTTGTCTGGGGAATTTCAGCTTCCTCCTTCAAGTACAAGTTACTCTGTTGATACATGTAAGTTTTAAATCTTCTGGCCTCTTAAATGGTCAAGGAAGTGTTAAGAGGGTTCAGCAAAGAGAGGGACTGGGTTGAAAGCTGACCTTTTTTCAAACCTGCCCACTGATTCCAGCTGTCCTAGGCTGACACCCCTGGGTTTCCTTTTGAAAGCTCACAGTCTCTAGTGACTGCAGTAGGAGTTAAGAGAGAGATGGATCATCCACAATGTCAAATGACTGAACTTGGTATTTTAAGCTGGGCCTATAATAATAAATAAAGGCTTTTTACATCAATGTGTAGTTTTTGAAAATACCTGCCTTAGTTTTATGTTTAGTAGGGTGTTTTTAAATATGTCCTTCTTATAGCCACATCTTTCAGTATCCTGCTGCTTCCAGCATCTTCTACTTAAGGTTTCAAATTAAAAAGTTCCCCAAACAGTCAGTGACTGTTCAGTGTTATATATCAATAACAATTTTTTTCCATGACTCCTGATGCAATTGACCAATGCCCTGAATCATAAGAGCTGATTATCCTCACTGGTGTCTTTGCTCTGGTAGCTACAAACAATGGCAACACTTCATTTAATAAAAGGTAAAATCAGTAATCCTGAGAACTGTAGGGAATGTTCTTGCTACTTTGAAAAGTGGCACAGAGAAAAGTATATCCCACACATTTTCAAAAATCATAAACCCCAGAAATACTAATTCAGAAACAGTTATAACTGTATAGTATAGCAAACTTGGGAAAAAACCCCACAGACAAGCTAGATTTGAATAAGATGGCCTTACAGATGGGAAGTTTAAAGCTGAAGCTCTTATCCAGCAGTTAGACTTGTGCAGTTAAGACACTGCATCTCAGCAAAGCCCTGCTAGGCTTAAGAGTCTGTCCGCATGAATCCAATTGGATCAGAACTTAAAATTTCTTTTCTCAGTTATGGAAGCTTTACAGATCATACTACTGTTTATGCAGTGAGACGTGTAGTCACAATCAATAAGAAATAAAGCAGGAAGAAAGTATAGGAGGGTTTTAGATGCTATTTAAAGCATCTTGATGTATACCCACACAGGTCATGCTGGCTGTGAAATGTCACTGCCTGGCAAGAATTGATACCTTGGTGAGACTGATATCCTGCACTTGCAGGGGTTTCCTCATTAGGGGAGAACATCATTGGCTAAAGCACAGAGCTGTCTGTTGGAAAGGAAAGGGATTGCTGAGCTGGTGTGCTGCTGGTATGAGTTCATGCTGGTTGGAATTGCTTCAGCAGAAAGCCGCTTTCCCTAAACAGAGTTAATCCCTTTTATTATTTTTCCGAGTCCAAAGAATTATGAAGGTGTCTTTTGCAATGAAGTATTTTGCACGTTGTACTGCAGCAACATAAAGTTTAGGCAATGGAACTAAAACTCCTAACATGGGAACTTACTTCTTACAAAATTACAAAGAGTGTCTGGGAAGGAAGCCTACCTTTCTTGGAAGAGATCTGCCCAAGGCCACAGCCGGTGTGGAGCAAAACAGTCCAATGTTTACTCCAGGAGTAGCAAATTGAGATTTCTCACTTGCCACTGCGATGTCACAGCTTGCCACAAGCTGACAGCCTGCTGCTGTAGCCAAGCCATTTACTTTGGCAATCACTGGTACGGGAAGTTTCTGGATTAAAGTCATAACCTGCATACACAAAAGAAAGCAGTCAGTTAGTCCCTGAAATTTAAGCAGTAGCTGCTCTAAAACTTGCAACTGCTTCACACACCTTGTGTGCGTTTTTCAGCTTTATTAACTGGAGTTTAGTAAAAGAAGCAAACTCTCTGCAAAACCTGTTCTAATGCACAAGACCACTGCTGTCCCACGATCTGCTCAGTTGTGTTTATGTAGCATGAGTCAGTCCTGCTAACTCCAGTGGAAATGGAAAACACAAGAATAAAAGGCAGAAACGGTTGTTATCAGATCTGCATGGAGCTTGGGGTCTCTGCACTGCAGTCTGTCTTGCTGGTTTCTGCATGATCTCAAGCCTGGGTTAATTTCCCCCAAACACACGCACTGGATGTTTTTCTAGGCTTACTCTGCATTCCAGGGAGAGACTTACTCGCCAGGAAACAATTTTTCCTTCTTGCATTACACGCAAGATGGGAAAACACACTCGTTCTCTCTCTCTCTCTCTCTCTGATAACTCTCGAAGGTTGGACATCCGACTTCAGATAGCTGAAGTTAAGAAAGATTAATTTGTCCTAACATTTCTAACGCAGGTTCTCCTTCCATACAATCAGAATAAACAAACTCACCTAATTTTAATGCCTGAAGATACAGAATGCTAGTTAAATGACTGCAGTCATTATCTAGACTAAAAAAAAAAATGTATCTCATGTTAGCACAGTGTAGCAAGATAACAGTTTTTCATTTGCTACTTCAATTTCTCCAGTAGATGACACCTAGCAAATTTTACGTTGCTTAGGTAAAATTACCTACATTCAGTTTTGAATTTGATCAGTCTTTATCTCCATTCTTCTATCTTTCTTTAAAAACAAATTTTCAGTGGATCTTGAGAAGCAGACAACAGAAGAGTAACAATATATGCATGCATGCAGACAAACAACTACAGAGTACTCTTGTGGCTATAAAAATTCAAAGTCAGCTGATTCTCTGAAAAAAACCCACCCCTGGTACTTATGGTTCTGTATTTGAAAAACCTCTGGAGAAGTGATACTCTCAGCTGTCTCAAACTTGTATGTGGCAAGTACTTAGGTCTTGGATACTGCATTATAGTATTGCTAACACTGTTATATGCATGGGGCAACAGAGGTGCAGCAGCTCAGATGATCCGCTTAGGATTAACAGTCACAGACAGATGTAGAATACAAGGTTCCTGAAAACCAGTCCAACACTCTGGACCCCCTAGTCCACAACACTGTAGGCGTGTCATTTAGGGTAGGATCTGTTCTACTTAAGTATTGAAATTTAGGAAGACACAACCCCATTTTGGAAGCCCTCAAAAGCACCTTTCTCTCTCTATTGACCTAAAAAAAGCAAAGTCAATTATTCTACCTGACAACTAGAAGTTAGATACTAGTTAGGATCCTAAATAAAGCCTAAATTACTACCTCTATTTATGTTTGCCTGTAAAGTGCCATTGTTATTTAACAGTAAGACCTTCTTCTTCTATGGGGATAACAGTGAACTGTGATTTATGAGAAACTTAAATCCATTTAGGATACTCAGGTAGAAAGTTTAAAGCACTTATCACTACCATGAACATCAGAAAAGGGATCACTTCAAGTGTCCTTTCATCTCTCATATTTAATTTCTTCCTGAACTTGGCTTTGCCAGTTTCACAGAAGCATTTAGGGTGGCAGTGACCTCTTGAGATCATCGAGTCCAACCTTCCTACTCAAGCAAGCTTAGGTACGGCAGGTTGTCCAGGACTGTCTCCAACTGGGTTTTGAATATCTCCCTATCTCTGAATTTCATGGTCTCAGGAATATTCATCTGAAATTGATATACCATTTTTTATTTGTAATAACGGTCCCTTCCTAAACTTACTACGCAGTAGTGCACCACCCTCACTAAGAAAACTAGGCTTGTTTTTAACTCTAAATGCTGACATTTTTGGCTATTTCTCTTTACTAATCAAAGTTAAGCTTGCTATACTACTCATTAATCCTGAATATAGCTACAGTGCTAGGTATACATACAGGACAATTTAAATTCTTCTAGTCCTTAAAGTGAGAAGTTTACCAGCTCTTGATTTCATGCTATATGGAATAAGTTTCACACTTTTTTCTGCCTAATCTTTCCTGTTCTGTGACTCCGAAGCTGCGTGGTTCAGTTTTCCACCGACAACATGCTTGTATTCTGCCCTGCAACTGAAAAATTCATATTAAACTACTGGCTGCTAAACAATTGGACCTTGGCTCCTTTCTGATGAAGGGACTAACCTGTCATTCAGCCATATTTATACTTACCTCTTTGTGAGCAACATACCAAGATGAAATCCAGGCAAAGCTGCCAGGAGAATTCCTTCATAGTACACTGAAGGCCCTTCAGCAGTAACTTTCACACATGGTTTTCACAGCATTTACTAAATACGTGCTTGACAATGTGTATAGAGATCATTATTACTGGAACCAGAACAAAAGGTTTCAAATCACTTCCTATGGTCACATTGAGCAGGGTTAGGGGTCAGATTCTAGTGCTGTTACAATCAAATTGGGGTTTGACATTCCCTGCAAAGGCTCCAGGGTTCGCTTTAACTTTCTGACAAGTTCTTTGTGGCAAGAACTTGTCTGGTCTGCTGACTAGGCAACCAGCGAGTCAGACCTTACTTTCACATTGTCCACTTGATGTTTAAGCTGGTCTTGAATTACCAGCTAGATGCTGGGAAAGAACATTTGATCACAAGTGATTTGAAAATGGTTATCCCTGGATTTCTAGAAAAGACATTGCCCAAACACTCAGCTGCAAGGAACACTGGCTAAACTAAGGAACATGCCATGACTGTACCTGTTATAGGATACATGCACATTGGCATTCTAGCCCTTTTACTAGCATGTAGAGAAAATCAGGGAAAACATAATTTCACCAGGATCGGGTATTAAAATGACAGAGCAGCAAAAAGCAAGGAATCTGGAGCAACAGCATGTGCTTTAGCTAGTAGATGAGCAGTGCTGTCCCTCCTTAAACCAGTATCATTGCTTGCTCTCAATACCAGGCAAAAGGGGATTGCACTTAAGAACATCTGCTTACCTCTGCACATATTTCAAATACTTGAGAATGATGCTTCACATCATCTTCACTTGACAGTTCCTTTAAATCATGGCCAGAACAAAATACAGGTCCTTCAGCTGCAAAGAATTTCAGGAAAAAGTCTGAATTAATCGAAAAACCAGGGGTAGCAGCATATCAATGCCCCCCTAAAGGTATGTCAATGAAATGTCAATGGTCAGAAGGGAGCTTGGGGATGGAGTTTTTACAGAGTTCCAAAATACTTCCTTCTGGGTTTTGTAACAACTTTAAATTGCCACAATGCAACATGTAACCACAGTAACATCCACAAACATTTTTAAAGGCATAGTTTTACTTCTATTCCAAGTTACTTCTGTTAAAAATAAGGCACTTCACACCCCTGAGCCCAGTTTCTTGTAAGGGTACTGTTCTGAACAGCTCCTTGGTACAATCTAAACTGGGCAGCTGGGGCAAGGATGGAGTGCTCTGGTCTCAGATTAATAAATACGGTTAGTCCCTGTTTATTGTACCCAGCATTAATGATTAACTTTGACTAAATAAGCATGAGGATTTTTCGCAGCATTTAAGGCCACATGGGGAAAAAAAAAGGGGGGGGCGGGGGAAAGTTGTTCTGCTAGAGGAGAACCAAAAGGGTTGTTGGGACATCTTTTCCACAACTGCTAAAAACTGTCATCTAGAGAACCCCAAAAAGCATGTCCAGCATTTGGGCAGCAAAAGTACAGGTTTCTGTGGACTGAAGCTTTGGATTTGCTTGCCTCCAGTGGCAGCTAAGATCAAAACACCCTTCACAGGTACACCATCTTTACAACAGTTTTCCTTTGTCAGGAGGATATCTGCCATAAGAATAAACTAATGTGATGCTTTTGAATCCTTCGGAACTTCTCAGATATTTGTATGGACATGACATTTCCAGCTACAGCTATGCAGACACAACCTTACCTATGCATTTGTTTCTTACGGATCAGATTATTGTGACACAGTCTATCCAGAAATAACCACACAATTAACATCAGTCAGCTCATGGGATCAGCAACATATATCTGGAAACTAATCACATCTGCATTTGTGCCTCACTGAAGAAGAATCCACTGCAAAGTCTGTGTTAAAGACTCAAAGCATTCCCTGAAAAGTCTTTTATTATCTTGAGATTTCTTCTTCTGCATTCCATTCAGCAAGAGAATTGGAAATCATCAGGAACGTGCAATTTCTTTCTAAGTAAAAAACCTGAACAAATTAAATTGTACTTGTGAACTCCCAGACTAGGGTACTTCCCAAAGAAGAACCTGAAGTGTTTCACAAAATTTGTAACTGCTGTTTGAAACACTGAATACATATATTTAAACTCACCCCTGTGAGGTTAGCTTACTTCCACTCTCATGTGTGTGTGTGCTAACACACAGTGTTTTCCTCTACATACAGGAAATGAAAACATCCTAAATTAATAAACTTATTTCTCCAAGATGTTTGGAAGGGTGGCAGGGAAAGATTATCTTAAAATTGCAAAACAAAAAAAGGTGGCTTAAGAACGGCTCAGGCTCAAGTTTCATTATCTTTAAGAACTCTACAGGTTAATACCTAAATGGAAGAAAACTGTACTAGGCTCTGAGCGAGCGTATTTTACAACTGCATGTTACGGGTGACTGCAGTATCAACATTATGGTCTCTCCTGCATTGGAGAGTTTTAAAAACAGTTTTGACAAACCCGTGGCAAAGATAACGACGCTGATCCTGGCTGAGGGCAGGGGAACAGAGCACATAATTTGAAGAAACCTCGTGAACCCTGTTTACTACCATCTATACCTGCCACCAAAGGCAACAAGCGTCATACGAGATCAGCATGTCCCTGCACGAAAACCCCTATCTGGGAATGTTATTTCTTTAGTTTGATAACCATTAGAACCTAGCTTTTATTCTGTTTAAAGTATTAGTTACATACAGTTTTAAAACCAAATCTACCGAATGTTTTTACAAAAGGAAAAAGCTCATCAACTCTGCAAACACACTGTGTAACCTGCCTGAAATACTGACACGCTGGAACGTGTTTCTACAGTGTTTCTTCTCAGACGTGTTAACTATCAACAAAAATATAACAAAGACCAAGTTAATGCCGTGTTCAGGAATAGGGAATTAAGTATGTGAGGGTGGAAACTGGGACGAATATAAAAGGACAGGGTGAGCGCAAGGCCTGAGGGGCGCAGGCAGGGCAGGGTGCGCTGCCTGTTCCTGGGCAGCTGCACAGACAGCAACACGAAGTACCTTCCCGTCCCGTTTTCCGTAATTCTGTGAGCGATTTCAGTTTAAATTCCCAGTTTTCCCGTTTCTGCTCCCTCCCTCGCCCTCCCCTTCTCTCCCGCCGGCCTGAAATGGCGGAAGTACCTGCAATGACGATAACTCGGAGGTCTCTGCCTTTGGCGTCGTGCAGCAGGTCCTCCCTGAGGGACTGCAGCATGGAGAGCGACAGGGCGTTTCTCTTCCGCGGGTTGTTCAAGATAATGTGTCTGTAGAAGCCATTAAACGCAGCAGGGTTACTATAAACAGTAACGCAGCCAGAGCCGGAGGGCCCGGCCCGCAGCAGTGCCTCCCCCGGCCCGGCCCCCGCCTCAGGCCCGGCCCCACCGCTCCCCGGCCCGGGCCC
>JAVJGI010000060.1:68441232-68499275 GCA_035590275.1 Ibycter americanus | reverse complement strand
GCTGATGTGGATAATGTACAGCTGTGGCTTGTTTGGGCTAAGTAGCTAAATAGCACTGAGGAGCACTGGTGGAAGGGAGCACTGGGTGAAGAGAGGAGACTGGATGAAGAAGAGCCCAGGGATGTAGGAGAGATGAGGAGAGGCCCCAAGAGAAGCTGTGAGAAGAAGGGGGCCTGGATGAGGAGAGGCTGGCTGGAGGAGAAGCCGGGAACCTGAACCCAGCAGAGGCAAGAAGCAGGGTGGACTGGCCTGAATAGAATGAGGAAATAGCATGGGCAGTAGATGAACTCTTGGAACCTTGTGTGGGAAAGCCTTGTTGCAGCCGGCTAGTTTTGTAGTGCTGCAACAACCTACCAGTCTCTGTATAATGCATCTGTAATCTTTCATGAATGTAACATCTTTGAACAAAGAAAGGCTGTCTTATTCTAATTATTGAAAAAGTGCAAAAGCCATATATTATATGTAATTTTGGCTCAAGCCAGATACATCATCTCACTCCCACCTGCTCATCAAAGGTAAACAAAAGTTTTAGTCCCTTTCCCTACATCTCTTTAGTTGTGTTGTCTCTTGGTATAACCTCACTTTAAATTGCAGAGATGCATGATAGGGTATTATTTTATAAATGGAAAAATCTTTGCTGGGGAGCATCGTGTTCTCATTGAATAAATGTTCACTGGAAACCATGAGATTTTAACCTAGCTGCTTTTGCCAGCTTGATTCCATCAGTCATTCTGAAAGAAAAATTATCACAGTAATCACAAATTATAGAAAACTAAATATTTGTCCCCTATAAATGATCCTGGAACTTCATAAATTTAAAGAGAAAGATTGTTCCTCCTTGTAATTTTTCTGGACAGAGCTGATATTTTCCTTCAGCTCAACAAACGTATAAAAAATATTCAGGGGCTCAGCCCTTATCAGTTTCAGTTTTATGCCTAAATACTCTTCACATCTTCCCCCTTAATCTTACTGCTTTACACTCTTGACAACAGAAAAACACCATTGCTCCTTGAAAGTGTTTGAGTTTAAATACAGTAAAGATAAATGGATGCCTAAGAGTCTTATTTCAACACTAAGACACTCAAGGTTTTTCCTCTAGTCCCTGGTTCTGTGTTTGGAGATGGTAAATCTGTGCATCGTACAATCCTTGCCTGACAAAAGTTTGAAGGGTGCCTTGAAGATCTGTGAATATTTTATATCTGTGAAAAGTATTAGCAAGAACTGAAAAACTTGAATTTCTCTTCAACCTATAATCATCATATTACTCAAGTGACACCTCTATCATATAATTCAGAGGGAGGAAGCCTGCTTTGTTTTCGTCTCCATCTCTGTAGTTTCGGTAAGACTCTAAAAAAATATCTCTGGCAATGCAAAAGACAAGCCGTCAATGAAAGGTACAGACAGCTCTACCACTTCAGTAAGATTCTGTGCAAGCCTAGAACCATGATATGCTGCTATAATTAAAAGCAAACAACAATGGAGAATTAATAAAAGAAATGCCATCTGTCAGTGGTTTTGTTCAAAAATGACATCATATTAAAGGAGTGGGAGCAGTTGGAACAACCTAAAGGGGCTGAAGCAGTGCAGTGGTGTAATAGCACCATCCATAAAGCAGCAGGGAGTTACAGGCTCAACCTGGCCTGGGAAGGCAGTGTCAAAGGACAGACAATGCTGTATTTTCTGCTGAGATTTGGAGAGGGGACCTGGCTTTTACAGGGACATAGTGCCACGGGGCAGGCACAGGAGGGCCAGTCAGTTGGTCTGTTTTGAAGCCTCAGCTTTGCGTATATGAGGTCAGCCCTGCAAGATGCGGGATGCTGGGGAATGCAGCCAGCTGACATATAAGTTCCTATGGTGGGTGGGGGTTCTGCCGTCAGAGCTGTGCTCACAGCTGAGCTGAGGATTGACTGCTGCAAATCCAGGCTTGTACAGCAGTGCGTGACTTCTGTAGCACAGCTTGTTGCAGTAGGCACTGAGACTACAGCAACATGCTAGAAGGATGGATTTGTGTACAGGGGTTCTTGTGTTTGAACGTGAAAGCCAGACCTGGAACTCACCGTAGAGGTAGAACAAAACTATCTCAGTTTCAGAGCTGATGTAGCTCCTCTAAACTCCTACAATCTCAACACAAAACAGAAGTCATTCTCTTGGAAGTCCAGATTAAACATAGGAAATTGAGAACTGAGGTAAATGCAGACTCAGGCCAATTTAGAGATGAGTTTAAGTGACTCAGTTTATGCCAGCTGAGGTGTAAACTTCCAATAATAGTGTTGTTGAGATGGAAAGATTAAAATTATATATATTCATGTTCGCTGCGTTTGTATCAGAATCTCTCAATTTCTCATAATCAATACACACACTCACACACGCACACATATATCTCTTTGTAACATTAAAATGATTTGCCATGTTTTTGATTGTTGTGGAAGCTTTGGGAACAAGGAACTTCATAGAGCTCTGCAGGCTTCTGTTGGGAAGGGACACAACCCAGGTATGTCTAGCTTCACTAGAAATATGGCAGCTATGACTTCATATTGGTAACCATCTAGAGCAACTGTCCCACTCCAGAATTAAGAGTAATCGGACCTGCACATCCCAGTATGCCTTTAGACCTTGATTAAGTAAGTAAGAGAATAGATTTTTGTTTTTCCTACAGAAGTCACATATTTAATTGGGGTTGCTTAGACAGCTAAGACACAATTACAGGGTGGCTTACTTGTGTTCAAACACTAAACAATCTGCAGGTGGAAAAAAAAGAAAAGGAATGATCCTCTTTCTTTGTTAATATTGACTGCGATTAGGTTACAGGAGAGCCTTGCAATCTAAACGCTAGAAGTTTCTTGAGGAGGCTGCTAATTATTTATCATGGAAGCTTTTATGAAAGTCAACATAAGCATCTGTAACAGGTGACAAAGCAAGTTGATCCTGTCAGCAGGCAAAGGCATCGATTAATACAGAGATCCCTTCCAGTACAGTTTTCTGTCATTATTACACCAGCTTCTCCACCAAATCCAGGATTGTTCCTTTACTGACCTGTGCCACCCTGCCCAAGGCAGATGTGAGCTATCTGTGCCCTTCTGCTGAAGCCTGGCTCTTGGCTACTGGAATATGAAGACTTTTTCAGAAGAATCAAGTGATCCTTAAGGCTGTTGGATCTGCAGTGGCCATCTGTACAACCTGAAAGCCGCTTCCACACGATGGAAGGCCGAATTGCCTTGATGCTCTTAGTTTGGAGGATTGCTTCTTTAAAAATATATTCATCTGTAGGGCACGCTTCAAACATCAGTAGGCCTGAACCTCTGCAGCTTGGAGATAGTCCTGCAAATTTATCAGCTTCTAGATGAGGTCAATGTTTCTGTTCATTGTCTAGCTAGGTATAGCTGTCCCCAGTTCATGGAAGCATACAGTATGTGTTGAGGTTATAAGGCAGGAGGAGCCCTGAGCCTGCAGCTCTGGTGTGGGCTTTCTCGTTCAAAACCATTATACTCTGAATTGTGCTATGTGATACGGTTCCTGGCACAAGTACAGCTCCACAATGTCTCGTGTTTTATGACTTCATATACTGGACATCGCCTCAGGTACTGGCTCAGCAACAGAAAAAGGTGTAGGAAGACTGAACATGTGCAAGGTTGTGCATCTTGGCTGGCCAAGACTTACAGATGTGATTGATCTTACTTCCATGTTTCCATTTCAGTCAAAAATTTCTGGCCCATTCTGTTCTTGTAAGCTGAAAGCAGCTCCCGCACAAGGTCAAATATTTAAAACTTGGGAAGAAAAAGACTTTAATTCCCACACTCTTCTGGAGTGCTCCTCATCCTATGTATTTTATTGGTTTGCAGTTGATTCTCCTCCATCTATTCCTGTGGTATTTCTAAACGTACCATTTGTTTTCTTTACAGTATTTACTTCAACTCACTAACTACCTTTACAATAGACTTTTCCCTAAGGTTAGGGGAAGAAGAAAAGTCTTCAAGGTCTGGAACACATAAGAAAATAAGCACTAACAGTTGTAGTTTTCAGGAATCTTGAGAAAGAGTTGAAACAATTTTGAAAAAACTATTTTGGCATCCAGATCACATTGAATAAAAAGGATTTACCTTAAAATGCTTTTACTGACAGGAGAAATCACTTCTGATACTAGCTATAGAGTAGTGTATGAGCTGTGGTGAAGACAAGGTTGTGGAAATCGCCAGTATTGTTCTCTGTGCTGGGCTGAATCGGAGACTTGCTGTAAAATGTTATGTGCCTTGATTTCCCTTTGCTAAAACTACAAATAACTTTAACTATTGCCAGCCTTTCCTCTGGCCTGCTTAGAGAACTTACTTTAAAAACCTGCTAGTCCTTCACTAAGGGAAGGTACATTAGGGCTCTGATCACGAGCATGGCCTTGAGGTACTACAAAAACACTATTTTACCTTGCTTAAAAAACTGAGTGAATAGTGTTTTCCGTAGCACAGATCCTTCTCAAAAATAATGAGTCCAAAATGTCTAAGTACTCTCTATGTTCAGTTTTAAATGTGCATAGATTAGTTCAGAAGACCAAATGGAAAGATTAATGTAGTAACTGGGCTCTCTTCCTAGAGTTCCCAGAAGCTCCAAGCCATTCGGTGTTCCTGAACTCAAGTTTTTTTTCTTTATTAGTAGGTCTGTCACTAGATGGCAGAGTCAGTATTGTAGCTGAAATCCACAAGTAAAAATCCACAAGAAAATCTGCTCCCCATCATGGAATAAAAAATAGATCTGTTTGTCCATGCAAGGGACAGTCAGTTTGACCATGCAGAAGCAACAAGATTGAAGAGAAGTATGAGCAGTGATTAAGCAGTTTACTTGTGACTTTTATTCCACTGATTACATCTAGCTGTTAAACTCAGGATGCAGCAAAGAATAGCTGGATAATATCTATCTTCGGGTCCAGCATTCAGTATAACAGAATTTTTGCCATTAGGTATCAGTTATCGTTGTCGATATCAAAGTCACTATGTCTGTTTGTGAAGACCAAGGGTGACATCTGCTAGGCTGGTTACTTGAATGTTAGAAAGAGTCAATATCAAATGCTTCCCCCAGACTTATTTTTTGAAATCAGTTGAGGTCTAAAATCCTGCAATAAAATTATGCAATTAATCTATATTGTAAAGAAAATATACCTTTCTACTCATCTAAAAAAAATAAAATAAAATCCCTTTTTTGTCTCCATTCGTGGCACCATTTTATACTTTTCTCACCTGCTGTGCCTTTGCTGATGAATATGAGATCTCAGAAAAAATTTTAGGGCAGATATGGATAGTTGTAGCACCTAAATACCTGCATGGAAAGAATAGTGCAAAGATTTATTTTAGCCACTAGATGGTAGCAAGACCGCACACCTGGAGAAAAACATCCTGAATTTCTATTCGAGTTTATACCAAAAAAACCCAGAACTAATTGTGTGGCAGGTGGCCGCCAATGTGCAATTCAGCCTTCAGATGAGTTTTGCTAGCTTTAGTTTTTCACCTCTACATAAAACCAGTTTTCATGTTCTGAATCTGTGTCAGCAATCTCTGAAATTCAACTTTTAATTCAAATGGTTTTTCGTTTTTTTGTTGGTTGGTTTTATGCAAAGAGAAAGAAGGAAGGGAGGGAAGGAGAGAGACCAATCATTGGACATGAAATTAATCTCTGAAAGGATCATAATAAACACAAAAATTAGGACCTTAGAAATGTCCACTGTTGCCTTTCTCCCTGGCTGCCTCCTTCGAATTCGGAGTTCAGAAATATGGTGGTAACAAAAAACCCAAAAGGCAATACTAATTTTGAAGTTATAAACTACTGTATCATCTTTGAGTGACATAGGGTTTTACTGGTAAAAGCAAATATCCATAAACATCATTAAGCCCCTCAGATAATACGTTAGGATATTTCATACATACGTCAGTCGAAAAAGACTGTTCTGTATTTAAAGGGCTTGGTATTGGATGCTCATGGTATAGGGAAACATAATGTATCTTAGGCAACTTAAAGATTTGCTGTAGTCTGGGTCTCTGATACATCTCAGAGCTTGTGTTTTGGGGCTGGTTCAGATACCTGAAACTCCCGCAATGTGTCTGGGAAAAGGTGGACCGTCTTCAGATATAATGACACCAGAGGCCAGGGATATCACATGCTCGGCAGAAATATCTCGCCACTCTTTCACGGACAGACCTAAAGTGCATCAAGAAGTAGCTGCCTTAATTTTTTAGGACCATTTACAAATTACTTCAGCATCTGTCAGGTTTCAAGAATTGGCTCGTGGTGACAGGCATGATGTTCTAAGCAGAAGGGAAGGCTGGGGAAAAATGTGTGCAAATACTTTGGCTTGAAAGGCCAGAACAGAACACTGATTGTGCCAGTATCTCTGGAGTAAAGTCCTTGGCTGTTCCTTAAATCAATGATACCGTATCTGAACTCCCAGAAAGCACGGCTTCAGTGTACCAAAATTACGAGCTTTTCATAAAACAAAAGTTATGAACTTCTCCCCCTCCCAATCTTCTGTCATTAGGATCAGATTTTAAAAATCTGTTTACAGTATCACGTATTTCAGAAATTTGCATGTGGACGTGTGTTATAGCAATAACCACAGTTCTGGATCGAATGAAGGATTTGTCAGTATTAGAGCCCTTTGGCTTTTTGTATGTATCTCTATACGTCAAGAATCCTTTGTTAATGTTTGTGAAAATGGTTATTTGATAAACCCCAAACTGAATAGATTGTGAAAAAAGAATTAAAATGGCAGTGTGTTTTAAGACTGTAAAATAACAGGTCTGTCTTGTCCTCCTAAACTTTAATTATTCTCTTTGAAACTTCGTTTGTGAATATTTTGTGCTGTCGCAAAGTTCAGAAGCAAACCAAATATTTTCAGCAGGATGACAGTGGCATGTTCCAAGTTATATTTACTGCATCATGAACATTTGGGGGGCAGATTTTGTCCCCAGTCAAAAAGCAAACAAACAAAAAACCAACAAACCAAACCAAACAAAGCTTTTTGAATCTGCCATTCTCCCAAGAAAAGTTTCCTGCTGCGCTTCAGCGTGAATCCCTTTCTGACTTTTGCTTTGTCTTGCCCAGGACTGAATGACCCAGCCACAGCAGCGGTCCCAGCACCCCTGTTAGCTTCCCGTCTGCTCGCTCAACAGACTGAATGTCTGTGGGTGCTCTCCTGGCGGAGGACAGTGACATTGGCCCTGGTGCTCCTGTCTGTAGCCGGTTTGGAAAATGCCCATTGATTTATCCTTTTGAGCAAAATATTTGAACACTTTGCTATAACTGTGGCTGGTAAAAATGAGATCTTGCATTTATGTAGTTTGATAACACAGATATACAGGGACCTAAATACAAGGAAAATTAACTCCCAGTTTCTAAAGCTTTATGCCGAACACAGGGCAGGTTTGGATACGTAGCGATGTGGGAACTTCACAGCAGCATTTGGAGTGGCACGTTTGCTGCAGGGCGAGTTGGCTGGCTCTCTTGAGCAAACATCTCAGGTCTGATAAAAACACCATGTCCCCAGGACTAGTAACACGCTTGCCAAGCCTTCTATTTAGAGACTGAAACCAGCTTCAGATCAGAAGTGAACATGTGGAACCCACATGTGTTTACAAGTTTGCAGGGGCCTATGAGAGCCTCTGGCTATTTATCCATGTGTCCATCAGTGCCCTGCCCTCCTGCATGTTGGATGTCAGGGCGTTATCCTTCTCTTGTGTTTCTGAGTGCTTAGATTTTTCTTGGGTGTTGTGTTTTTGCAGGAAGAAAATAACAATTGAAAAAAGAAAAGCTTTCAACACCATCTTCCTTTGGTTGATGTATGTGCTATGGTTGTTGGTATCACTTCATTTCTATCACTGTTAGTGCTTTTGCTGTCACATCGGGGCACGTAAGCAAGAACATTCCTTTCACAGAGCCCCACTTTCATCTAAACTTTAGCCAGGAGCCAGACATAGGGACGGTAGCCTCTGCTGATGACAGTTAGAAGGAAATCAAAGATGTTGATGCGCATAAGCTATTCTGCCTTCAGGACTGAAAACTCTTCCCACGTGGCACAGTAACAGGCTGTGAAGACATGCCTTTTCCAGGCAATTTGACCTCTATAATAATGCTACAACACCATGTAGTGGTGTGGTCAGTGACTGACAATACTCAGTTTTGTACTGACTGACGACCCATGCCTAGGAGAGCTCCGTGTAGGAGAGGTGTCAGTAGGGCACAGGCAAGAAGTTGGGCTCACTGGTTAAATTAAATTAAAATTTTCATTAAATTCCATTAAATTGAAAGTGATGGCAACAGCTGCTAGAGCCTGGGCATTCTGTGGCCTCGTGAGTGGCTTTAAACACCTTTTCTATATGTTTTCCATAAGGACTCCTGCAGGTTGAAGCATGACTTGAAGGAGCAAGGAATGGGCCTTGTGACAGCATTTGGATAATGGGGTTAGAGACTGGTAGAAACAGCACTTAGAAAAATAGATATACTTATGGTATTCCTGGAAGAATTAAGGCTAGATAGGGCTTATACATTAGTTTTGGCATTCAAGCCAGCGAGGCTTGATGCTAATCCCTGGCACTATGAAGTTAGACCAGGCTTCAGCAGAATTAGAGTTGTGTGATCCCTCTTCTAGCTTCAACGATTCCTTCTCTTCTTTCCTCAAACTCTTCACAAAGTACCTTTGTTATTTAGACTCTCACATTAAAGAAGATCGAAGATCAAAGGTGGAAGAGGCAAAGCAGATAACCTGCTTTCCTTACACCGCTTTATTCCTCTGGGGGACTCCACTATGGAAGTCCTTTAGGTTGATAGTTGAAGAAAGAGTATATCTTTAAATTTTCTGTCCCTGTTCTATAACTACCAAAGGTTAATATAATCAGGGAACGCTCAACACAGAAGAACTGGCAGAGTCTGTGGCCTTTTCCTACCACAAAACTCCGGCCTTAGGATCTTCTAGGATGCAGATGAGCACACAGGTAGTAGAAGAGAGGGTTAGAATTTGGATGATCATGTGGTATTAATCTTCATTTCCAATAAGTAATGCCAGGAAGGAGAAAGAAAAATAAAACTGAGGTCAGCTACATCTGAGGTCTCATCGCAAGAGTACATCCTTTTAATTTCTTTTTAATTCCATTTCTACTAGCTATTTTTCTTCTTTGAGCAACTGTTGTGACACTTTTTCAACTCTAAACTCACAATAGAGCCATTTATTTTAATAATGTCTTTGCTTTAGCATCTAGTTGAACACCATTTGCAATGCTCCCAAGTCTTGCAAACTACAGCAGCATTGCAGCAACGATATGATTATTTCCTTCTCAGTATTTATTTGAGATAAAAATTCCCTGAAAAATCTCAGATCTAAACCACTTGTTTTAGAGAAGGACCACATGTAGTGAATACTAAGTGGTCAGGTATTTCTACTGAAGTAGTCCCTAACCACTATTTAATCATGTTAGCAAACTGTGAACATTTCTGGCCAACCTTATGGCACTACCAGCAAATGATGTCTTTGATGTTCCTTCGTTTAAATCTCCCAGTCCCTGTTCTTTACATGATGAAATGGAAATAGCCATCATACACTACAGAGGGACTTGCAAGGGACTTCCACATATTTTTTCCTATAGCACACAGTAAACCTTATCTGAAATAAAGGATCTAGAACGTACAGTTAATAAGACTTTTTAAAATGGAAAAATAATTGAGAAAGTGTGCTTTAACTGCAACATGTAAATAAACCTTCTCAGGGACAAGATCTTTGTTTCCAAAAGTAACAGGTCTAGTCTCAGTAACTGAGTTTTGTGACAGTGTCTTCTCCTGAAGATGGTATAAAGGATATTTAAAGTCACAGGATATTCACCTCATGCAACCTAAGCAGGAGAGGGAAAAGACATTTCAGAACACTGAAAAGAAAGATCCTATCCTGCCAAACATTGCTTTTTAGTAAGTCTGAAAACTCTGATGATTTCCAGGTTATCAGGGCAGGGAGGGGTGTACCACAACAGTCTCAAACTATCAAAAAACCCCAACTTCTAGAGAGTGGCCACAGAAGAAACAACCTGAAATCCCCTTCTATTACTACAGTATCTTAGCAACTCAGAGAATATTTCAGCTGTGTACCTTGAGAGCACCCTGGGAACCATAGAAGAGACTGAGATGTACAAAAATGTGACCATGGAAGCAGGAGAAATCATGACAGAGAAGGAAAGTAAACCCAGGCTTTTGGTCTTTGCGCTTCCTGCCCTCATTAACTACACAGTTTGTCCCTACTTGAGGAATGAAATATAAAACGAGGGAAGATGACCTATGAAGAATGGAAAACTTTTCTCCTTAACTCAGAGGATTCTAACACCATGATGGAGGAATATACTAATCAAATGGGATGATAGATACACAAGCTTCCATAAGTTGGTAAGACTGAAAACACTTTAGCAGCACAGCTGCAGCTGTCTCTGCAGCATGGGAGATTGACTTATCTCTCCAACCCCTACAGTCAAGCTTCCATAAGAAGCAGAAGACCATATTAGGTAGGTACAACGATGAAAATATTCATAGCAGATGATGAGACAATCAACCACAGCAAGAGTAATGTGTTTTATGAAGGAAGGACACCACCCTTGGTACCCTTGAAGTATATATTAATATTTTTCAACATCTGTTACTTATCTTCTTGATGGTAGGATATAAATGGACTGGGTTTAGCTTCTTTTTGTACTGGCTAGACCTATGTCTCAAAGGCTGCCATGAACTGTGCTCTTGCACTACTTTCACCATAATTATTCTTGGGTATCTGTAATTAAAACCATCTGAGAAAGCTACAGACTAGAGGCATCTCAGAAACACCGGCAATTAAAATAGTGATTACGGAAGATGAGTCATAGTGATGGCTATGGAATTTTGGCAAACAGATCTGCACCTTGAAAATCCAGCCTCTCTTCCCCTTTTTTCCTAGTAATTTTTCAATGGACCTCTAATGAGTTAAGAATTGGTGAAAGAAAGACCTTCCTATGTTCTGTTCTTGACATTCATACAAATACATCCCAGAACATTAGAGTAACTTTCCCATGTCAGTCTTCAAGTAATTTTAGAGCGTGATGACAGTGCTCAGACTTCAGGGTTGGTTAGGAACCAGCAGGATGCATTGGGCTAGATTTGGCACCTGAAGATGCAGATAGATACTCATTAGAATTTCCGTAAGTAACTGTGTGCTCAACTCCCACAGCTTCTCATGAATTAATGATCTGATTATCAAAGAAAATCTCAGTAGTTGCTCACCCTGAAGGCCTTCCCAAGGCTGCCATTCCGGACATAAGTCTTGATGACAGAAAGTCTACAGTTGTCACGTGATGTGGAAAAAAGAGGTTTTGGACTTGAGAAATCTAATATTCTGCTGCCAGTTATATACTTGGTCTGAGTTGCTGACAGTTTCCTTTTCTTTTCACACTTAGGCAACATCTCTGGTCATAGAAAATGAAGCAAATGCCTCAGGAAAGAAACAGAAAAATGTGTTTTGAGGGAGGAAAGAAAAAGGAAGCTCTCAGCCAACTCTCTGATGCCTGGTCTACTGAGAAGGTTTAGACAAAACCTCCTGGGTCTGATTTATGAGGGAATTTTCTGGGCCAGGATGAATTTCTGAAGATCATCATCTACACAAGGTATAACAAACAAAAGAAAGCAGGAATCATGAGTATAAAATAGTACATTTACTTTCCTCCTTTTCTGAAACTGCTTTTCAGACTAGTGATGGTGATTCTTTATCATACAGGAGAGCCATAGCACTGCTGGAGGGAATAGCTGGAGACAGCAGGGAGAAAAAATAGGCAGAGAACTGAAACCACGCAAATTCAGAGCTGTAAAATATAGCGGAGGGAAAAACACTGGAAGGCAGAAGAAGACTAAGACACATAAATACTCACTAATGCCCGACGAAATGAAAATATCATGGGATTTATAAAACAGTGGTAGGCCCATGAAGTTGGGTTTCTGTGCTTGCTAAGAATATTTTGAGGGGAGAAAGAATTTTCCAGTAGGAGATTTGTGTGTGGATGTGGGGTGTTGCTTGGGGGAGGATGTTTCCTGCCTTCCAAAGATTTTGCTCCTTCAGTCTTGGATCTAATGAGAGCCAAATGGCTCCTGGATGTAATTATTTCATAAGGTCTGTTGAACAGACATTAGAACTTTCACCTGCTGTAATCTTAGCTCAAATACAGATTGCATGAGAAGGAAGAGTGCAGCGTCCTAGAGCCTTTTGGAATGAAATCTTTCAATTTATAGATAATAAATCACTTGAAGCTGAAAACCACATTTAAGTAACACCTCATTGAGCCTTTTAAAAAACATTTTCTCTTGGTCTACCACATGTATAAATAGAGTTGAATAAAAATGATTTGCCTTGTTGATAATGAGACTAAAAGCACCAGTAGCAGTATAATAATGTATGCTTTCAGAAAAATCCTGTTAATGCTCTTTAAAATACTTCCCATTGTTCTGACGATGGAAAACTGTGTCTCTTGTTTATTATACTAGAGGAAGGAAATATTAAAGGAGAAAATCTTCTATATTTTTAAAGGACAGATTTATTGGCTAATAGGGGTAAAAGACTGTGTGTTTGAAGGAGCATGGAAGATCACTTTCAGGGAAGTGCTGTCATGGTGAAAGCCGCTAATGTCTGGCTCATTGGGGATTACCGATTTAGATATCCCAGGATGAAACCCTTAATGTCATAATTAAACACAGAGGACCATGACAGGTATACCAGGGGACAGAGAGTCCTCTCTTATTATTTTTCTCCCCGCCCCCCCTCCCTTTTTTATCCCCCCCCCTGACTATTCAGCTCTTAATTTTTCTTCCAGAGTAGCTTTTTAAAAAATTATGTTCACAGCTAGACTCACCTTTGCAGAAAAGGCTGGGAGTAGGGATTTTTAAAGTTCAAAACTGTAAGTGCCAAGGAAAGGAGAGAGCTGGTAAATCAGTTACAACTGTGAGAGAGGCACAGAGGAGAAGGCTGCCTCTTCCAAGAACGAGGCAAATTGTTTTGATGGAAGTTCCTGCAACAGTAAAGGATCCTCATCTATAGCTGGTTCCTCTATAAAAGCACTTAGATTTGAAAAAAACCCCTCTGATAAATTACAAGGTATTGGAGAAAAGAGAAGAAACCATATCTTGAGAAAGAAAAGATGGGACGACTTAGAGAAGAAGCATTCCTAAGGAAAATTTTTCCTCCACTATCCCACATTGCAGGCAAGATGCACAGTAGTACTTTGCTTACTTTCTTTTACAGACATCCCAAAGTTTATTCAGCTGGTGATTTCTCTGTAGACAGTTAATTACAACCCATGCCGTGGAGACCCCCCTATGTCTTGTGAATATATTGTGAAAAAAAGTCCAGTTCTTCCCTCAGGTTGTCTTGCACAGGTTTCTGGTCTTCACATTGAAAAGACCATACTGCAAACCAAAAAAGTACCACAAAAAATCTTTCAGCAAGGATATCTTGCTGCGTTTACCTCTAGGGTAAACTCTGAGATGTTGTGGAGTCATAACAGGGTTGAAGAGCCAAAGTATTGCTCAGGCATTTCTGAGAATGTACGTCTCCCACAGAACTTGCTTCAGAAATTTAAGCAATAGTCATGGCTATTTCTCCATGTCAGGGCATAACGAGGTATTTTACTCAGCCAAGACTTTTAGGAAATGAGACTGCAAAGCAATGAGCCGTATTTAAGACACAAAGCACGCTAGCAATGCTCACTAGAAGGAACTCAGACCTTTTCCTGGTAGATTCAAGGTACACCAAAGATCAAAACCACAGCCTTGCCCAGCTGCCTGCCTTCTGACAGTTTGCAAGCTGCTTCCTCACCCACTAAATCTAACATTCATTGTGTGTAAGTTCATGCAAGAATGCTAATTAAAACAATGTACCTATCACATACCCTTACGCCTTGCAGGCAGCAAGAACACAGCAGGCAGCTGCTGTTCCGCCTCAGCGTATGGGAGGATGAGAGGTAACTGACCCTGCAGTTGTTCTCTTAATTCACAGAGGGAAATCTCTTGCGCAACTGGTGTTTCATCTGCCGGCGCATAAAAAAACCCAACCGTACCAGAAGCATTCGCTTTATATAAGCTATTTGTATACAGTCGTGAAGGCTAATTAGTTAAACGAGGAGTTCCACAAGCACAGGAAATACAGATGTCTTTTGCTCCATATATTTCTGCTGCATGCCTGCCTGACTTCAGAGTCTAAGGAAGCACAGGCTCCATTGGGAACTTTTCCTGCACCTGGGACCCAATTAAAAACTCTTCCCATGTGGGAGAGAGATGAATGTGAGCATCTCCTTTTCCCTCCATTAGGCATAACACATAGGTTCTTTTGCTGAAGCTGGTCATCCATTTTCACAAAACAGGTAGAAGCTTAATTATCTTTGATACTTCTGCTCCCCTGCTGAAGTCCTTTAATAAAGTACTGGTTTTACTGGGAAGAGAAAGGAGGTGCCAGATTAGGGTTATACACGGACAGGCACACTGACAGCAAAAGCCTCATGTTGCCATAGTCAAGTTAAAAACCCCACGTGTGGATGTCAGGTAGGATAATTTTCTTTACATACATGAGGCTGTTGATTTTACTGCAAGGATTACAAAAAAATTATGGTTTTCTGTAATAAGCAAACCCAGAAAATACTGCAGGAACCCACAAAAACTTAATTGTACTCAGTGTACAGAAGAAAACATGTAGGTCTTAATAGGCTGGTTGGGTGGCTTTTAACATCCATTATTCCCTGACACAGGAAGAAATGATATTATGCCCCTCAAAGGTTCCCTCCAAGCAGCAAGAGATGATTCAAACTACTGCATGCATTGACGAGAGCCTAAGCCACATCATTTGGATTCAAACATGAATTTGAACTCCCTAAAGGTGCTCATGCCTGAGGTTTTGTGTTGATTTGCTATAGAGATAAAATGACCACCTACGAGTATTTATCTAGATCCCAGTCTAAATTTTCCACTTAGAAGTGGGCAGAGTTTTGGGTTAAGATTACCAAGGGGGAAAAAAAAAAAAAAAAAGAAAAGAAGTCTTGGTCAAATCAAAGTTAAAGTTTTCAAATGCTTTTCGTATTAGCTTAAGGGAAAAATTCAGAGGAGTTTCTGGAATGTAGACAGGGATTGTTTAACAAAATTAATAGAAGAGTTGAGCCTAACCACTTGGTTGAAAGTCTCAATCAATGCTTCCAAGAAAAATGATGTTTTCCTTTTTTCTTTTAATTATGAAGACCCCCAAAATCTCCTCATAAAATCATAGAGCTACATTCCAAAGCAACTGAGCATCTACCCCTGCCCACCAGCATCCCTCACCTCTACTGCACCTTGAAAAGGCAAGAAAATATTTTCATGAAAAAAATTAAAAAAAAACATAAGGCAAATGCTTACAGCTGATAAGTGGTATTTTTTTCTGCACACTGGATATCTCCTAGAATACTTGAAGATAATTTCTTTTAATAATCAATTGTTAAGGAACATAATTTAAATTCATCAACATAGTCCTGTTTAGAAATGTCCAAATGATATGTTCAATGATACAAATTCATGCAACACTTACCTACTTTATCTGTTATTCCCGCAAAGGTAGTTTACACTTTCATGTTGGAGCATGAAGGGAGAAGCCTAGCGGTTATACCATCTGGCGTGTACCGGAATGCTATCTGCAGCTGCTCATGCTTCAGCTGCTGTTAGGAGCACTTTCCTCCTAACTGGGCAGTTGCCTTGAGTAACTGAATCACCTGCCCACTGTAAGAGCTGCCTATCTTTCATGTTAGCTCGAAGGCTAGTAGTTAGATAGGAAGAAAGAAGTTAGGTTAGGTACTGCATTTTTACTTACATGACTCCCGTAGTTTTGCTGAAGATTCATGGCGTTAAGCGGTGTTTCCCCCCCGCCCTTTATCTTTAACACATTGGACCTCAGATTTACAAGAAATTGCAGCTTTCGTTTTCTTAAAGAGTTGTTTCACTTCCGATATTTTTAAAAGTTCAGATTTCTACTGTAGAGTCATTACAATCTACATGCTAGAATATTTATCATTCTTATTTTATGCTGATTTTTTAATATGTTTGACGCTCAAAAATAAGTCATTATTTTAGTGCTCTTGGATGTCTTGATATAGTTATATACTTACACAGAGGAAGAACAGAGCAGTTTATCAGTGTATAACTGAATTGCTGATAGACAAAACTTATTTAATTTAGGCATCAGAAAATTCTTGAACCTGAACCCTTGTGTTTTTATGGTAGAGCTCAGGTATCCTGTCCTCTTCCTGAATGCCAGGCATTAGAAACCCAAAGGAGCAGAAAGATTCCTGGTAAACAAAGAGAGGAAAGGAATCGATCCACCTTGGGCAGATTTTCAGTCTTATTACTGCTAGATAGTAGAGGATTTCTTATATCTTGAACCTAGAAAATGGCCAAGGCTGACTTAACATTTGCATTACTTATTCCTGAAATTTGAAATAGCTGTAGCGAGTGAAAACCATCTTAAGGCTCCCGTAGCCTTACCTAGGAAACTATAAATACTGAGAGATTAGGCAAGTCAAAGCCACCTAGTTTCCCCTCATTTTGCAATTGCATTAATTGTTTCTTGGAGGAAGCAGAGAGGGGGCTTGTATCTGCATTCTAAAGGAAAAAATACACTTGTGGGAGAGGAGACTTGGTCTTGGCATGACTGTATCATCCCATAAAGTGATATGAAACAGGATAATATGTCAATATAGCTTCAAAGTACAAGCAAAAAATAAGCAATCAAAATGCTATATGTATTCAGACAGTAAAGGGGAGAAGGTGGGAAGGATCTTCTGCTCATGAGAAGAGGAAGACTGTTGAGACCTATGCCTTTGAGAAACAGCTGTGTGATCTGATTTAATCTCTCATTCAAAACAGAAATGGAAGTTTTCCTAAGTACATGGAGAAAAAGTCATCCAGAGAACTATGTTTTATGACATCCCCAAACGATCTAGCACATTATACAAAAACAATGATCTGTCACAGAACTCTCTGCCACTTTGAATTAATTACATGAATTGCTCTTGACTTTTTGGACAGTTTTCCAGCTGTTCTTTATGGCTTAATATTAAAAACCTGATGGAAAACACAACATTTGCAGCTGAGGAAAACCCTTTCCGACGAAGTACTGCTCTCCTTTGTTGAGAATATCTGTATATGAAAAATGCTTGGTTACTCTCTCGTGTAGTTGGTGTTAGGGAGATGAATCTGTTTAGAACAGTAAGGACCTGCTGACAGTTGCTAATCAGCCTAAGTCACATGAGTGTCTCTTCCACATCTACCTTGTGCCTCAGAGCCTGTACCAAAGCAGTAAAACACATAAAAAGATTCCCGGGATGGTATCTGTGGGCCAAATGAAACTTCTAGGCCAAACTGAATCTCCATTTGGAAAAATTAAAGACAAGACAGCCTGAAGTGCAGTTATTAAGTCTGAGTAAATTCTGGCACTGCCACAAGGTAGTTTAGCCTCTTAACTAAAAAAAAAAAAAAAAGAAAAAAAGGCAAACAAAGCATTTCAGGTGACTTAAAGCTCTTCAAATGACTGCTCAGGTTCAGACAATAGCAATAGGAGAATCAAAAATCTGGAGGAAAGGAGAGGCTCTGTGGAGTAATTCATCAAGTTAACGTAGGGATGACAGTAGTTCTCAGATACGTGTGCTCACTTTATAGAGGACGTATCTGGGATATGGTGAGTCAAGGTCCAGAGCCTCTTTCCCCCCAGTCCACAACTGGCAATAAATTTTATGTCTCTTACATTTCAGATTTATGTCCAAAACACTTGTTTACCGGCTTTCCTAGAAACTATTTGACTAGTGAATGGCCCAGAAAGAGGAAGCAGATTTTATTGCCTCCCAGTTAGATACTCGGGATGGCTGTAGCTGTAGCTCCAAAGTAGGTAGAAAGTTGTCTGTATCTTTGTTTCTAGCATCCTAGTTAAATACATGGAAGTCTACTCAAGGTGCTTTTTCTATATAAAATCACTAGAAAAGAACAGAAAATAATTCTGGAGTATTTTTATTTCTGGTTGACTCAATCCAATTTTCCAATGTTTATTTGTGGTTTTGCCACCGAACTGAAACATCAGCTACTTGTGATACCTTGGTCTTTGCTGGTAGTTTAACTATAATCACTGATATTCAAAACAAAGCTTTTCTATTAATCAGACTGCATCTATATATGTAAAAGACTTTGTCTTTAGTTGCAGTCAACAGGCTACATAAATGATACGACTTCCAAGGCTGGTGTGAACAATGCTTAAATGTTTTTTCGAGGCTGCAGATATTAGTGGTATATTTCAATTAGTTAAGTGGAGTAATTAAAAAAAATTTTTTTTTTAAAATCTTTTGGTTCCTTTGCTTTAAAGACTACTGTTTTGAACTATGGGCTTAGATTTTGGAAAGTGATTGTAATAAGACATGATTTGTGACAACAGGCCTATTCGTTCATGGTTTTGAAAAGCACATTTGCCACAAGGTGGCAAACTATGCCCGCAGGTTTAAATTGAAACCAAGATTGTAGAGGTGTCAAGACATCTCTGAAAACCCTTTTTCCCCTGTGCTCCGATAGAAAACTGTATCGTATCAAAACCTGATGTGTCTCTACCATGTTTGTAGAGAAGGAAACTTTGTTCCTATGAAACAAGACAGCATGCAGAGGGGGAAGGAGGCATTTGTCATGCTAATGTTTTTAATTCACCACAACTCATAGAACATGCATTTAAACAAACCTTCCAGATCTTCCTGAGAAAGTACTCTAAATTGCCTAAGAAAAAGGTATGAGTCTATGGAAGCAGCTGTTAAACTTGTGAATAATAATTAGCATAATTATAGGTCTTGGTTTGGGGGAACTACGTTTTGCTCTGGGCGCAAAACTTTTCCAACCTAATAGAACATTTTGAATGACCTTCCACGGGGACTGGACCTGTACAACATACAAAACTACAGAAAGACTCTTTATACAAATCTCTTTTAAAGGAAACAAACAAATGAACTTCCATAGCTAAGATGATGCTAAAATATGCATGTTGCAAAGATAGGTATAAAGGAACAAATTAATTTGATTTGTGTGTGTGTTAGAGAGAAGGCAGATGGGACTAATATTGGAGTATCAAGGAGAAAAATAAAAAAAAGGAACAATAAAAAGCAACCTTTTCAGTCTTTAACAATAGGCTTTTACAGTAACAATGAATGTTTAATAAGTGTAGAGTTCCTTACAGAGAAATCTGTAAGAAAAGAATATTGGACAGATTCTACTTCTGCCTTTTATTGCTGCACTTGTAGGTGCATTTAGTAGCCCAGTGTTTGACAATTTTCTGATTGTAACCACCTAGATAAACTCATGCAACTGTAAATAGCAATGCAGCTAAGGCACTGTTCTGAACCAAAGAACAAGTGCACTCCGAAAAAAACTTCCTGGTATTTTGTCAAGGGATAACTAAAAGTCCTTGGGTGACCTGTTGGGTGTTTCAAGACAGCAAGGCAACCAAAAAGAAAAAAAGAAGAAGAAAAAAGCAGCAAATTTTCAGTCACTTCTGGGAGGGAAGATGCTTCATACTAGGGTTGGTAGGATGTTAATATGGAAAACTAGAATGTGGATGGGAAGGAACAAATTGTCTCTTGGGGCCTAACTTTTAGGTGAGGGTCTTACAGTATGTCTTCTGAGATACTGAAGGAAAAGTCTGAGATGTTTATTCATTCCCCTCCTGAGATTCTACATTTAGGGTTTTTCCTGTCAGCTCCAGTCACATTGCATGCACATGCTTTTTAAGCAATCCAAAGTGAACACTTAAGGGAGCAAATGCTGACCTGGTAGGAGTCATGTTAGGCTTCCCTCTCAATATGGAGTGAAGTGACAGACCTGCTCTAATGGCTCTACAAATGATCCATGCAGAAGGAGTCTTTAAATAGTTGTTGACAGTGGATCTTTCCTGCTCATTTTTGAGGCATTCCAGTGCTAATGGAACGAACAGGAGAAAGAAAAGAAAAAGAAGAATAAATCGTCTGTATCCATTCCATAGAGACTCTTCCTTTATCTGCCGTGTCAAAACTTCGTAACATGTACAAACCCTCACTGACACAAAGGGGTTAATGTCTAGGATGAAATCCAGCTTTGGGTCTTTCAGACTTTGCACTTAAAAGAAGACTTAGAACTTAAAAATAGTGAACTCAGCAGCGGATTAGTGTCTGTTGATAAAGATTCACAGTCCTCCTTGGAAAGACCCGTTTGGTTTACTATATGAACGTACTTTTTGTAAGAAAGACTTTACCCTGTGACACAGTTTTTCACACTGAAGTACCTCAGACTCTTGCTTTTGCTTCTGGAGTTTGGTGGCTAAAAAACCCCAGTGTCCTAATAGTTGTCAGATACTGAGTTATTGCTCTAAACAGCTGTGCGACACATCTGCAAACCAGGATATCTGAGCACAGGAATCCTGAACTGCTGAGGAGCGCCTTAGGGGTGCCAGCAGGCTCGGATTGATGTGATACACTATAATCACATTAAAGCCTGAAACCTGGGACAGAACCTCTGCTCGAGGAGATCAGTAAGGCATCACCACAGACCGCGGGGCGCACAGCTGGAATGTGATTTCATGTCTAAACATGAATTGCAGAAATCAAATTGACAGGTAACAAACACATATGGTAGAGGGAATGTAACGTCCGGATCAACTACAGGTGGAAGTTTTCCACTTTCATGTGTCATTAGACTTGCACAGCCAACGATGTGATCCGGCTTTAGTTGCAGGAGGTTGAGTTTGTGATCTAGGTGCAGCTAGCGTGGAGCAGCAGCTGTTGCCATTAACCTGTAAGAGAACACACAGGACATTAAGTTGTGCATAATAAGAAGGCAGAAACAAAGAAGTGAGATTGCTGTGTTAATAAGAAGTTAATAATTAATTATTCAGAAGAAAAACACCGGCAGGCAAAGGCATAAAATCTGAGGGGAAAAAAGGTAGATTGAGATGATGGTAAATTAGCAATACTGAAGGTCAGGTTATTTCAAAGGGTGGCAGAACTTAACACTTTGCCCTTCACTGATGGCAATATGGCCAGCAAGCACTCATCAGGTGTGACTATGCTGCTGTGTGTGACTATATCTTAGCCTATATCTTGCCACAGATCTTCACCTGTTCCAGGGCAAGCCATAGCTTTTCCTCACAACATACTTTTCCAAGCCCACACCTATATGCGCTCGCTAATAAATAATCATGGTGTGCCTGTAAGTGCTGTGCCTGATCCTGCCCCTAAGTCTCCACACTCGACAACAGAAGCCAAATGAAAGCAACACAAAGATTTGGGATCTCCAAAAGAGATGGGGAAGTTATGACGTATAGGAAAAATGACTGTGATCTTGATTGAGTTAAACAGATAGATGTTTTGAGCCCTTGCTTCTTCGAAAACTTCAGTTTTGCTTTTCTTTAGTTTTAGCTACTCTCTATTTTTTTGGCTGCATGCATATATTTTGGTAAATATGAAGTTACATCTTTTCAATTCTATTTCTCTCTTGATTAGCATCAGGGAGATTTTCTTGGACAGTATGTGATGCTTGTCTTTTTGTGCAAATGTAACATTGTTTAAATGTAACACTGCTGATTGCATTGTTTTCGTGAAATTTGTTTAATTAAGAACCTTCTCCCAAACCTTCCAGTCACACCACTTTTATTAGTTTACTCTGGACTTACCCGACCAGTGTAAAAAGGCTGACACGAACCAACATCCATGTGACTGACACTGAGGTTCAAATTGCAGCTCTTCTAAAATGCTTGATGTTCCACCTAGTTCTAACTGGTTTTGTCATCTTCAAATGTTGTTGTTCCCAAAAAGCATTAAGCTGAGGCTTCAAAATTTTTACAAGTTATTCTTTCATTTCAACTGGCTTACTCATGCCAAATAACTGTCCCAGAGCAAGTACATGATGAAAGAGGAAAATGTGTGCTGGGAGGAAGATCTGCCTCATGTTCAGTTCATTATGGGCGGCAACCCAACAGTCGGGCACAGCCTTTGAGAAGGCCTTCAGAGTAGAAAAACTAAGTACCAGACACACCCAAGACCTGGACTTCCAGCCCAGAATTTCTTTTCCTACATAACATAAAATATCGTATATATCTGTAAAAACCCCTAAAATTCAAACAGTTGCATGTTAAGATTGTAACAATAGCATTGATATAATCAAGAGATGTAATTTGGTCTTGTGTTGATTTGTTGGCAAGGATTTTGTAGGGAGCTTTGCTAAACTCAAGTTGCAAAGGTCAAACAGCAGAATGAATTCATATTTTCCCATTATAGGTGCAATTTAGCCAAGAAATATGTCTATTAGGGTATGTACTGTATAGTGTCTACTATAAAGAAGTCCAGCTGAATCCAGTTAGTAGAATCTTTTTTCTATTTCAATTCTTTGTATTTCTGTACAGTAATTTCTCCTCTATGCCTATCACATGGATCTGCTATTAGTTCTGCATTCATAATAATAACATCCTCTTCTCAGCCACTTGTTTTCCCTTGTTAGAGATACACAAAGCAGATTACAGAATGTGCCACTATTGATGTCCTTTTCACATGGGTGAAGAACTTTGGCATTACCTTTCTTAGAAACTATGCATGTGTACTTCTGGTCATCTCTGCTCTTCACAGTTGCTCTGCCCAGTCCGTTAACCAACTCTGCAGGAAAATATAACACCTTCCATTAAATCAAGTGGTACAGCTGGGGGCGAAGTAATCAAATGAGGTTAGAGAAGTCTTTCTTGAGGCTGACAGTGAACAGTCTGACTGAATAAATCTGATGTTTGTTTAGAGAAAATGAGTTTGTTTTGCATTTAGATGAATTTATGAAACAGGTATTGTAAATTCCTATAGCCACAGTCTCAGAAAGAGTTGGAGCCTGAGATAAAGAATAAAAGAAGTTAACACACACATACACAACTTCTAAAAGATCTTCAGGCATTTAGGCCCTAAATAATATTAAATGTCTGTGAAATACAGGTACCCGAGTCCCATTTTCAGAACTGGTTGAGATCACTTTGGTTATTTTGTTGAGTAATATATAGAAAAACTTGGAGTTATTTCCATATGCTCAAAGTCTGAATTTGATCCTTTACCACAAAACTACTTGAAAATTCTTTCTTGGGGATGATTTTTGGGGGATAAGTGGTTAATAAATCTAACTACAAAAGTTAGAAGTGCCTCAGTGCTGTACCTACTAGTCAAAACTGTCAATTATTCCATTTCCAGGCTTCTGCTTTATTTCTGTGTTTTAAACAATACTGGACTTTTATTGCTTTTGGCAAACAGTGAATATGTCTTTGATTTAACACAGTCCCTAATTTTGCACACAAAAGGGATTTTGACATGAAAATTGTAGTATCTTTGGATCAATCTTTAGGAAAACCAGAGGAGTATTAGGCTTTTATTTTTTATTTTCTCTACCAATTATATCTCCAAATTCTTTCATGAAGAATGTATTGACAGAACAGATAAGAAAGATTCATTCTCTGTGCAGTGGTAGAAGATTATACAATACCTTAGTAACAAAATTTAGAACCACAAAAACATATCCTTTGTCAGCAGTGGGGAGGTAGTATTTTCCCTTTCATTCACAAACTGATGAGCTGCAAGAAACAGATTTCTTGAGAAATGTAGAAAAGTGAGTCCGCTTAAAAATTCTGCAGAGCCGGTTCCTGACAAAGTTCAAACACTGATGGGTAGCACTTTCTGAACTGTGGCCCAGGATTCACTCTTCTGTGGTCTGGAGGTCATGATCAGAATAGTGTTTTGGAGCTTTTAAAATAATATTTTCCATTAACAGAACAGATAAGAGAATACGATGAAGCACTGGAATAAGTTTTAGTTGACAATCCATTGATTTAATATTTGGTGAACTGCTGTTTTGAAGGATGTCTTAGTCTTTTTCTAATCTATTAGAATAAAAGAGTTCCGTTTTATTTTATTACAAATAGGAACTCTCGCATTACTACTGCTTTGGAGTAAGTCTTATGAGTAAGATCAGAAGGCTATTGTGCCTATTACAATATAATCAACAAAAATAGAGACAACTCTTGCCCAAAAAGGTTTAAAATAGAAGATGACAGAAATATTTTGCTGCAATACCAAAGATTATGTGTTTTGGGGTTCAGGCACATGGCTACGAGACAAAGCATGCACAACCACCTTGCATTTACTGAGGGCTAAGGATGTATTCATGAATGGGCACTGCACCTAAGTAAGCTCAATACTTATACTAAAGTAAGTACTTAAGCCACACTTACTAAAGTAAGGCTCTGTATCAGGGAGCACTGGTTGGTGAATTTCCTTAGGGACATATCTGTTCTTCAGCATGCTTGTGAACCCAAATAAAAGCAAAGGACATCGCTGTGTAGAAAGAAATTATGACGCCTGTACTCTTTAGTATAGTTGAGAAAATTGTGTTTCTCCATCTTCCCCCAAACTAGATGAGTGAAATAAGGACAAGGATGAGAACTAACCTGCACAAAAGGCAGCCCTGCTTCTGAAGAAAAAAAAGACAGGCCACCACTCAGCAGAAGTGTCAGAGATCGTGTTTTGTGGAACAAATCTCATGTTGTTCCTTGGCGTAGAAGAAGACTATTGCAGTGTCCTTCCCTTCATGTAAAGCCAAGGGTGCCCGAAAAGGTGCTAAGCAAGGGAGGGACTGATGGACTGCAGACAGGTAGGTGACAAATGGCTGCGAAATAGTAGCGCGATGAAGAGGTGTGTGCAGGTTCCTCCTCCCCCAGGCAATCTGAAGACGTGTTCTATGAGGTCTGTGACCTGTTCATACACCTTTGGTAGCGGAACAGCGATCAGAGACTGCATCAGCTCAGAGTGCCCGTGGGGTGGGAAGGGTGCACCAAGAGGGCTCAGGCAGGCGTGCCTGGGCAGAGAGCGGGAGAGCGCAAACCTGGGATGGGGAATGTTGTGGAACAGCTGTCAGAAGAATGAACGAATGTCCCAATGTTATTCCTGTTTCACTCACACACAATTAAAAGGGAAATTAATGTATTTTGAAATATTCTATCCGGAGTGGTTTGGGGAGGGGGAAATAGGAGAAAAGGGCAGGTGATATTGTCTTGTTCAGAGTAGTCTGAGAAATATCATAGTCCTGCACCTTTATTGGTTTCCTGTCTCTTCAAGCATGACTTCCCTGCCTGAAGGAATTAAACATTTGTTTTGAACTCACATAGCCATTTACAGCTTTCTTATGATTCGAACCTGCAAATATTATGTTGCCATGGATGCTAGCCTCAGCTACTCCAGGAGTTTTTCAGTACAATTTCAGCAAAAGCATGAAAGATAAGTGTTTCTTAGAACTACTATTTTGCTTAAAGTGCGTTTGTCTGCAGCAGGTACAGACCTGGTCACTCTGCTCTTTTCTCCAGCAGCAGGAGCAGTGCTGTACTGTTGAGACGAGGTGTAAACTCCACAGAGGTGTGGCTCAAGGCTGACATCTGGTTTTTAAAAGTTCAGGTCAGTAATGGGAAACAAATCAAGTATGCTAAGCCCCTGTTTAAAGGATGTAATATATTAGTAAAACAACAACAAAAAGACAGAAAGAAAAGCAGCAAGCCGTCCACTTCTGTGTAAACATCTTAGAAGTTACTAGACTTAGATGCAGAAAAGATACGCAAAGCCACAAAGGACTTTTCAAAATCATCGTCTGTATTTCAAAGACAGAAGAAGAGATGAAGGGCCATATCCAAATTCCACTGAGGTCATTGGAAAGTCTTGTGCTTACTTTGATGAGGTTGGATCTAGCCTTAAAAACTGAGCTGCTTTCCTCATATTACACGACAAATGTTGCTCAAGAGAAAGGAAAAGTACAGATAGATGGAAGTGTTCAGGCTACGCTTGGCCAGCTGGCACAGAATACATTGCTGATGATGGTCCTGGGCAGGTGGTACCTTTGGATGTCTGAAAGTTATTAAATTTCCACTACTTCACAAAAAAATTCAAAAGATATCTGAGGTAACAGTTTGGAGCCAGCACAGACTGATGCTCCTGGATCATTGTGGTTCTTGCCTCAGGCATTAGAGGATTTGTCTTTTTAAAGATTCTGGAAAATCAGGATCTGTTTCTCTAGAGGGCATATGAAACAGGAGTGACTTGGGATCTTTCTAACCTGCTGCATTTGCCCCAGAGGTACTCTGACCTAAAGCCTGTCCTGCAGCTCAGGGTCTAGCGAAGAAGCTTGGACTTCTGGAGAGCAGCTACGGCTCCTCTGCCTACTTTGACTATGCAAGTATCACAAAATGTTATAACTGGGTTCAGGGGGCTTCATGTGCCGACTGTTGCTGATGTTTGCTCCTCCCAAGGCTGGTGTGACCTGCCTCTCCCTCTCCAAAAAGCCCGCTTCCCCTCTCATCCAGGGCTCTCACTCAGCTCTACCCACTTCTGCACAACCTTTCCTTTCCCATGAGCAAAGCAATTAGTGCTTCTTCTGTTGAACAGGAAAATCAAATGTTTTCAAATTTGCCTTTATCTGCAGCCACAGCAAGTGAAGGTTGGTTAAAAAAAAACCTACAAAAGCAACCTTTTTAAAGCATATCTGCTTTTTATTTTTTTAAAGTAGTGTCTTTCATAATGCTGAGCCAAGCATGAAAAAAGCTTGACATTCTTTCACAGTTGGAAGATGCAATGAAAAATACAGCATTTTCTCTTTATTTAGGATCGTATCTTTCCTAAATAATCTCCAGTTCAGGGAAATAGGGTGTTTCTGTTTTCTAACATGAGCTGTTGCATGACTAGGGCTGTGACATTGGTTAAAACTAATCGACAGGAAAGCAGATAGTTCTGAAAAAGGGATAATCTAGAAGAAGATTCCCAAGCTACTAGACAAGAGGAGTTCTAGCAGTGGGAAAGGAGAAAATCTAATGACCAACGGGTAGAGGAACAGCACAAAAATATGTTTAAGAGTTGACATGAAGGGTGGGGCTGGGTGAACTTGTGGGAGAAAAATCTTATATTATCAGCCAAAAAGAAAACTTTGAAGTTACCTTCAAAAGCTGTTTCCAATATTTCCTTTCTCTTATTATCAGCAAGTCTTGGTGGAAAAGAAGCATGAACTTTTTAATTGGGAGAGAGTAAAATAGATAGCCTGATATCATTTGTACAAAGGATGACTGCAGTATAACACTGCTGCAGGCAACAGTAAGGCTAATGTCTTTAAGCCAGCTAAATCATGAAATGTTTATCTAACTTTCAAGACCCCCGCAACTATCATAATTTCTTTTTGTGATTTCTCTCTTACCACTCCTTTCCCTTAGATGTCCTGTTGATGTTTCAGGGTTGACTTTAATGTTCTCCCAAAGGAAATAGCTGAAAGATCCAATATGGTTTCTTCTTTAGAAGCCAAGACTGTTTTAGCTCTTTCAACATTTTTTGCATGGAAGTAGGAATAAATGACACATGGAGACTGCTTCATATCACTGTTAACAATTTGACATTATTTTCCTGAAATACTTTATTTATATAAGAATCAAGTTTTAAATAAAGATACATCCCTTATAAAGAGTATTTATGTGTGACATTCACTATTTGCCAACAGCTGTAGATTGTGAACCCTGGAACATATTTAGATCATGCTACTAGAGCTGTAGGTATTATTTGGTTTCTCTAAGCTTGCTTTGCATCTGATTGGCAAAGTTCCAGTCTGTTTTCAAAAGCAGAGCCTGATAAAAAAATGTGAGGATCATTGTTCTGACTTCACTTCTTTCTGATGTTCTAGGGGCAGTTGCACACACTGGTGTTGAGATACAGTAGAATAGAAACACAGGAGTGTGCTGGTGACAACATAGGTAAGAAGTTTGCTTCCCTGATCAATCCCTCAGCAGTCAGTAATATACCCAGGGGACAGGTTCATTACATGTGAATTTGATCAAGCTGCTGTTAAAGTTGGATTCTGGACAAACTGAACTGCTTGTTGAGTGAACCGCTCAACATCAAAGAGAAGCTTACACATTATGCTATTTTCTCAGCTCTACCCAATTTCTTTGTTCTGAGGTATAACCTTATTTACATGTATTCAAAACCAAATGTGAAAATGAAATTGCCAGCAACTACATTGAAATGTTTTCCCCAGTTAAAATGTGTAAAAAAGGTGGGTACATTTCTTTTCTGAAATCTTCTGTCCATTATTCTAAATCTTGAAGTGCTAATTTCTTCTTTATTACTTAGTTTTTCTTTTCCTCTCATTTTACCAGCAGAGTATTTGACTGCTTTGACCTGGACAACGATCGTTCCAAGACAGCCTCCATCACTGTGATGGTACCATGTTTCACTAACAACTAGTCTACTAATATTAACAAATGTAATGAACAGGGCACTGCACATTGCAAAATATCTTCAGGAAACAAGGCAAATTACTGCAGCCTGAGTTTCACAGAATCACAGAATGGTCAGGGTTGGGAGGGACCTCTGGAGAGCCAGAATTTCTGTCTGTGGATAGGAAAAGTGGATTTTTACAGTATCGTTGAAGTTAACTCTGAATCGAAATGCTTTATGTGGTGATCTGTCAAACTAAGGTCTCTTTTCGGATGGGAAAAGTGCTTTATTGTCTGCTTTATTACGCGATGGCTGTTTCAGTTACGCAGCACTACAGTGCAGAACTGTAACAAACCTGAAGCTTTAGCAGCGTTTGTGCTGGCGCCCGACAGCTTGTTATTGCCCATCCAGCTGGCTGCTGTAGGTGACTGCATAAGAACTAGAGAGAAGAAAGCAAACAATTGGCAGAAAGCTTTTGAAACATTGCACTGGAATGAATTCTTGCACCTCAGGTACTCAAAATAATTTGCATTTATAAATGCACCTGTATGGTACCCGGCTATAGCCATCACCTTTTCTGTTTAGTGGAGGACTAAACCTCAGTGACCCGGGAGTGGTATGACCATAAGCAAAATGAAGAGTGAGATTCAGCTACTAGAAAACATAAAGGAATAGAAGACTTCGTCACTGAGCACACTGGAAGGGCCTGGGTGATACGGTGTTTTAACCCATTTCAGTTCCCCCCATTTCAGGGGAGCAAGAAGCTGTAGGCATGTATGAGAAATACATCGGGTGCTAGGGAGATGCTTCTACTTTAAGCATTGATTCTTTAAGGATTAAGGTATGGGTTTCAAAGGCATTCAATAGAATTATAAAAAATATTAGTTTTTATAAGAAATCAATAGAACTTATACACAAAGTGCTTATAAAATCTCACCGGGTGATTTGACACATAGATATCTTAGAATTTGGTGAGTTCCCAAGTGGCAAGTCCAAGTTTGCATGTTTGCATGGAGCTAAAACTTGGGAAAAAAAGTCAAATTTCTAAGCTGTCTTTTTGATCTTTTAAGGGACAATTTTTGTTCCTTTTTTTTCCTCTTTCCATTCTGTTGGAACTGCATATAATTACAGTAAAATTGATTAGCTAAAAAGAAAGCAATAATGCACTTCGATAGCTTGACATTCTCATTGTTTGCAAACAGGCAAATTATTACAAACCCTGTATACAGTTCTAGAGTACTTATTAGATTTCAAAGTTTGGAGACCAGTGCTTAACTTAATAAATCCTAGCTAAATTAATAAATCCTTATACTTATCTCATGATGATGATTAAACCCTATTTCACTTATGTTTCCAGGACAACTTGGCGTAGGGCTGCTCTGCCTCACTGTTTGCATCTTTGCAATGGCTGTGTCTGACTGACTGTATGCTTCAACGCTCTCAGGAAATCAACCAGCACACGGTGAAGTAGTTACTGCCATAGGCTGAAAATTAAACAGAGAAAGGAATCAAGGAAATAGCCTTGCTTAAGCTGAAGGCTTTTAATATAATTGAGCTTTCTACTATTCACAACATACATTATTATCTTGCAATTTATTGGGCTGTTACTGGCAAGCCACACCGCTCAGTCCTTTGTTTGGAAGTGCTGAACATCAAATGCTTAATTGACTCAATCCAAAGGCTGGATGTATGTCTGAGGCGAAAATGACTTCTGAAGTTTCCTAAGGCCAAATTCATTGCAGCCAGATTTCACTGCTCAGACATCAGCCGATGCAGCCTCTTGTGGCCCGAGTTTCTTCAATATAGAAAAGAGAGAAACGCCTGGAGGGGTAACGCAGATCTTGGGTGAGCTGGCTCAAGGCTCCTGTCTGGATAAAGATCCTAAGGGAACTGCACTCCTGTGGTGGCTGTCTGAAATAAGTTGAATGAAACTGGTATTTTTCCCCTATTACTTACAAATAAATGCTTCAAAAGTGTTTTAAGTAGTTCAAGTGAGCAGTTTTAAGTAGTTCAAGTCATTGTCTATCCGTCACATTCCTTCAGATGACTTTTTACAGTTGGATCAGGGTTTTCTTAGGAGTGGAAATGTCGGGTTGGCAAAAATACTTTGCTATACACATTCTCTTTGACATAGAGGTGACAGGAACTGTATGTCACCATCCACTTCATCTAGTTTATTCCACATGTTGAAATGGGTACATAGGTCCCCACTCTTTGGTCTTAGGTAGAACAGCTTGAGGGCAACTTCCACAGTCTCAGAATGGTTCTCCCTTTCAGCAATTTTTATGGTGCATGTATATAGGTATGTATATATAGTCAGAATACAGCACAGAATGACTAATTTCTCTATGTTTGTACATTTCTAGCCTTAAATTCAGGTTAGTAAGCTGTTTATGAAAGACTGCTGTGATTATATGAAGCAGTGAAAGCATGCAGCGTAACTGAACTGTCTGTAAAGAAATGGGAAGAGGATTTAAACTTATAAATTCCAGCTTGCTAAGATACACCTGATGTTGTCTAAAGAGCTTAGATTGAAATGATATATTCCTGTAGCTAATTAAAACTGTAGATGGGACTTTTGCTATATTTAGCAATACAGAAGGTTTTATTTTTTATGCTTGCACACTACAGTTTGGCTAAATAGGTGAAATGCAGAATGGTTGACTTGGGCTACAAGGATACGTGGCAGAAGGAATAGTGGCTGAGTAGGTTCAGCAATGCACATGATAAAATTTGATATTTTTTTCTTTTCCATAGCAGTTGGCCCGTGCCTCCAACATTGCAGGTTGTGTGACAGCAGAGTTCTTTGCTTCCCACTTCCTTGCAGGAGGGGTAATGCCTCTGAGCAGAGGAGCTCATTTTGCTGTTGTTCCAGCCAGCAGGACGGGACTCACGTGCCACGGGGAGCGAGCAGAGCTGGCGGTCACCACTGCCCACCTTACAAACTGAAGCAGAAAGTGGGAAGAGAAGTTTGGTGACACAGGTAACAGGAAAACTGAGATTCTTTGAGACATTTTTACTGAACATTAAAGGATTCAGGTTATGATGCTTTAATTTAGGAGTCATTCTGCTATTTCTGTTCTTACCTAAGCAGCTATACTGTGAACAGCACAGTGAACACGCTGAGGAGTGGTTAGTTTCTAACCTTTGCTGTAACTTTTGCATAGAGCTGTAACACACATGAGCAAGTGACAAAAACATTCTAGACCTATGTATATTATGTACATGTTGTTATAAGGTCATTTGCTGAGGTTTAACAACAGGCTTAAGAGCTTTGGCCTCTGCCTGACCTCTTTCCATTTCTTGGAGCTATGGGTTGACTGCCTACAATGTTGGGATACAAATTGCTCAGATTTTGGGGGTGCTTGCCACCAGGGCTTTGGCAGGGTTGCATCGTCATTTGCTGCTAAAGATGAGTTATCCTTAGTGGCGTTAAGTAAGCCCATGAAAAACACAAACACATTTTCAAGTTCGAGATTCAAATCAACATGGGTAAAATAAGAAGTTATTCTTGGGGGTGAAAAATTGAAGTATTTGTTGATGTCTCTGTGTCTGACAGTGTGGTATAGTACATTTTTCCCAAAGAACATGTAGTCCCAAGACAGTGGTGCTTGCTGTTTATATTTTATTTTTCATCATTCTTTTTATCAATGCATATGTTTGCAATTTAAAAGTCCAAGTCTAAGGATGTGGTTCTACATGTCTTATCTAGACAAAACTTCAATCTTTTTCTACTTCACTGATCAATTTGGATAAAAATTGCAGGGTTTTGTATATACATTCACACATACATTTTTTCTTAGTTTTCTGCAATTAGAGGTAGTTGATGTGACAACAATTGAAAGAAAAGAGAAGTCCTTGCTTGTTTCACGTTATTTATTTCAAGATAGGTTGAATCGGGTCTTCCATGTGTCCGACTCTTTGCCCTCATACATTCAATGTGATTCAGTTACGTTTAATAGCATGTTGACACCATTTTAGGCACTGCAGTACACACTGACTAACCTGCAGGTGCTGCTCCAGAAGGCCATAGGTTCTGTTCTATACCTGCTTGTCCTGTGGAAGTAAATATCTCCAGTACCACGGGATACTCCATTGGTATTGGTGCCAATGTTTAGCAACAGAACTGAGACTTGATCCAGATGTAGAACAGATTAATTAATTCACATTGCATGTTTGGTCCCCAAAGAAAGAGGACCTGAGGCCCTCAGAATGGGAACTTCTAGACATTTTTCTTAAGCCCAAACCATGATTTTAGAAGGCTGCGTTGGCAAGAAAAGGGATTTTCCTGAGTTTGTCTATTTATACCTTCCTGTCCCCTTACCCATAAGGCTGGCTGGAGGTACCAGGATCATGCATGGAGACTCTAGGGAATTTGGAGTTGTAACAGCTACAAGATCAAGGGTGCAAGGTGACCGTCTCGCAGTGTGGAAGTGAGCATTTTTGCTTCCAGTCTGCCCTGGTCCTCAGTTATAAGCAAATACAACGTGCGTTGTTAGGGTGACAAGCAGCAAGTGCACTGAATATACCACAGTGAACTTCAAAATTACTCAGCAGGATCCTTTTTAATTTTTGATAAGAGAAATGTGGACTTTTTTTCCTAATAAATCCCCTGTAGCCAGATTTGCAAGAGCTTGCCAGGGAGACAAAAGGTACGTGACTTCTATCGTTCTCTATTTCCCAGTTCCTAGTTGTTTTCCTCTTCAGCCATACGGAACAGGTTAAAATTATGATGGGAAGAGTCTGCTAAGAAGTAACTTAGCAGAACTGTTTAATAGAAAGCGTGTGCATTTCTCCTTGAAGATCAGCAAAAGAAGTGTTTTATCACTCATTTTTTGAAGATAATTCCCAAAAAATGCAGTTACCAGAGTTGAATTCTTTTTGCATGTCTTCAGTTCATTACATTTGTACCTAACCTATCTGAACAGATTTTAGACATGACAGAATTGTATTTTTTTTCCTGTTGGAAACAAAATGCAGAAGTGCAATCTTTTTGTTTGTGAATGATGGGCAGAAGCATACTTTTTTTTGTTAAATTATATATAGCTTCCAAAGCAGTTGAACTTCAGAGTATAATAAGTATATTTTATTTTTTTTTAAAGCTAAAAAATGAAAATACCTTCCTATTATTTCCCCTTGCATTCTCATAGCCAGCTGTTGAATTTAGGAAAAAAACCTTTCAATGCAAATCTCAGTCTCTCTCCCCCATGTTTAAAATTACAATTTTTCCAAAAAAGTGACTTAATTTTGAATAACCGGCTTAGAATTAACAAGTTGAAACTGGAGTACAAAACGTGACAACAGAAAGCTGCGCATGGCATCCAAAATTATAAATTATGTGTTTTAAAATGCATGCATGCATGCAAACTAATGACAAAGGTTTATAGGAAGGTTCCCATTTTGTAAAGAGGCCTTCCTCTGTCTAAAAATGAATCAGCATGAAGAATTTCAACCGATCCTTTTTGGGGAATAAATAGAAAATGAGCGGCGGCTGAATTACCTGAATACACCCAAAACAGAGGGACGCGGCTTTGACCATGGCTTGTGGTGTTTCCCATCCACCGCGAGTGCACAGAGGCTGTTTCCTCCAAATGACAAAACTGCTACCCAAATCCCAAACATCACATGCTGCACCGAGGTACTTCGGCTCCCATGGGTAAAGTCTTCAGACTCCCCAAATATTTTTGCTGAGCACATGCCTTCGGTGCCTGGACTACGAGGCATTTTGCCTCTCGCCAAAGTCTTGCCAGGATTCACAAGAGAGGCAGAACACGGACCTTGTTCTCCAGCTGCAGGGAAGCACAGCCTCAGAGCACACTTAGGCTCTTTCTCCTCTCCCCCCTGCCTGCGGGATGACCAGGGTAAGGAAGAGGAGCTCTGCTTTTCCTCGGGAGCCTTGTAACAGAAGCACGCCTCTGGGAGATGGGAGACCTGACTTCAAAGCCCTTTGCTGCTCCATATTTACCACATTCCAGGAAAGTGTCAGAATTTTCTGGGCTGGAAGCCCTCTAAATCCTTCCTGTGCCATCTTTCGCATTTTACATAAAATGATTAAATATGCATTGGAGTAGAGCCTGGAGTCAGAGTTTTAGGCTTGTTTTACCTGGGTGCTGCAGAGTCCTGGGCACGTTCCTCTCCGAGGCTCTCCCTTGCTCCCTCTTTTCCTTTGTACTGAATTGGGCTGTGCAAGCTGGGTGATCTTTTGGAGAGGAAGCTGTAAGACATCAATATGAAAATACTTTCTACCTCCCAGCTAGGATCCCGTTAGACATGCGGACTCAAGTCCCTGCAGAGAAAGGGTGGCTTTGAACTGGCATCGGAGGAATGAATTGTTTCTGTGTTAAACATTTCAGATACAACGAAATGTCTGTTATCAATGGGATGCTATGATGTCTAGATAATAGAAACTCCAGTTAGTATCATTTTAAAGAAGACATCAAGCATAAAACCAGAGCAAGACACAGCTGCAATGTGGGAAATCCAGTGCAGACGTCCACATGGTTTGGGAAGAGTCACTGGAGTAAAGCTGGGCTTGTTTATATTCATCTTAGTGCTGGCCATGCCAGAGGGATGGCTCTGTCCAGAGCCACAAAGCACCTGCACTGGTCCTTAATGTCTTTTGGGAGAACTGAGGTTCCTCCACACATGGCCAGCTTGTGCCCCATAGGGCTTTTTAACTCAGGCTGGACCCAAATCATTCGCTTCTGTATGGAGCCTGGGATCAGCAGCTTCTGGAGCAGAACAGCTACCAGGGAGAAGTTGTCCATGAAGTAATAAAGCTTATTTGATCTAAACTGGCTTTATATTGAGACAGCTTCAATCTCTACATCCAGAGTGTGGTTAATCCAGCACCTGGGCAAGCAGGCTACAGAGAACTGAAAGCTGACTGCAGGCAGGCTGGGAACTAACACATAGCATAAATGGATACACTGGTTCAATTGAGAGAAGCGGTTATATATGAAGAATGGTGGAGGGGATAGTGCTGTTCACCTTCCACAGTCCAGGGTCACATGAAGATGCTGCATAAAGTTCTATCCACGGCTCTTAACACTGATTATTTAGGATGTAAACTGTCCTGTTCAAAAGACAGGTTCCCTGAAACAGTGAAAAATGAGCAGTGAATTCAGGAGAGAATGCACTAAAGACAAAAGGGTTGTTCTACCTACCTCTTTACGTTGGGAGCCAATTTGAAACAAGGAAAGGAGTTCTAAATCCTGCCCTAAATCACAGCTCCGTCTGTTGATCTGTGGTGTCACAGGCTGCATACTAAGGTTTTGTTGGTGCAACAAAATCAAGTCTTTTTGCTGATTTTTTAAAATTATTATTTCATTTTTTTCCAATGCAAGTAAAATAACCGTAGCTGTTAAGACAGTGATGTTGTTGTGCAGCAGCAATTTTGCAGTAATGCATAAATTTAAACACCCTAATTCCTGCCCAGTAATTTCCAGCTCAGGATGTGTGTGGTAGAATTCCCAGGTGCAAAGTTCATCTGTGGTTTTCCTTAATAAAAATATGAACTGCTGTTTATGAAGAGAAATTTCAGGGCACTCCTAAGTTGCGAGGCTGCAAGAACCCAAATCCCTTTTAAAATGCAGGGGAGGGTGGGTGCCTAAATCCCTCAGGGTCTTTTGATCTAAGACACTTAGGCACTCACATCCCATTCATTCATCCCCCTCTCCACCTCCTGGCAGCGCAGAGCTCGCCTGAGCATAGCGTGTTGGTCGTATATCCCTGCTTGAAAGAACCCTCATTGCAGCCAGATAAGGAATATTCCTTTGGCTCTGATTCAGATGGATTTGAAAAGTATGATTTTTCTTGGAAGAAAACTGAAACCCTTAACTGTTTTCTCCTGCCACCACAGCACAGCTACTGATTTACAGCAGCATGAGGTCTACTTTTCCATCTACATAATATTTGGGGAAAGCTTATGGCAACATAACGTGTAAATGAGTATAAGCAGAATATGTTTGCTTTTCCTTCCTGCTTGTCTGTACGGAGATGATCTCGACAGTATCTGTTTTGTGTTGACTGCTGCACATCAAGGGTTCTTTACACCGATGTTTGCACGGCAGGTGACAGCTCCTGTTCACCTACTGGGAATAAGCCTCACAGTTTGCACCATCTGGGAGCAAGAAAACTCAGCAAATCCACGCCCTCCTGGAGTAAAGCAAGCACCAGAACTGGTACCATCACCTCCCTGGATGTTTACCAGAGGAAGCCAACTTTAAAACCTGGAGGGCTCTCCTGAAACATGGTGCCAGGGAGATGCTGTGAATCAAGGTGTTTGGGTAGCCTGACCTTACCTCTTCCCTAGCTGGCACAGGGATTTTTTTTTCTGGGCTGGTCTGAAGATTTCTCTGCCTTCTGGCCAGTCATACATCTGGGCTTCCCAGAGCAAGGTGTGGGTCAGTATCTTGTCAAGTCTTTTGGACTTTCCCCAATCTACTGCTCATTTCTGTAATTACCTGTGTAACCCCAGGTGTCAAAGAGATAAAGTAAATAGCAACAGTAACAACAGAAAAAAATATAAATGATCTTCAAGACTGGTGATTGTTCACTTATAATGGTGGGGTGTTTTTTCCAAAGCTCTCCTACCTTTCTGGTATTAACTCATTTCTTTTCCTTTCCATGCCAGTGGTCAGGGATGGAGAACATGCTCTACTGGTCAGAGCAAACAGCTTTGGAATTTTTACATGTTTTCAATTTGAAACATTCCTAACTTTCACAGGAGGAGAATTATAAGGCTCCCTTTCAACTTCTTGTAACTTATTACATCTTTCATGAAAGGATTAAATACATTTGCTACAAGCCCAGTCTTGCATTCAGTATAACCCCCAAACCTCTATCAATTGTAACATGAATTTTAGTGAACATACTTTTCATGCAATGCAGATTGGTGGGTCGTTGGAAAAACATTTAGATACTTCACCAGAATTCAATTTAACCATACAGTTAGTGAATAAAACATGACCATTGGCATAGATGTGATTGTTTTTCATAGATATGTTGAAATCTGGTGCAGCATACATTGACCTCCAGCATAAATTCTTCTGCAACAAGCAATAGCATGCAGTTACCTGGTATTAATATTATAGATATATTAAACTCTTCGTCCCAACAAACAGTATCATTAGATAAACACATACCCTTAATTAAGCATATTTTACTGATAAAGTTATTATTACTCTAGAAAGATTGTATCAGTAGTTACTGTCTCTCACTCTTACATGGTAGCAATTTTCTGCATGGAGTCTGTGTTCCCTCAGTATCCAGTTCATACATACACAATTTTGCCTGCTAGACTGAAAAAAACTTCGAAACAACCCCCAAAATCTTACAAAATAAAACATAAAATCATTATCACATTTCTGTGCTTTTTGTCAGTGTTCCAGTCTGCAGACAATTGATCTCTCTTTTTTTTTTTTCTTTCCCCTTCCTCCCCTCAGACAAGCTAAGTCCCTTTAGTTGTTTGATCCAGTCACTCCCAGGCATATTTCTCAAACTTTCAGTTACACTTCTAACTTTTTTCTGAACTCTTTCTAGTTGTTTAAGCCTGCTTCTTAGAGCAGAGGCACTCTAACGAGGCACAATATCCCCAGAGCAGTAAACATGACAAATACAGGGGTAATGCAAGCTTCTCACTCACTTCCCTTGGTTTTCATTATATTCTTTTTTTGATTGGCATGAGTCAGGCTGGGATTGTGATCAGCTACACATCCACAGTGCTCACTCTCCCTTTTCATGGTCACTGCAACCCAGGAAACACTCACCTACTCTACATGCATTGCCTGCATTTTTATTGTAAGGTGTATAAATTTTTATTGCTGATATTAAAGACCGTATTAACTAGTTCTCTTCATTCTCTTCTCACTCACATTTAACCACATGAAGGTGTTTAGCAATTGTGTGTTTTCAAGACTGTTGATAAAAATATTGGATGGGAATGCGGTCTGAACCAGAAAAAAATTCTCTAGAAACACATCCACATGATAATTCCCCATTCATGACTGTATCTGGAGACTTAACGGCTAGCAAGGTTTTAATCTTCATAATGTGTCATGTGTTGGTTTTATAATGTACCCTTTTCATAGAATGTTCTGTGTTAACAGTCAAATACCTTTCAATGTTTAAGTACATTGCATCATTTACCTTTATCAATGGGAATGTGTAATCTCATCGAAAGATAGTTTGACAAGAGTTGTTTTTATAAACCCATGTTGACTGACTTTAATTAAGTTACCCTACTTTAGATTTTGAGTAGTAAAGCCCTATATCAGCCATTCTATTATTTTGCCCTGTGTCAATGTCAAACTGTCAGGCATATAATTACCAGATTGTCCTACTTACCCCTTTAAAATATTTGCAGAGTATTCACTTATTTCCAGTTCTCTGGAATACTCCAATATGCCAAGACTCATGCAAACATAATAATAACAATAATAACAATAATAATAATAATAATAATAATAATAACAACAACAACAACAATGATGATGATGATGATGATGATGATGTAGTAAAAGGCAAAACAAAAACACCAGTATCCAGACATTTCTTCACCTTGCTTTTTTAAAACTCTAAGATTTTGTGCTGACCTAGATACTAAATTAACACCCCCAAACTTCCTTCTATCTGTACATAATCTTCCACGAGAAAGTGTAGTTTATAGTATTTTTACACTGATTTAAATGATAATTAAGTTTTGGGGCTTTTTTAAAGTGGAACCTACAATTAATCCTGCCAGTTCACACCCAACACAAGAGGTCTACGACAGGTAGTATATGTTTGGCTATAAAATCATCACAGCTTTATTATGATCGGAAAAATATAAACCCAGGCTTTTCTAATAGCACTTTTAACATGCCAGCTGGATCTAAGCTGTAGGTCAGGTACAATCCCCAGCGTACCCCCACCACTCTCATCATTTTTTCACCCAGATTGACTGAAGCCATTGAAACGCGCTCTGCCGTTCCTGCCTGTGGAAAAACATGTTTCCTTCCACTGAAAATCCTGCTTGGCTTGCAGGGAAGGGATGCACACCCAGTTCTTGCCAAACAACGTGAAGCTGGCACATGATTATAGTGTCTGCTCTCCCCAGGGAACTGAGAAAGCCTCGCTGGTTTCCTCATTTAATGAGCTAAAAAGCAACCAAGTGGACAGACTGTAGGTCATGCGAAAAGAATTGGGTACCAAACGTAAGGCTTCAGCAGACTCTGAGTGCGGTATTCCTCCAACTTACTGTAGAAATCCACCGTGTAGGGAGTCCCACCTGAGCTAGCTGCCAGGGCTAGGGAAAGTTCGTCTCGCTCCAGCTAGGCGTGAGCTCCACCCTGGAACGCTTCGTTTCCTTCCTTGGGTGAAAGGGAGCTTCTCTCTTGCACACATGTACCTTGCAGACGTATAAAATTAGCTTGGATGATTCCAGCTTGGGTGCCCAACTCCAGCTCTGTCAGACACTTCTTGGGTGGGTACTGATCAGTGTATGATACTTACCTAAAACACAGATGCTAGTACTGTCACCACCAATTTTGTGTTTGGAAAACTACGGGTCTATTTAGACCTTGCGAGGAATACATGAAAGTGCCTGTGCCGAATAACTTCCCAGGTCAGACCACGTGAAGATGTCTCTGCCTGTGGCTTGAGCAACTTTTCTGAGGGGAAGAAGGTGCTGTGCAAATGGTCTGAGAAACTCCTGTGCTTAAATTTTCTGTGTGTTTACTTTAGGTTTATCTCCATTCTTTCTACTGAGGTATTCCATCGCTCCCTGATGACTGTTCATCTGCAGTACAGAACAAGTTCCAAACTTGGGATTTTATGTTATATTTCATGGGACAGTCAAAAATTAAGCACGGTTATGCACTAGCAAGTACCTAAATTAGATTTGCCCCATACTCTTCAAAAAAGAAGAGAATCAGTCTGATATACCCAATGACTTCTCAGAATAAGGATTTCTTTACTGCTTTAGTGCTTCATTGTTTTATTCAAAGTTTTTAAAACACCTTATGAACTTGAGATAGTTTTATTTCCTTAAGCGATATTATGAAAATTAAGGTTTGCTAATACTTGCAGCCTCATTTTTCTTAAATGACATCAGTCTTTCTTTAAAAAGAAACAGGGCTGCAAATGATCTCACGTGTAAAATTAAAACAGTGATTAAACTTTTCAAGTGAGTCTCATTCATTCAAAAAATATTTGTACAGTCCCTATTCACAAGCTTGCTTTGTTATTTTTGAAGTTATCTAAAAATCACGTTTGATTCCTGATACGCTTATTTATATGACAGTAGCAATGCTAGCCTCACCGGCCTGCACGGGATATTTCTTTATATTCACTTCAGACCTTTCTGTGAAAAAAGCTAATGGCTTGTCTGTCTTTGTTCATTGAAAGAACTTTTGTTAGTTAACTCTGCAGGGGAAGGAAATGTTTTCTAGTAATTGAGGACCGGATCCAAATCTAGCTAAAATGAAGAGGAGAGCTAGTTCAGGAATTTTTTGGTGGAACATTTTCATCAGGAAATTCCAATTCGTTAACGCTTCTCAAAGGAGCATGCTGGTTTTGATAAAACCTTCGTTAGGAAAATCTTCTCATATGCAGTGCACAATTTTTGGTCAAAACCAGAAACAGACATGCTTGAATCCAAGTTACCAAGATGCCAGTGGCTAGAGCAAACACCCCTTGTTTGCAAGAACCAGATTCAAATCCTTCCTTTGCAGCAGGCAGGGCAGCCGTTGGAGCTTAAATTTCTCTCATCCTTTGTGAAGACATACAAGTCAGTGGCTATTTACTATTCCTTGCTTTCCTTCCAGGCCAAAGAAGATTATGACTAACATCTCTGATCTCTTGTGAGAAAGAACCACATTTTGACCTTGCGGCAGGAGAGAGGTCCCTCCTTGGTATCTGGCTCACGCTCTAGCTTCAATACTTGTGTGCAGATCCATGATCTACCAGATCCAGGTCTAGATTCAGAGCTGCTGCAGTTGACTTTGTGTGGTTTTATTTGGAAATAATTTTAATTTCCTCGTTTTCAGTGTATAAAATCACTTCAAAAGGAGAGAGCTTCTTGTAAAAGATTCCCTCTGGTGCTTGTCTTTACCGGTCTGTCTATCCATTAACAACTCATCGTCATTTTTACAGAGAGATTAGAAGGAGAAGATTTTAGAAAAACACCGAACAGAAGTTCACTGAGCATAACTCAGCAGTGGAAGATTAACAGTTCATGGGAAGGAAATGCAAGAGAAGCATCAAGTGTGGGAGGATACAAGCACAGAAAATGAATGTACTGATCAGGCCACATGGGCGAGAGGGCTAACAGGAGGAAACAAGTCTGAATATGACAAAATGTTCCAGAACAGGCAGGGATTTTTTTAATGACATAAAAGTAGATTATTTTCCGAGGATTTTCCTGATAAAATTTCAAATTTCTAAAGAAATTAGGTCATCAAGCAAGCCAATTCCTGGTAAAGGTTTCATGGTACCCTTCCTCTCCACTTCCCCAACCCCTCCTACAAAAGCCTCCACCCTGTAAACTTGTAGGCATAGAAGAGGTGTTTAAACGTGCCCTCTCCCACCCAGAAGTCTGCCTACAAAAGGCTCCCTTTTGCACCAGACATCTGCTAGAAATTTCAGGTGTACCCTAAGACTGGTTTTATGGAAATGCAGATGAGAGGGATTTACTCACAAAAGCCAGACACAAACCTTAGCATAACTTGGTGCTTATTGGGAACACTGGAGCTTTGTTCAGAAGTGAAGCCTTACCTCTTTAAAATATGGCTGTTGTCTTTGCCCTTTCTTACAGAAATCTCTTCTGAAGTTCCTTCAAAGCAGCACAGAGACAAGAATGCAAATTCCTTTATTGCATTTGCTTCAAGGAGTCTCATAAAACGTATGAAGTGGCAATGTTGAGTCTACAACATCATGGCAAGATGCCTTGTAATTCTGCCGTACGATTAAGCCCTCACTCAGCAGATTCTCCCAACCCCCAGAGGCTGTGCTCAGGAAACCTTAACAACCCAGAGAGTGAAGCAGGTCTGTGTGCGGCATTAAAGCGGAGGGAGGGAGCTTAACATAAAGTCAAGGTAAAGCAAAGTAGATGGGAGACTGGCAGATGAAAGAAGGGCTGAACCACTGTTTCTGTCAGCCTGTAGGGCTTTCTTACTATGTTTTGAAACTCTGCTGATGAACATTTTTCTGGCTCCTGTCTTTTCTGCTGTCTGTTAGGTGGGAGACTGTTTCAGACAAACCAAGCCTATATGCAGTGTTTAGGCCAGGTTTAGATTCAGGGGATTTAAGGCAATTTGCACCAGTCCAGCACAATGGCTCTACTAACCTTTCAGGCAACACATCCAAAATTTAGATGAAGCATTATCTTAAACTTGCCAATTCTCTCAATGTGGAAGTTGAAATATAGTTTTCCTATTCATTTACTCAGCTTGAATTCCCTTAAGATGAAGAGCTGGTTGTTTTGATTATTACAACATCTTTTCCTTTGGCCTCCAGACATGCAACTTGCTGTGCTCAGACCCATTCAGAGCACTACACACCATCCCTGTGCTTTCACCACGTAACATTTCCCTTTCTCCCTGTCGCTGGCTCTCCCTTCTCTACCAAGTCTAACAGAAGCTGCTTGTCTTCAGTTTTAAAGTCTGTTCCAGGTTTCCAGATTTCTTTCTCTTTCATTACCTAAATGTTAACTCTGTGACCATCCAGTGTGTTGGTTTTTTTCATTACTTTCTCACTTTCAGACAAGGACCTTCATGTCTCTTCTCATTTTCCATGAACATCATCTGATTTCCAAACTTATTTTAAACACGATCCCATATGACATCAGAACAATTTTTGGTACAGTAGGTTGTCTGAGAACCAAATGTCTAAATCCTTTGCCCGCCACACCACTGAAAGTGCAGCTATTGTAACACCATGATACAGTCATCTTTCACCGCATGACAGATTCAGTCATGTGATACATCAAGGACTTGTGATGGTCACAAACGCAGTAGGATGGCCGACGGGCATGCTTGGTGATCAAAATGTTGCTTTTTCTTTGTTTTCTCTTTGATTTTACATTCCTCACCTATTAGGAGAAACCAGCATTTTGACCCAATGCTACAGAAGATTTTGGTGTGATACTATATTAAAGAGCAGCTGAGAACAGACTTCCCGAACAATTTGTATGTCCCGCAGCACTTTCTTTATCCACCCCTCAGAGTGGACTGAGAAGAAGGAAAACCGATCAGGCTGGTGACTGAATGGATGGTTCAGATGGCCCAGACAGATCCTGCAAACCTTAGGGTCAGGGATTATCTCTATTTTTTCCTTTGGAGTACTTAATACAGTGGAGTTGTAGTTTGTGATGGCAATGGAATATTATAAAAATAAAAATCATGGTATTGCAAAACTCTCATAAGTCACAAATACTTCCTTTCCTAATATATTACCTTGTGCCAGAGCTCTCCAAAAGCAGCAGAAATACTTTCTTCTACCTTTGCAGGTGTGAGTGCTTGCTAAAGGTGCACAAAGCTCTGTAGAAAGTTACTGGGTTATGTAAAGCCAGCTATTCTAATTTTTCCTTAAAAAAGTCCCTTTTAATAACTACATACTTTCATGTTATCCCATTTTATCTACTTAAAATTTAGGTCTTCTGCGTGTGCTGTTCATTTACACTTCCACCATGGTCAGTGGAGAGGGGTACTCATCGCTAAACAGCAATTGTTCCCATTGCAACATTGGTGGGATAAATAACTCTAAACATGCCAATACCTCCCTACTCACTTTTAAGCAATTAGCTAGATCAAGGCACTTAGATGAAACCTGGTGAAACAGTGTCCTTGTGTATTTTGACCAATGCAGCTCATTCTCTTCAGACAGTTTGGCAATGTGAGCAAAGGATTAAGGTCATGCATGAGGTTGTGTGATTCTCCTACCTATGTACAAGATTCATACGGTGAAATCCCAGCTTCCCTAAAGTTAATACAAAACTAAACTTTTACCTCAGTGAGACTTAAACCAAAATCAACACAAAAAAATTAGGTATGGTGTATCACACTACGTCTCTTCAAATGATTCCTAGAACAGAGCACAATTTAGAAAAGATGACTTCGTAACAAGTGGTTCAAAATATAAATGTGGAAGCAAGACTTTTTATAAGGGCATGTAGTGATAGGATAAGGGGGAACGGCTTTAAACAGAAAGAGGGGAGATTAAGGTTAGGTATGAGGAAGAAATTTTTCCCTGTGAGGGCAGTGAGGCACTGGCAGAGGCTGCCCAGAGCAGCTGTGGGTGCCCCATCCCTGGGGGTGCCCAAGGCCAGGCTGGACGGGGCTGGGGGCAACCTGGGCTGGTGGGAGGTGTCCCTGCCCGTGGCAGGGGGTTAGAACGAGATGGTCTGTAAGGTCCTTTTCAAATGCAAACCATTCCATGATTCTATGAATATAGAAGGCAGGTCCCAAGAACCAGGGATAAAGGTAGTTGGAGATGCTCCAGATTCTGTTACCTGAGCAAGTCTGAGTTTCCCCATTTTTATAATAAAGCTATCAGTTGTTAACCTGTACTTTAAATTACACTATGACCAGAAATATGTAAAAAACCATCACCACCAACAAGAAAATACATGTGGGCTTAATACTATTACATACTTGTCTAAGTGTAAGGTACAATATATAAATGTCTGCAAGGAGCACAGAAAAGTTGAAATAGTAGCTCTGACTAGATTGCTTAACCTAAAGAATCATGCCAAATCCAACAGCAAAACATAAACCTTAGATTATCCCACCAAGGAAGAACCATTATGGTAAGAGTAATCATAGGTCCTTGGAATATCAAGTTCATCTGTAAAGAACACATGAGGATGAAATAATGCAATTTCCACTGACTCATAATTAAGAACACTGACACAGTCACCCTATCCAGACTTTGGGTAACGTGAGAGGAGTTCTCTGGCTAAACCATGACATATTTTAGTGCATTAATTCATTATCACACATACAGATTTCACTGCAGTGGTGCACATCAGCTAGTGTTGGATTAGTAGTGCTCACTACGCACTGCGTATACCTGGCACAGGTAACAGAGGGCCTTTCCAAAAGATAATGTGTCAAAACAAATCTACCATTTAAATTATCTGAAAGGGAAATGTACAGTCAGTAGCATTTGGCCTTTCATATGCTGAACCCTTGATATAATCCCAAACACAATAAAACTGTCAGAATATTTCATCTACCCACTTCTAATAGGATATACATTAATTAAAACAAGCAATGCGTAATCGGATGCAGAACTTGCTCAAGTGTGCTCATGTATTGAATTTCAGAGATGAGAATTCCTCCAGATTTCTGCTTTGCAGTCAAACATTGGGTTTCTAAATCTTAGATTAAAACAGGGGCATGCAGCTTGCTGGCTTCTCTCTGCAGTTCAGAACGGACTGACTCTACACAAAAGCCTGGTTCAGGTCTTCATTCCACTTTAAGCTTTTCCAAAACTCGGAGCACCAATCACCCATATCCCTTGGGCTAGAGCTATGCTGCTGAGCCTTCTCTGCTCTCCAGAAGTGCCTCCTTTATGAACCGTTTGATTAATAGTCATGAACTCTCAATTCTAGTAGAAAAGATAACTTGCATCATATAGCTACCCCTCCCCAGCTGAGTTCTTTTGATCTTTGTAGGAATTAGGGAGGACTTCATAAATAAAATATTAGTTCCAGATAATACGTATAATACATTTTCCATCATTTAAAGAGAAGTGAAAGTCTTCATCTTAAAAAACTGAAATCTTCCCATCTCTTCTCTTTCCTCCCTGCTGTGAAAGAAGATATTGCCTAGCTCATCCACATTGTCAGGAGTAATAGCATTTCTGTTACAGAGGTAGATTTTTTTCCCATTTGATTACACAAGCCAGGATGGCTGTAGGTTCAAGTGGTAGTTTCCTGAAGACACTTTATCCAATACTTATTGGATTAGAGAGCAAAACTCTGAAATTCAGAAAGTTGTTTGTTTCCTTTTCTTCTGTTTTTGTATCTCCCTCAATGAAAATGACAGATCTAAATTTAAATCACGGCTCCTCTTTATAATACAGAGTGATTTGCAATGCTTGATATTTGTCAGTATTGTTCCACGATACATTCAAGCTGTTTAGTATCTGAATTGTATTGAACAAAACAGGTATCTGATGGTAGAAGAACTGTCTTTTTTCATTTAGAAGCCAATATAGAATATCCTTAAGGCTGGAACTGTTAAAACAACTGAAATTTAGTTCCCAAATTAAAGTGGCTCCATTTGTTCTGTTGGTTAAATGCATATTTTTTGAGAATATGAACCATAATGTTTCATCATGCAATGAACTCAATGGTCAAGCAGATAATTGACTTATATTTAGTGATTATCCATTACCAAGGTGTTCCAGGGAACTGGATTCTGTTAAAACCTGAAAAAAAAACTTCACAGGAGTTAATGACCTCAACATAGCAAACAGGCATTTCAGATTTTTTTTTCTCTTCCCTTTCCACCACCCACCTACCCACTCCCACCCCACCCCCAATAAACGTGTCTGCAGACTTTGGCAGTCTAAACTTATACAAGCTCTTCCCAGACCAGGAAAAGAAAGACCTAAACTCAAATCCTCTCCCCCGTAAAAGTCTCAACTAGTTCATCTTTTTATGTATTTATATTTGCAAATATATTTTAAGCCAAAGACAAAAGTATTCTAGCTGGGATTTAAGCTATCATGGAAGCACTTCCTCCACATCGTAACACCTCTTCATACCCTTGCCACCCAGGGTAGATGAAAACTTACATCTTTTGATTCCCCCCGCCCCCCAATTCTTCAAAAAGCTTCACTAAGCATCGCATATTTTACTGGGATTTAGGATGGCTGCTATTTTTGATGTTTCTTTTTTTTCAGCTTGAGCTTTTCTATCTTTCCTGAGCTTGAGCTTGCATGAAAAAGGCAACACTGGAGGTACATAAAGTGAGAAATATGCATTATGCTCTCAAATCTGTTTGTTTTCCCTACTGTATCATGACATCCTCCCTGTTTCTCTTCCTCCTTGGTGTTACCGTAAGGGTAGATCCAAAACAAGCTTAGGTTTGCTCTCAGAATGGAATCCAGATTGCTGTGCTAGGTGCCAAGGTTTTCTTTGCAACAGCAAGAAAAAAGGAAAAGATTATGATAAGCTTCAGAAGACTAACCCAGCCAGCCCCCTGAGCAAACCTAGTTGATTGGGAGATCTAGGCAACTAGAAACATATTGGAAATACAAGCAGTATGTTGTCTGAAATTTTACCTCTCTCTGGAGCTTAAGTGCATTACTCCCAACTTTTGTGGTTGCATATTTAGTAGTAAGCAAAATAAGCCACAAACCAATCTGTGATCCTAGGATTAACTGGCATATGACATTTCAGCTAAACCCTCTTCCCCACCACAACAGGGCAGCCACAACAACAAGGTCTATTTGCCCGTGCTAGCTCCTGAATCATGCCTGGGGGTTGTTTACAAGAGCGTTACTTGGCCTGGGCCAACAGTTCTACTGCTCCTGCCAGTGATTTGGCTTCATAAGGTATTCTATGGCAGTTTTTGGGTGCATGCTTTGGCTTTATGCTACGTAGTGTAGACGTAAGTTGTAAGGTTATCTCCACCACCTCAAAATAAAGGAGGCATAAACCCCTGTGTTTTCTCTCTCAAATACTTTCTGTGGTTGTTTTGCTACTATTTAAGGGGAGGAAGACCCCAGCTTGTCTCATATCCCCTTGTTTGGAACTTCAGGTCTCAAATGTGATTATTAAATTTTGTGCTGCCTAGTTCCCGTGCCACACACACCATAAGCCATGTCAGCTGATGTTCTCTACTTGTCTGTGATGTGACTTTTGCAAATACCAGCTTGTATCAGTCCCATTTTTTCCCAGCATGTGTTGCAGCATTGTCATTTTCAGAGCCTGAAGCCTCTGACCATCTCTCTTCTATTCTGTCCCAACTTTGCCTGGGACAGATCCAAATTAGTATTTTATATCTTTAGCTCTTTGATTGATTTAGGAAATTGCTGTCACGGAGTTATTTGCTCTCTGTTGTCCTCCTGACTGTAGTACTTACTGCTTCAACACTGAAATCCAAAGTGGGAGATTAAACAAACATTAGTTACTGTTATTATTACTAACTCTAAAGTAGGAATATGGAATATTTAACATTTGTGTGTATCATTTAATTTAAGTAGGGAAAAGGTGAGCAATTTCAGGATGATAACTGTGAATAGAGCAATCCCACATGAGGCTGGAAAAGGCCACCGCTTGCCTGCACCTGTTGCTTTGTTCTCTGTCAATAATACTAAACTCAGGGATGGGGGGGGCTATGCTACAAGCGTGTACATTAAAGTTGCAAAGTTCTTTCAGTATATGAAATCTTGAGAATATACAAACGTTACTTAATTCCACATAACTTTCAGAAACATGATTGTCAAAAAGTGCACTTGAGCAGAGATTCACAGTAGCAATTAAATTACAATGCAGAGCTTTTAGCAAACTGGATCTTCTGTCTCTCCAAAAGGAGATATGGGACAAAAGTTATATAAAATCAAGAGTAGTATGGACAGGGCGATGATGACTTGGTTGTTCACTGTCTTCCAGTACATGAAAGAAGGCACATCGAATGAAAGCAGAGATATAAAAGAAACAAAAGGAGGTGGCTCTCTGACGGTGGGTAGCAGTTCTGTGAAATTCCTTGCCAAAAGATGCTGTGTGCACAAGAGGTCTATGTGGATTCAATCAAAGATCAGGCAAATACTTAGAAGAGACATCTGTTGGGGGTTACCAAAGAGACAAACCACACTAGGCTTAGGAAATTCTTCAGGCTGAAAAGAGTTGGACAATGAGGAAATACAATGAGGGAAGTATCCTGTATTTTTGGCTGCCTGCTTCCTCTTCCTTAGGCATCTGTTTACAAGCACTATTCCTTGGGTTTGCCTGTTTAGAAGTGCATCACCGAGGTGCCAACACCTGAGAGACCTTCTTTGTTCAGAGGGGTTTGGAGAAATGCAGGGGAGGGAAGAGCCCTTGGTCTGCAGATGCTGGGCCCATGCCACCGCAGCGGGCAGGCCTTGGGTGTATTCGTGACACCTGCTGCATGTGACTGCAGAGAGGATCAGTCTGTGTGCTGGTGGCCAGGGAAATGTTACTGGGACTGGTGGGGATCCGAGCGATTTGAGGACTGCTGCTGCTGGGAAGATCATGTCTTGCTGTCTGTAAGTGTTGGGGTTCCCAGAGCCATTTTGATTACAGTGTAAGGGTGATTTTCTGCTTCTTTTTATGAGGGAGGTTACATGTAGAGGGTTAATCAACATTGATAATATACAGTTGTGGGCTTGCTTCTGAGGTGGTGGGTTGACTGATGTGGATAATGTGCAGCTGTGGCTTGTTTGGGCTAAGTAGCTAAATAGCACTGAGGAGGCCAGAAGAGGAGGAGCACTGGTGGAAGGGGGCACTGGGTGAAGAGAGAGAGGAGACTGGATGAAGAAGAGCCCAGGGATGTAGGAGAGGCCCCAGGAGAAGCTGAGAGAAGAAGGGGGCCTGGATGAGGAGAGGCTGGCTGGAGGAGAAGCCAGGAACCCAGATGCAGCAGAGGCAAGAAGCAGGGTGGACTGGCCTGAAGAGGATGAAGAAACAGCACGGGCAGTAGATGAATTTTTGGAACCTTGTGTGGGAAAGCCTTGTTGCAGCCGGCTAGTTTTGTAGTCCTGCAACAGTTACAGGGGGAAATTTGTGCAGGGCGAGATCTAGGAAAAATGGTCTGCTATTAGCATACCCCATTCACAGAGCAGCAGGGGGTGGTATCCACCCTCCTCTGATCAGACACTCTTTGTATTACTCAATTTAGTTAATTTGCATGCCAATGTTATGAATTATTCCGGTTAGGATGAAACCTGCTGCAGAAACAATCCAGAAAGTTGTCCTAGGCTAAATTAGCAGACAGAGAAAGTATGTTCAACTTGTGTACGCAGTTCACTACTGTTTATAGCAGATAAAGTGATGCAAAATCTGTGTTGAGCATTTCAAGAGCACATCAGAGGAGGGATGGCTCCAGCACACTCAGCCCAGCCAGTAGCCATCTACATTAAGAGGAGAGCAATAGCTTAGTCATCCTTCCTAAACTTTTCACTGATGTCGGAAACACAGACAAGGATCAGCTTCCAATGTATGGCCTGTGCTAAGCCTGGATCAGTGCTTCCAGTTGATAAAAGCCAGGAGGGGATACAGTTCTGCAAAGGTGGGACATGGTATCCCTCTAAACCCTTGCTGAGCATCCTGCTCCTGGCCCTTTGGACTCCCAAAGTACGCTGTTGGAAATGGGAAAAGCAGAGATGGACCTCCTATACGAACCGTTGCATCTGTCGTTGTGCTTTTGATAGAGCTTGATATAGATACTGCAATTCAGGTTTCCAGTCCTTTCTCCAAGGCTAGAGACATATTTGCACTTTCCCTCCTTGTTGCTGACTCTAGACGGAATGTCTCAGATGAGGTAGGCAAGGAAATGCCCACTTCATGCATCCAGAGCACTCTCTGCACGCAAGGATCGAGCTGCTCAGTGATGCCAAGGATAAAGCATTTTCAGGCGGAAGTTTCAATGCCCGGAAATTTTAATCTATTAAATTTAGTTGCTGAAGGTCTTCTGGCATGTTCAGAAGAAGGTGGTAACTGTGTAGAAATTTTAAGAAAGTGCTGATTTTGGCCCAGTGGCTTCCATTGCAGCAGATGAGAGCATTCAGGGCTGTGCTTGACCTTCAGAATGACCTGTTCCTCTGTACCGCAGGAAATCCCTTGACAAGCTGTTCAAGCAAGGGGCTGGGAATGACAACGGCAGCCAAAAGGGAGGAGAGCTATAGAAAGGTGAGGCAGGGAGCACACTGCAACAGCCCTGAAGGGTCACCGAACACGAAGTGTGCTTTATGTCACTGTGTCAAAATTATCTCCCCATGGGATGGCTGCCTCCTGGCGTACAGACGTTATTGCTGCGGAGGCGACAGCCCACTCTAAATCCTAAAGTGGAGGAGGTTAATGTAGAATAGATCATATTGTAAGCCTGAGGTTAAAATAAAATAGATCATGTCGTAAGACTTCCTGTCCCAAGGGCAGCTTAGCATATGTCTGGAAAATAAAAACTTTTAAAATAATTTATTTTCAAAGGTTTGTCCTCATCTGTCCGGCATATTTTAGCTATACATTTGCCTTGAGCAACATCTGCCTTGTTTTTCCTTTGAATTGTATTTATACGTCCTTTTTTAACACAGCAAGTTTCACAAGGATGAAGACCCACTCTCGTCAGACCATCACTCAGGTAGGGCAAAACTGTTTTGGTTAATTTGCAGTCTTTGGAGTTGACTCAACAGAGAATAAGCACATAAAGAACCAGCCTCAGCCTCCGATATCATACCAGCTCTGATAAGTACGTACTACACCCACTAACTTGGAAATCCAGCAGAATTTTCCAGGCTTTTATAAAAGCAACATAACTAAGAAAATGATATATGTATCTCAGTGTAGACATGTAGCCTTTTTGGCTCATGTCATCCTAGATTTCATAGTTTATAGTTCAGCTATATATCAATAATCCTGAAACGGAATGCAATGAATCCCTGTTGTTTATGCTAATATTGTTATCTAGAACAAGATGAAGCTAAAATTACATTTATTGGGATGAGCAGGGTTCAGTTATGTTGTTAAAGATCTGGCATGGTCCGTATCATTTGACAAGTAATTGTGTTATACACACTGAGATTTTATTTTTATTTTGGTCATCAGCTCTTCTTACATTACATATACAGTTGTTTTATTAGTTTAAGAGCATAGATAGTGGATGATCATTCAAGAATACTTCTCTAATGAGCAGTTTGAACAAAATTTCTACAAAGTCGGCTGGGTTTATAACATTTAAATCTCTTGTGATGCTACAGAGTTCAATTGGAGTAAAACTCATAAAATAGACTATAATTGAAATCATTCTTACCAGTGGACAGACTTTTGAAGCCAACATTTGTACTTGATTAACTGCAAAAATCTTGAGGGCATTATTTATTTTATAGGATTGTGTATGGTGTACATAATAGGTGAGTTGTTTGCTTGTACCTGTTTAAAAGTTATGAGGACATTTACAGTAGTGAAAAAGATTGTTAGTTTTTGTAGGTTATAAAATGCAACCAAATGGAAGCAAAACAATTGCAGACTGTGGAAAAAAAAAACCCTAAAGGAATAAGCACAGATTAAGCAATTACGGATCTATTATGCCTAGGCCAAGCTGGGAAAGGAAAAGTACCATTCCTAGAGGTCATGTAAGTCCAAGTTCTCTACTGGTAGAAAAAAGTACACAGCATTTTGAGAGGTCCGCGGAGCTCTAGACTAGAGCCAGCAAACAATTTTTGTTAGTGTATCTGCAAAAGCCATCAGCAGCAGGACATCGTCAGGCGGCTTGGAGCAGATTTACTGCCCCTGCCACGCTTGCTAAGAGGTCGGGCTACCGGTGCACATTGACGTGGCTGCTCCAGAGCCACAGCCTTCTGCTCCCGGCAGCAGCTACATCGCAGCAGATTTTTTTATACGGGCATGCAACGTGAAAGCTGAGGGAAATGACGTTCCTTGCTTTATTAAACTTGAGGCTCATGGTCAGGATGGACTCTGTGATTAACAGTTATATGTGGCTTTAGAGTTTAGGTTAATCTAGCCTGTCTGTGAATTTTGCAGCAGTGTGGACTGTGGCTTATCATTAATTTTTGGCTGGTTTGGGTCCTTAACATTACTAAGCAGTAAGACTTGTGCTCCTGTTTTTCATAGTGTATATCGTAATAACAATCTACTATGAGGCAGTATCCTCAGTAATCTAAATTGGCTTGTCCTCACTGAATTCATTTTCTCTAAGTTAACTTCACACCAGTGGAGAAGTTTGCCCACTGGTTTTGCTCAAGAAGGACATAAAGCAGGCATGAACTACTGGAGTTACAGGGACGTCCTTTAGACTGACATTTAAATAATGGGTTTTCAGAAAAAGAAAAACTTGTTCCGTTTATTGCCTTCTTTCTACTTCATACTTACAGGCATCCCTCTGATTTTTAAATATACTTTGATTTTATTCATTTGTGAGTAAAGACACTCTCCTTCCGGACTTGTCATTAATGTTGTTTCTTACAGTGTTCCCACATCAACAGCTCTTCATCAGAGTTTTATAGGACCCCTGTCCCACTTTCTGTTCAGTAACCCCATTTATTCTTTGGGATTATCTTTTCACTTAGGGTGACTTTATGTCTGGTTTATGACTTGTTTACAAGGATGTCCTTAGTTACACATATGTTGATGTAAGTTTTTGGATGAACTTTTCAGGCAATCCTCTGGGGGTTAGAATTCACCACACCTTTTTGCTGAGTGGTGTCCTCCTTTGCAATCACCGCCAGCTCCTCATATGTTTTAAACTTGTCATGGGTCATGTTACACCAGCTGAGAAGTCAGTCCCAGGAATGATTCCTGCACCATTACTTGTGGTGTAACCTACTGCTGTTGCATAAAAATGTCTTTGCTGTTAAAAAAAACCAGCATAGCTAAAACAGCACTCGCCACTAACTCATTAAAAATAATCCAACAGTGACTTTAGATCAGGTACAGATTTTGTGTTGCACTGTTTTGTGATAAAATGGAAGAGAGTATTAGAAGTTACTCTTAGAAGCTGGAGACATGCAGTTTTCTCTGCAGATAAAGAAGGAATGATTTTGCTTTGGCTGCACCCGCTAAACAAATGTTTATTTGAATCACACATTGTTCCTAGACAGAGCATTTTCCCTGGGAGGAGGTAGAAAACAGGATGTCAGTATCTTATCATGGAAAGGCTGAAGTGCTCGGAGCTGTATACTGGAGCAAGATCTGATTTTTGGGAGCACAGCCACCTGCAGAGAAATGCACTCAGCTGGCCTTCAGTTCAGGCTTGGTTTGGTGCTGCACCAAGCATCCAAGCACCTAATGTCACTGAAGAGCCCTGAGGAACCCTCCCTGATTTCAGGTGTCTCTCCAGGAGCACAAAAGACTGTGCCTGTCTTGGTTGACCTGTGGAGTCTCAGATTGTATGAGGTGCCCATGTACAAACAACTGAACAGAGCTTCTAGTCTCTACAAACAATGCGGTATGAATCGTATTAGCTTCTAGGGGCAGGAGTAAATAAGAACATTACACCTTGAGCATAATAAATTCAGACTCTGACACAAGAACAGACACTATCCTGAAAATAACAAGGTGACCTGTCATTACAAATGGCTCTCCCATACTTTCTCTTAGCTGTACACATGTGGAGCAGAGGATACTGAAGTTAAATGTTGAAAGCTGTACTGGCAAAGCTCTTAGACTCAGAATTTGACAGATCTTTTGTTTTTAAAACCTGTTTGCAGAATCCAAGGGTTCTTTACAAGGTTTATTTTCCCCTCAAGGAGTCTAAGCAACTGGTGCCAACAGGCCAGCTGTCAAGTCCCAGTACTATATGTGTGCATAGAGGGGAGTTGGATTAATGGAAAAATTCATAGGAAAGCATTTCAGTGTTGAGATTTCCAAATGGTTTGTGTTAATAATAAAGGGGTGGGGATAAATGATTTGAAATGATTGATATCTGGATCTAGTTTCTAAAATCTCATTCTTAACTGGACTAATTCTAAGACATGCCACACAGTTATGGCTTTGTGTTAAAGGAGATTATTAACTCCCAAATGGGTAATGAATTGATTGTATGCCATTATCAATCTTTAAAAATACAAAAAATAACTATAAAACTATTCAAAAATCCAGAGGAATACATAGCATCCATTTATATGGATCTCATTAACCTCACATAAAAAAGGGCAGATAGGATTTTGGATGTTAATGAGTCATTGGAGAATAGGGAATTTAAATGAGATGGATTAAAAGGACAGACTATCTAGAACATCTGCTAATTTACCAGTCTTAAACTTACGATAACAGCAGCATATGCAGTCATATCTGCCAACTGTCAGTTAATTATTAAGTATAGTTGAAAACTTGGGATAATTCCCTTACAAGAAATGGATATTTTCCAAAAAGACATTTAACTGAAGGATCAGACAACCTCCCTATTAGTCTAATACTCCAGTCTTTCACTCACTGGGATCTTAAAATTAGGGCGGCAGTAACTGGATGATTAGTTGTCTAGTTGCAATCAATTGTTCATTTCTCTAAAGTAAAACTATTTTTTCACCTGGTCAATCGTATAACCTCCTCCTCCTCTGCAAGCCAGAACGTTAAGACTTAGCTGCTCTGTACTGTTTTCAGCCATCGATGTCCTGTGATGTTTGACCAACAGCTTCCGAAGAAGGGCTGGCATCTGCCTGGGCAGGAACAAGCCCAGGCACCAGCCCAGGCTGGGGCTGACCAGCTGGAAAGCCGCTCTGCAGAAAAGGACCAGGGAGTCCTGGTGGGACAACACGCTGACCGTGTGCCAGCACCGTGCCTTTGTGGCAAAGTCTGATGGTGTATCCTGGGCTGTGTGAGGCACAGGATTGCCAGAAGATTGAGGGAGGTGATCCTCTCCCTCTACTTACCATTGACAAGACACGTCTGGGGTGCTGGATTCCATTTTGTGCTCCCCAGTACAAGACAGACATGGGCTTACTGGACCCGGTCCAGCAAAGGGCCATGAAGAGGATTAAGGTACTGGAGGCTGAGAGAGCTGGGAATGTTCTGCCTGGAGAAGAGAAAGCTCAGGGGGATCTTATCAGCGTGTATAAATGTCTAACAGGGGGAAGGGGGATGAAAAGAAGAGGGAGCCAGACTCTTCCCAGCGGTCTCCAGTGAACAGACAAGAGGCCACGGGCACAAACTGAAGTACAGGAAATTCCTTTTAAACTTAAGAAACAAACTTTATTTGAGAGTGGTTGAACAGTGGAACAAAATGCTAAGAGAAACTGTGGAGTCTCCGTCCTTGGAGATATTCAAACCCTGACTGGACACAAGCCTGAGCAACCTGTTTTGAGCAGGGAGCTGGACAAGATGATCTCCAGAAGTCCCTTCCAATCTCAAACAGTTCTGTGAGTCTGTGATTCTTTCCGTTTCCCTAACAACAAATACATATGATCCTTTAAAGGCTGGAAGGGAAAAACATTTTTCTCTATGCTTCCAATATGACAGCGAAATGTTTTTCCAGTGATAAATGTGATTCATCAGTTTACAGGATGAATTTGCAGGAATGGCAGATTTTTTTAGAAACCAGTGCCTGCAGACACTTAGGCAGTCAAGTAGCCAGCTACACTTTTAAAAATGTTGACCTCGTCTCCCTGAAGTGCTAAGAAAATCAGGCCAGTATTTGTTTTGCACCCAAGAATCCCAGGTGTATCAGGTGGCTGATTCACTGTTTAACTCTTGTGCATTTTTACATGAATTGCTTCTCTGGTCCTGTTTCACTGTTAGCCTGAGACTCGTGCGATCATCTGCATTACTGAAGTGAAACATTCTTTTTAGCTTTCTTCAGGCGAAAGGCAAAGGGGTAAAAATGAATCAGGATTTCAAGGCAGAAGAAGAAAAAAAGAGCTCTGGAGAAAAAATTAACACTCTGAAGTGGAATTTGGACTCTGAAAGACACCCTCGTTAAGTAAGGCCAGGTGACAAAATCCCTACTGGCTCTTCCTTCCAAGGTGTCTTCGCTATATTGCTATGAAGTTAAAACACATTCTCCTATATGGTTTTTTTGGCAGGACTGAGCAGAGTTGTTCATTAATTGTGATCCAGAAAAACGGAAGTTCTGCAAATATGTTTTCTGAGATGAACCACTGGTGTTAGGATCCTGGTCAAATTCTCTTCTTGCCACCACTTTCTTTTGACTTGTGACTACCAGAAAGATATCAATCAGTGTTTGGGCCATACCTTAATGGTTAGAGCACTGTCTGCAGAATTTTCAGGGCTGGGTTTCATTTCCTGTTCAGTCTGGAAGGGTCTAAATTCAGAAATTCTCCATCCTAGGGAAGTTCCTTAGCTCTGGGGCTGTGCTGGGAACAGACAGACACTACAGCGTCCCTCCTTTTAGTACCATGCTATTAAGCAAAGGAATGAAAGATTTATGAGATTAGCAAGCAGAAGACTAAAAGTTTAGTCTTCCAGCTGAAAAGAAAGAATATTATGTTGTTTCCTGCCTTGGTCCCTGTTTAAGCATTTTACAATAAGCAGTTGTTAAATGGAATATAGAAATCACAGCCCAAGGCATCACGGTGTCTTCCATTCAGCAGTGATGGATCCTTCTTTTAAAACACTTCTGAGGAGGAGGTCATGATGCCTGCAGAAGAGTTAGTCTGCTTCCTAGCAAGTAAGAAATGTGGATCCCAGGTCTTACCCTAAGGTGTTATCTTGGGGGTTCAAAACTCCTTTCCTGAAGACTGCCTTACCCACAAAGACAGATCAGCTGCTTTGGAAGGGGTTTGCTGCTGTTTTCCAGTTGGCCGGGTGTACAATTCATGGGCCAAAGACGAGCACAAGCCAAAAGGAAGTTACTTTGTATTACAGCAGTTTGAGGCATGGTGAAGACCTAGTTTTTAAACTCTTCTTTGTGCTTCTTTCTTTTTTTTTTTTTCATATTCCAATGACTGTTTAATGTAAACTATACAAACGGCTAACAGAGCAGGAAATTGAACTCATGTGTAAGCTGGAATCCTCCGAGGTGAAAGAAAGTGTGAAACCATAAGGTCCTTCCTTTTGCTGGAGAGTTGTCTGAATGTTCAGCTGTTATGAAAATGCTGGCATAA
>JAVJGI010000060.1:68425963-68441132 GCA_035590275.1 Ibycter americanus | reverse complement strand
AAGTGTGAAACCATAAGGTCCTTCCTTTTGCTGGAGAGTTGTCTGAATGTTCAGCTGTTATGAAAATGCTGGCATAATGTTGGCAGGTTCAGTTCGAAAGAGGTGGTCCTGATTTCCTCCCCACAGCCCCGGTAACTTTTTGATGGAGCTGAGATTTTAAGTGAGCACAAGCATCTCCACTCTAGCTCTGACACAGACCACAGGCTGGATGGTGGGCGAGCACTCAAGTCCATGCTTGTGGTTGATGTTTTTGATGAGCTGCTCCTGGGTATCTTTCTTCTTATTGTGTCGGTATGGAATTGCTCTAATGAGACACCTCATTCTCCCATGTTCCGTATACACAAACTTGGTACCCAGTTTGGGGCACTGGGATCTAGCTCCTGGGGACAGACACCTAGCAGTCAGGCAATGTGGTGCCTAACTTGGAAGTGTCTTATCCCTTCACCAGCCCAGGCTTCATACTCTGCATCTGTTTTCTCACCTGAAAGATGACTCTAATCGTACTTATCTGCCTATTTTAAATATATTTGTACAGTTCTTTGAAGATTTCTAAATGTTGACTTACAGCAAAAACATTTTTAAGCCCAGTGTAAATCTCCTGGCCCTCATTAAAATGAGTAACATACATTTATATCGGTATAATTCATTTCACATTAAATAATACGGCTACAGCAAGAGCTACAGCTGTAATACATCTTACAAGGTAAAGAACAACAAAAAATAATTTTATGTGCTGTACCATTAGCAAATCACTGATTCTTTCTCCAGGTTGAGGAAGGCATCTCAAGAGGGGAAAAATATTTCTAGAATGACAGTAAATTAGTTCAACAGTAAACATGCAGTAATGAATTCCTGGATTAGAAGAACATGGCTCTTCTGCTGCAGATATCGGCCAGGGTAGTTGGGAAAACTATTTGGATGCAATGAGAAAATATCCCAAATGGCACTGGAATCTAATAAATGCAGACACAGTATTTAATCCTTTTTTCATTGCTCTGTGTATGTGAAGCAGAAAAGGATTTAAAAGGAAATTGATATGCAACAGAAGTGAGGGTCCCCTAAAAGTACAGCTCTCTGAGAACCTGACTTTGCATTCTCATGGTTACCAGATGGTTATCTCCTTGCCTAGCTACAAACAGTCCGTCTAAGACGTATCGATGTATCACACATAGTGATTAAACTAAGCACAGCTTAAGGGGCACAAACTAAAAGCCCTGTCAGATACTCAGCTGGTTTAAATCAATATCGATCCACTGATGTCGATGGGCTTTTGCCAACTTATAGAAACTAAGAATCAGGTCCTGTGTGTTTGCATTTCATAAAAGCCCGGCTTGGACTCATTGCAGAGGAAGTGTGGAATGGAGGAGATGTTACTATAGACCCCCTCTATTGCCTTTATCCCACACCATCTTGGGTCAAAGTGGCTCCTTGCCTAGTTTAGGAGCAGCCCCTGGCCGGGGCACCTCCTCTGGCTGCCGCAGTGCACAGGGAGAGCTTCACAGGAAAGAAACGGTGTGAGGAGGTGGAAAAGGTGAAGGGAAGAGCAGTTGGGTAGTTACAGAAGGAAAGGTGAATGCTATTATAAACTTTGCCATAAAGTTCCCTGTACACAGTGGGCAAATATTATTGGATACAAACTATTATCCCATATTTTTGCAAGCCATCAGTAACTTTTGAATTGCAGTATTTGACTTTCCATCTGAGTCAGTATAGAATTTTAAAGCCATACATTCATTCATTCATTCTCTTAGTCTATTGCCTCTGTAAGAGCACCAGAACAGCTCTACAATTTATTGCAATGCCTTTTTGGGTCTTTAAGCTCCATCAGAATTTTTTTTCATTCTTGGGGAAAAGACGAAGCAAGCCCAAACCCAGATTTCTAAGCATTTCCATCCTCAAAGGTGGCTGATGTCTGGTTCACAGGATGTTATTGACTAGTGATTGCCACCTCCTGATATCAGAGCAAACTATCTGATTCTTGTTAATTTTTTTCCACATTTACAATCCATTATTACAATCTCCATTGTTTGAGATTAAGAATGCTATCTTCAATAGATCAATGGAAACAATGCTGAGAGATGGAAAATTACTGCAGGATTTATACCAAGCAGTACTGCAGTCTGACCCTTTTCTGTTGTGTTTACTGGCAGCAGTGCAATATCCACATCTAACACGCACAGTTTGCATTAAATTTGTTGGGAGCTATTTCAGCAGAGACAACTGTGAGGGCACGTATTAACCCAATGTGTTTGACATATGTGCAGCCTTGCACCAGCCATGGCAGAACACTCTCACACGATATCTCACCAGGCTGTCTTCAAGCACTCAGAGAAGGGCCAGCTATTCAGTCCATGTGAACAACTACATCTCTATCGTCAGAGGATTTGCTTTTTTCTTTTTCGTCTTGGCTGAAAATCTGGTCCTCAGACTGCTGCAAGCAGCACACTTTCCTTCAAAACAGCTCCCATTTTTTTCAGTTGTTCTGATACTCCTGGGAAAAAGGGACAGAGATAAAAGATGAAAGTTAAACCAAACATCTTCAGACTTAAAAGTTAAATTTACATTTTCACTCTGTCAACATGACTCAAGGTTATTGGGAAAGTCAAGATGAGAATTCAGGCCTCTACAGAAGAAGGTTTGTCTTGTGTAAAACACTTGACACTGTTTTCTGTACACCTATACTTTTATATCCTACAGAGTACACCCTTTTTTCAAAAGGAATTTTAGTAGAGGAAAAATGTCGTCTACACATACATACTACTTTGTTTATAGTGTTCTGATATTTCGTACACTAAATCTTGCCTTCCGTTGATTGTGTCCCCTTGAAGACAATGGAGTTTGCATTGGATAATTATTAACAGAATACGGCCATGAATTTATCCCCATAATTATTTCCTGAAAACAGACATTTAGAGAAGAGATAGTAAGGATACAGAAAATGAAAATGCTTGCACATCCACTTTTTTTTTCAATGGCTACATATTACATATTGAAATGTGCTTGAACTGTTTTAATGTTTTGTTCTGAGATGATATGCAGTGATAGTTTGAAAGAGGGGAGAAGGTAGAAGGAAAGACATGCCAAACACAGGCAGAAATAAAAACATTTCCAGACTAGAGCTTCCTTATTTCTTTAGCATCGGTCCTAGAAAAATATGTATTTTGGCTAGCAGGCTTTGCTTCAGCCTGCTTTGAAGGCAACCTTTACTATGATCACAACCAGCCAAATACAAGCTGCTATAATGCTACTGATTACACTGGTTTGCATCTCTGTTGAATCTGGCCCGTGATAACTACATCACTGTGTAATTAATGAAAGCATAAATTAAGCAATAAAGTCACCAGAGTGAACAGCAGATTAAACCAGAGGAAGAAATGTAAAAAAGACTAACACTGGGTTGAAAGACTTAAATTAACGACAGTTTTCCACTTCTTAACAACTGGAAACACGATGTATTTCTCACTTCTTTGAAACATAGTGGATTTTTTCACTTCATCTCATATACTGTTAACATATATAAGCCATGTTAAGTACTTCGTTCTGTAATGTATATAACAGCACACAAGTGTAACTTCCTTGTGAATCACTAGTGTAAAAAAGAAGGTTTTTTAAATTGGCTTGATGAATTTATATATTTGTGTAAGTTTTTATATGAGACAACTGTCAAACGTATTAATTTGAAAATCCCTTATTCTGCCATTTGTTCTTTAATAGATAGACATTTGCAAATAATCTATCACATACTTTAACCTTGTCAACTTCTACTTTCAGGAATGTGCACTCACTGGAGGGGAAAATTGAATTTTCTGTACAAGTGACTGTGTACTCATCTGAGCACTTTTCTGAAAAATACACTGTCAGGGTGAAATGCAAACTTTTGAGGGAAATGGGTGTCTTGCTTTGCACGCCGGAGGACATTTCCTATTGTCAGGCATCCAGGTGTGTTTTATTGTGTGGTGCTGAACAAGAGCTACTGTGCAGGTCCATAAATGTCACAAACCATATCAGAGATCAAACCTGGTCCCTAACTGTTAAGCTGTGTTTTCACTAACACCCCATAGTCCACTCTTTCTATCTGGCTATTTTGAGTTTTAGTGGTGATGTATTTTTCCAAAAGCCCAGATGGAATTTATTATTATTTGGACTATTATGGCATTATGAAAATATGACCTTTTCTTTTTTAAGATTATGCTGCTCTCTTAACTCTTTGCACTATGAATTCTATATTTCTTATGACTGTACAGTTAAAACTAAAGTCTCAAAGAAAAGGAAAAAAAAAAAGGAAAAAAAAGAGTTTAAAGATAAATTGATGTACCTGAGGTTTGCAGAAGCCTGAGACCTAATTTTGGCTCTGAGTGCAGTGCTTCTCTAGCTTTGATAAAACTCTTTGGTCGCTTGGTTTTTGGGTTGTGACAGTTACAAATTTACCATCTGACACTGAAATGTTGTTGTTTGGATAACATGAAAATAGGAACACAAACGTTCTTGAGGTGTCCACCTGGAAGCTGTTGGAGACACAGAAATATCACCTAAAGTGATTTATAAAGTTGATCCAGTTCTAAATACTGTTTCTCCCCTCATTTAGGCGTTTCCTGCCAAGGGTTAACCAAAGAGTACACGACATGCAAATGCAAATTCTGTGAGCTAGCAATGGAACTATCAGCTTTCCCTGGGCAAGAATTAGGATAACTTATTAAAGTGATAAATGATCCCTCTGTGTTGCTCATAATCCCAAACTCAACAACAAAGTATTCAAAGGGTTAGCATTTCAAGCAGAAAAGAAACTTCAGTTGTTCCGGAGGAATAAAGTAGTCATACTAGCTGTTGTTCAAAAGACCTGGGGCATGGAGGTATTTAATGTAAGTGAAGGAGAATGAGTCAAACCCTCAGCTACCATGAATCAGTGCTATTGCACAGGGTTGATTAGATTGGCCAATTAACAAACTAAGGTGTTGTATTAAAGGGACTGATAATCAGAAGTGATTGAGGAACAGGGAGCTTTACTTTTAAGACTGGTTTTCATCTCACATAAATTTGATGTATGTGTCCATACATGAGCAAGTCAGCTTAGGAGTACCTCTCAGAATAAGATAAGTAACAGTTTTACAGCAGCTGTCTTCTTCCTTTGACTGTCCAAACTGTCTGTGCACCTAACTTACATCACATTTTTCTTCTAGACCATTGTAACAAAGTGAAATACTTCTCTTCCAAAAGCTTAACATTTGTGAGAGACCCATGAAATAGACTGGTAGCCTAAATTCAATGTCTATGGAGAGATGCCAAAACTAGAAAAAACCCTCACCCTGCAAGTTGGGAGAAGGGAGAAAAGGAGGAAAACTAGTTACGGTGTTCCCTAGGCATTGTTCGAAGATTGTGTCATTACAATAAAGGAAAATTGAAGTTTTAGGTCAGTCTTTTGCAATTGGTGTTTGAGGTGAGAGGTGTATTTTTACTTTCATTTTAAATATTTTCCATGTTGAAGTTATTTTTAAAGCCTTTTTCTTAATTTTTTTTCCATTTCCAAGCAAAATATTTTGTTATCTTGGAGTGGTGTTATTTCATCAAGAGAACTTTGAAAAAGACGTATTCTGATATTTTTAAAATTTGCTCCTATTTCCTCCAACTCTTATTTCCTCTTTCACTTTCTCGCTCCCCCATGCCTTTTCCCCTTTTCCTTGCAGTTGCTAAGGTGCAGAAAATAAGAGGTTATTTTAACAAATCTGTATAGTTGAACTCAGCAGAAGTTCTACAATTGTGATGATCTTACCACCCAATTAAAAAAAAAAAAAGTCCAAGCTAAACTATGAACACGGAGAGCAGTAAAGTAAAGAGGAATCAGAGGAATTGTCAGTGCACACACACTGAGTATAGACTCAGCAAGAGGAGTTACAGATGTGCACACACCTGCAGGATTATAATCATATTGGCACCACGGAGACATGGTGGGATGGCTCCTGTGACTGGGGTGTTGGGATGGAAGGATACAGGCACTTTAGGAAGGACAGGCAGGGGAGACAAGGAGGAGGTGTCACCCGCTGTGTCAATGTCCTGATGCAGTACATGATGCTCTGCCTGGGGATGGATGAGGAGCTGACCAAGAGCTTGTGGATCAGCATTAAAGGGAGGGCAGGGACAGGTGATGTTACAGTGGAGATCTTCTACAGGCTGCCCAACCAGGAAGAATGAGCAAATGAGGCCTTCTATAGACAGATAGGAACAGCCTCACTTTCACAAGCCCTGGTCCTCATGGGGGTTAACCACCCCAATATCTGTTGGAGGAACAACACAGCAGGGCATAAGCAATCCAGGATGTTCCTGGTATACGTTAATGATATAACTTCCTTCTTCAGGTAACAGAGAAGCCAATGAGGAGAGGTGTTATGCTAGACCTTGTTCTCACCAACAAGGAGGGGCTGGTGGGGAAAGTGAAGCTCAACGGCAGCCTTGGCTGCAGCAACCACAAAATGGTGGAGTTCAAGAATCTTTAGGCAGCGAGGAGGGCACACAGCAAGCTCCCTACCCTGGACTTCAGGAGAGCTGGCCTGGGCCTCTTCAAGGATCTGCCTGGTAAAGTACCATGGAATAGAGCCCTGGAGGGAAGAGTGGCCCAAGGAAGCTGATTAACATTCAAGAATCACCTCCTCCAAGCCCAGAAATGACGCATCTTAACAAAGAAGAAGTTGTGTAAAAACACCAGGAGGCTGCATGGATGAACAAGGAGTTCCTGGACAAACCCAAACACAAAAAGGAAGCCTACAGAGGGTTGAAGCAAGGACAGGTAGCCTGGGAGGAATACAGACAAATTGTCTGAGCAACCAGGGAGCAAGTAGGAAAGCTAAAGTCCTGGTAGAATTAAATCTGGCCAGGGACATCAAGGGCAACAAGAAAACTTCTATAGGTATGTCGGTGATAAAAGGAAGACTAGGGAAAACATTGGCATTCTCTGGAAGGAAACAGGAGACCTCATTACTTAGGACATGGAGAAGGCTGAGGTACTTAACGACTTTTTTTGCCAAGCTCTTCACCAACAAGTGCTCCAGCCACACTGCCCAAATAGCAGAAGGCAAAGGCAGGGACTGGGAGGATGAAGAACGGCTCACTGTAGGAGAAGATCAGGTTCAAGAACATTTAAGGAACCTGAAGGTGCACAAGTCCATGGGACCTGATGAGATGCATCCACAGGTCCTGAGGGAACTAAGAGATGAAGAGGCTAAGCCACTATCCATCATATATGTGAAGTCATGGCAGTCTGGTGACATTCCCACAGACTGGAAAAGGGGAAACATATTTAAGGGGAAATATATTTTTCCCATTTTTAAGAAGGGAAAAAAGGAAGACCCGGGGAACTACAGGCCAGTCAGTCTCACCTCTGTGCCTAGCAAGATCATGGGGCAGATCCTCTGGAAATTATGCCAAGGCACATGGAAAACAGAGAGGTGATCAGTGACAGCCAGTATGGTTTCACTAGGGGCAAATCATGCCTGACAAATCTGGTGGCCTTCCACAACAGGGTTACAGCATTGGCGGGTGAGGGAAGAGCAACTGACATCCCCTACCCAGACTTGTGCAAAGCGTTTGGCACTGTCCCACATGACGTTCTTGTCTCCAACTGGAGAGACATGGATTTGACAGATGGACCACTGGGTAGATAAGGAATTGTCTGGATGGTCGCAGTGAAAGAGTTGCAGTCAATGGCTGGATGTCCAGACCAGCGACGAGTGGCATTCCTCAGGGGTCGGTATTGGGAGCACTGCCACTTTAACATCTTTGTCAGCAGTGTGGACAGTGGGATTGAGTGCACCCTCAGCAAAGGTGGTGTCTTTGCTAAAGACACTAAAGTGTGTGGTGTGGTTGACACACTGAAGGGAAGGGATGCCATCCAAAGGAACCTTGACAGTCTGGAAAGGCAGACCTGTGTGAACCTTCTAAAGTTCAACAAAATTCAACAAGGCCAAGGGCAAGGTCCCACACATGGGTCAGGGCAATCCCAAGCACAAGTGCAGGCTGGGCAGAGAATGGATTGAGAGCAGCCATGAGAAGGACTTAGGGCCATTGGTTGATGAGAAGCTCAGTATGACCTGGCAATGTGTGCTTGCAGCCCAGAAAGCCAACCGAATCCTGGGCTGCGTGACCAGCAGGTTGAGGGAGGTGATTCTTCCTTTCTACTCATCTTTTGTGAGACCCCACCTGCAGTGCGGTGTCCAGCTCTGGGGTCCTCAGCACAGGAAAGACATGGACCTGTTGGAGCAAGCTCAGAGGAGGGCTGGAGCACCTCTCAGAAAGAAATTCTTTGCTGTGAGGGTGACGAGGCACTGGTGCAGGCTGCCCAGAGCAGCTGTGGGTGCCCCATCCCTGGGGGTGCTCAAGGCCAGGCTGGACGGGGCTGGGGGCAACCTGGGCTGGTGGAAGGAGTCCCTGCCTGTGGCAGGGGCTGGAACTAGGTGATTTTTAAGGTCCCTTCCAACCCCTTCTATGATTCTATGAATCTATTGTTTTCATCAGGCAACTTTTTACTCTAATTTTTAATGGGAAATGAAATAATTGTGCAGACAAGCTCTGTTTTGCCTGGGGTCTGGCATGGTTAGAGGAAGGGACCCAGCCCTGGCACCCCTGTCCCTCAGCACAGGTTAATGGATGCTGCAATGACCTCAGCTAGATAATTTAAAGTGGTTTTTTGGGGTCTCTATACCACATTGCTGTCCATTTTTCCATTTTTTCAGGCCTAATTTAGAATAGATTCGTGCATGTGTGCATTGCAAACATGTTTCTGAATTAGATTAATTACCCCCCTCCCCCATTTACTTAGAACAACTTGCCAGTTAAAGGACTGTTTGTTAATTGCTTTATAAAGTATATTTCCTGTTATCATCCTGCTCCTTCTGGAAAAAGTATATTTAGTCCATTTTTGTCAGTGCCATATATATTGGTCTTTTTAAAGGCCTGATAACCAGATTACTTGACAAACTGGAATGTTTCCAAGGCAGCTGTTTCAAGTTTCTTAGTAAATAATCTGTACATTGTATGTATTTGTGAAATGTACATTATTTACTTTATAAAGTCTTCTGATCTTCCATAAATCTCTGTTCACAGAGTACATTTTAATGCAGTGTCCCACTTCTTAGGAGCTGGCTTACTCATCTCTGTAATACCACACATGTAGCCACATTAAAAAAGGTTTAGGGGGGATGTCTGTGAAGTGTAGCCATTGGACATCAGATGGACCTGCTTTTCAAAGTGAGAAATACAAATCATCACTGTTTATTTTCTCCATGAAAGAAATGCAGTGCTTTGTTTAGAGCCTATCCTGATGGGAACACATGCTTGACAGTTGTCATTGAGTGACACTTTCAATAAGAAAAAAAAAAAAAAGAAAAGGTGAAATCCTACTCTTCTATATGGGAGGGGGTAAATTTATTTTTTTTAATTGTGCTACTTGACTGAAACACTGTAAATAGAAACAATACGGTCCTTATGTAGCCCTTGGTGGTCATTTAAAGTACGCTGGTAGTTGCAGACAAACCAAGCTAGCTCTTCCTGCCTTAAGCCTGAGCAGAACAGGCAGATTGCAAGCCAGCTCGTGTCTGAAAGCTGCCTAGCTGCTTGCGTGCAGTATTAGCCTGAGCTAGTAAGCCCTGGACATAAAGATTTGCCTGTTACCTTGCCTGATTTCATGGTGTAGACATGCTCACGATAGAGTCCTGTTTTGCAGCACCTGTCTGTGCAGGCAAGGATCACCTTACTATGGAAATGTCTATCCTCACCAAACTGTAGGGAGCTATAACAGAATTATTTTCTTCCACCATAAGACTAGACATCATGACGTAGCTTGACAGTGTCTCAGAGGAATGTCTATGACAGGACCAGAAACTGAAGCCAAATCTCCCATAGAGACCTTAACTCTTGTCACAGTATGGGGTACCAAAAGAAAATTCACTGAAGGCAAAGGAATTGTTTTTCTTCAAACCACATAGAACAGGCTGAAAAATGAGGTATGAGACCCTAAGAATTCCCACTGTTCAGCAGGTATTTGCCCACCCTGCAATGTCATTTTGACTTAAAAACACAGCATCCTTTACATAAGGCACCCCTGCTCTGGAAGAACCACATTTTAAGCTCCTGATGCAAAACACCTCAAGATTGGCATAAATTCAAAATCACACTTAGATCCAGATCCAAATTTTGTACTGTTCCTCAATAAGCTAAGCCAAGGACCCCTCTTATAACATCTGTGGATATTGGGGCATTTGAAATCCAACTCCAGATTCCAGCTTAAGCCATGCTCTAATGTAAACAAAGTTAATGGCTTGTCAGCATGGGGCTATAAAACAATGTGGGTACTGTCATAATATTGATGTAAGGAAACTTTAAATATATAGCCATTTTTCTGAATATAACAGTGGATTTTGCTCTTAGGAAAAGTCATTAAATCAGTATGTCCAGGTTATGTAGCAGCCAGAGAAAATATACAATTGTGGCAGCCGAGAAATTACATAGAAAATGTCCGTCGACCCACTGACTTTGTGCAGTGCCAAACAGTGACTGCCGTTTTATGTTGTATCACCTGGGTTGTAGACCCACATGCTACAGGTAGCATGCAACTATGGTTGTACGGAAGCAAGGAGAAACACTTTTTTGACCTGCAACGCTCAAGGGACTACTGGAGTAGGAGTCATGCAGAGAGTTTTTTTGTTTGACCAGAAGGATTGAAGAAAACAAAAAAGAGATATTGTACTGGGATATGCCGTCTATTCTGATTTCTACCAACGAGGGGTTGTTCCCAGTAGCATGTCATTAATTGTTGAATCAAGGACAGTTTTAAAGACTCAGGCAGAATTTCTTAGGTGTTACACTACAGACTCACAGTATAGTTATTATTCATCTAAAGTCTGCAGATCAGTACAGGAATTCTTAAGGATTATCTTCTAATCCAATGTAAAATAATTTGCTTTGTGCCATCTTAATGATTTCCAAGTGTTGGAAAGTAGGCTTAATTTACTTTGCAATGATCTGTACAAGCTGTGCATATTTAACCATTTCAGCCCATCTCTGTAATTAATTCTTTTAACTCCTCAGTTAATTTATATCACTCTTCTTTTATTTTCTTCAAATTTACCATCAATTTGTAATACTGAAGTGTCAAAAAAATTATTTAATAATCCTTATGCATCTTTATTTTGTATTTTTAATCTATGGGAATCACTACAACATATTTTTTTTAGTGAGAAACTGTGTCCAAACAACTTTTTTTTTCATCCACAGGAACAGCTACTCTGTTTAAAACTTGTGCTTGGACACGTAACAATCTCACTGAGTTTTTGTGAGGTGTACTTTGAGACCATGTTCAGTCTGTACCACTACTTTGATTTATACCAGCAAATAATCTCACTATTCTTGTCTGTGTTACATTAAACTCAAAGTTATACATGATGGGATGAGTTCAGATAAAGATTTGGACTGATTTTGGAGCTTTGGAGAGATAAAGCCTTAAAACTTTCCAAAACCTTAGCAATGATTTGGATTTGGGTAAGGGCCCATGTCTGATTATGTTTAAATATTTTGACATGCGTGGTATTCTATTGTATAAGATGGATAGATCATAAGAACTTAATTTGTGCTGTTTGTCTGCACTATGGGAACAAATGACATGTTTCACCCATATTGAAGAAATTCATGATGAACAGATCACAGCACAAATCATGTTAATATGTAACACACAGAGAAATTTCTGGATATCTATGTGCTCAGTATGATAGCATAGGATCCTGACATTTTTAAAGTGATTACAATTAAGAATTTACAGATGTGCCTCAGGGACAGGCGCTAATTACGTGAGAGGTAAGTTTGATCAAACCCAAGCTTCTAATTTAGTCACTAAGATGAGTTTTCAGCTTTCTAGGCTGGTGTGAGCAAACATTGTAGTAAAGTATCACTATGGCAGAAAATTTTATTTTAAGTAAGGTTGAAAGGAGTCGTGGTAAAGGTTGGCCAGCTTCTCTCCAGCTCACGGATTTGATACTGGACAGTGTATACTGGTTCTGTTCCCCATTCTGAGCTGGGACTCTCTGAAGCCTCTGGGCTTGTTCAGTGCCGCCAGCTGTGATTGTCTCTAGATGCTCGCTCGTGACATCTGCCCTAACGTGCATCTCAGTTTGTGTCCTGACACTGATTCAGCAAAGCAGGTAAATGTCTAACCCCCCTCTTCTGTTGCAGTTAGCTTTAAAGAAACTTTACAAAAGTTTAAGTCCCTTGCTATACTGGGCCCAGAGCAGCCCAAACCTAGCCAGCAGAAGCTCTGCAAGGTGAAGGATGAGAAGAATTTAGCTGATGACACTGATTGACCAACATGCCAGAGGACACTGCAAGCAAAATCTGAGAAAATTAAACTTGATCACTTCCAACATTTGCCATTGCTTTCTTCAAGAAGTTCGATATAGTTTTAGTATGTTTTTAATTTAGACATTGCTCTTTACAAACAGATAGAGGAGCATCTAGGCAAGAATTTGTGCCATAAGCGCAATGTCTAAAAACAGCTGACATTTAGCTCTCTTGTGACTCACTTGAAGGTTGACTGAAGTGCTCAGTCTTTAAATTTTGCATTCCGTCTGATTTACATTCCTGAAGATGACTACAGAGAAAGTGCGTTAAAGGTGAGATGATATTTCAAATAATATTTCAGTTCGTATGTGAACCTCAAGTTGATTTTTAAAAAAATCTATGACTATATTATAAAAATTGTTTACTTTGTCCTGACCAACATTTCTCATTTTTTCTTCTGCATTGCCCTTTACCTATAATTTCATCAGCACTTAACTACAGTGACTGTTTGCTGCAAGCACGGATTATCTCTGCATCACCATTGGTGTTACTCATCAAAGAACACGGGAAATACCAGGCTAGACTAGACCCATATTCCTCAACTCTTCCTGCTGATTGTGTCCAATATTGGGAGTCTTGAGAAGCTGCAAGAATTCTGGGACAGGAGGAGATGAACTAATCTACCCTTCTTCTTTCTCATTGTTTCCCTGCATGCCCCTTTTCTAATACTTAGAAACTGACTGGAATCCATACCACAAAGGGACAGATGTAATGGTTAGCCTTGAAAAAGGCATTGCTCTGCTTATATGTTGCAAAACCAACACAAAACCCAGAGTAATGAGGATAAATTCTAACGCTGGCTGCTAAATTTTATTCTGCTTATATAAATCATTAGTTTGTTTAAAGATGGTTAATTGTCAGGTATTCTTAAGTGTCGTTATAATCATAACACATAGAGCACATAATCATGTTTTATGTACATGTCTTTTAAATTAATGAATTATGAATAAACTCCCTAATTACTCTGAAGTACAGATGGAAGCAATCTTCATGAAATTATATATAATCACTGTGCTGCTGATTGCAACAAGTGGAATTTAAGCTTGCCAAGCAATCTTAGAAGTTTAATTAAATGTACTAAAAAAGCAATTTGATGCTTTAAAAGCCAAACTGTTGTATGGCACTGAAGCAAATCAAAACTCCAGTTAGGTTTGCAAACCAATCTTTGCTGCTGATCTCAGAAATGCCAACATTCCCATTTTAGAAATGTTATGCTTTGCAAGTTCAGTGCCTTGAATAAATGTAAGACTTGACTTTTGGAAGGATTATTTAGGTGAAGACATACAGATAAGCAAGAACAATTCTCAGGCATTACAGATTCACCTGCTTAACAATAGTAATTTTATATAGTATTGAGAGAACAGACCCTCTGTATAGTAGGAAATAGTAAGGTGTGCCAGATGTCATCAGGCAAGTTTAGAGTTTGTGGAATGTAGAGGAATATAAAGAAGCTTATGTTTAAGGTTGTCCCTTGACCCTTCATGGCCTTCTGGATCTGTGAATCTACACGCAGGGTAACTAAAGCAAGAAGAAGAAGAAAATTTTGGCAGAATCTTGGCTCTATCCCTCTCCGGTGAACTGTCAGCCCTGCACAGACGTACGTGACCTGGTACTTTTGCTCCTGCTAGACAATTCTTTCCTTAGTGTGGTCTTCGGGTACTGCAGCTGAGCAATGCAAGGCAAATAGAGTGCTTGGCTTGGTAAGTAAAGTTCAGATCCCAAAAGGGATTTATCTGATATTCATTCTTAGATACTTGAGTTAGGACTTAAATGAAGCTGAAGTAAAAAAGTTGAAAAATACAAAACAGATAAACTTCATGGAGTTGCCTCCAAATCCCATACTTCCGTGGTGAATCTCTGCTTGACTCCTGTGGTCTGTTTCTGCTTCAGGTTCACCTGGAAACCGCGCTAACCTGAGAAACTCAGAATTATTTCAGTGTGTCTGGAGCCTTTTCGCAAGACTGGGTATCCTGTGTGTTGGGTTTTTTTCTTCCAGCCTGAAAGGGCACAGATTTTTTTTGGTAGGTGTATCTGTATGCCCAGCAGCTTAAGGCCATCTCAGATCAGAACGGCTTGAATCAATTCGGCAACTGAACTGATGCCTCAGTGTTTACTTTCTAGCTAAACCTAATCAAGATTGAGGCAAAAAGCTACTTCCCCATCTGAGCCTTTGACTGACTGCATATGGCCCATTAGAGTGCATCTAATGCATAGGAAGATGATGACTCTTACAAAATCCATCTGAGACAAGCCCTAATGTGCAGGCGTAGGGTGAGTAAGTAATTGCAGAGGTGGCTTTTAATATACTAATGCAACACTTAGACCACTGGCACGGGAAGTGAGGAAACTGGCTTCCTATCCTTCCTCCGACAGAGGGGATCAGACCCATATTTCCTCCTTCCCAGGGGAGCAGATGACAACCAGAATTGATGTCAGGAGGGTTAATGGGGGAGGGTAGAGGCACCCTCTATCTCTCCGATGGGGAAATAGATACGAGATTTACTGTTCCCAAGAGTGAGTTAGAAGAAAAGAAATAACATGCAACTGGGTAATGTAATGGTTAGGGCTTCTTCAGAAAAAGGGAGTTGCAGGCTTTGTTTCACCATCTGAAGACTGATTTTATGTTTTCCAGTAAATGATAATTGGAGAATATCAGACTAGAAATCAAAATTTCTTGTTTTCAATTTGGTGTCCCTATTCACAATGTCAGAGACTTCGTCTGGCGGGGGGGGGGGGGGGGGGGGGGGGGGGGGGGGGGGGGGGGGGGGGGGGGGGGGGGGGGGGGGGGGGGGGG
>JAVJGI010000060.1:68398605-68425863 GCA_035590275.1 Ibycter americanus | reverse complement strand
CGCCCCCCCCCCCCCCCCCCCCCCGGCCTTGATTTATACTCCCTCTTTCTGATCTGTAAAATTATAATGTTTTTGAAAGGCAAAACACAAATTTACCAGATAAGGCAGTGTCCTGTTCCGTATTTCTAAATTTCTCTGAATATAGGATGATACAGCCTAGCCACCTACTGAAAATATCACCAGGCACCATCCCCAGAGAAAAAACTGATTGTGCCTAACAGGCAAAATCCAGCGTTATACCTACCTGACAATTTATATTACATGCATGTACAGATGTGTAAATGACACAGTGCTTAGCTTTGCGTAGCCTAATAGGACCTGAGGCATGGCTTTGATGGACTTAATTGGACTCCACATACCCCATTACTTCTTTGTAGGTCTAAATGTGGGAAAACATGGACTCGCTGTGATAAGCCTTTGTGAGGTCTACCTCCTGAACTAATTACAAAGCAGAAGGGGTAACAATGTTTCATCCTAACTGCAGTTGTAATGTTGCTAATTCAGACAAATAAAAAATCCCAAATGAATGATGTTTTTGCTTCTGGAAAAATTTTGGTGCCTGGATGGCTGAGAAGTTAAAAATGCAAACTGATTTTTTTCATGGCAATTGTAAGATTGAAATGTATATCCACAACTATGTCTTTAAAACTGTAGCATGTCTTTTTAGAGGAACATGTGGAAATGGTTAAATTTGTAATTAGAAAAAGTAACAATGTAGTTTGTAAAGTGCTTGGCAAGGACTGTTAGTGTCTCTTAGTACCTCCCCAGTTAACTCCAAAATAGTGATCTGCAATTGCATGGGTAACATCCGAAGCACACCTTACGTTTCTGTGTTACATGTTAGCTCTGCAGCTGGATGTAGCCTATCATCAGAAGAGTTTTTGGATGTAGCACAAAAAATAAATGGGAAAGTAAAAAAGTCAGAATTGCTCTGAAAGATCATTTTTTCAGATCTGCCTTGCAGGATATTTGGCAATTTCTCTTCTCTCTAGCAGTGGCTACATAATGAAAGTACAAAGTTCCTTTGATCTAAAAAACCTCTGTGGGATTTAATAATTTATATCAGAATTTAACAGCACAGTGGAAACCCTTTTTATATACTGGAGTAATTTTGCTTCTCTTTGTCAGATCAGCTCTACTTGAAACAGAGACTTGCTATTAATGGATCTGAACTATATTTCAATGTCTCAGACATTTTGGTGGCTTTCATTCTACCATATTTCACTCTGGTCCCAGTTCAGCAAAGATCTTAAACACATTCTTAAATCTAATCATTTCAATGGGACTGAAGCCCATGTGTAGATGTTTTATAAAAATTGGGCCAGATTATGAACTCTTCTTTATGATGCTTCTGATGAAAAATATGTTGAGGCAGATCCTTTTTCTTTCATTTTCTGTAGTACCTCAGTTCAGTGGATTGAATGTGAAATAAGGCACAAATATGACGGCTAGAAGTAAATATCTTGTCATTGTCATCTGCATAAGGCTATAGTAATAGGACTCATACATATCTGACCTATGGAATAGATGCCCTTGTTTGAGATAGATGTCTGTATTTTCTGTGGTGTGGTGGGTAGAAATAGCTATGTTTGCAGTTCAATTCACTCCTTCCTAATACAGATGCCTGAAACAGTCCAAACGTTACTCCAGGAGTGTTTGTGGCTCCTGTCTGACTATGAAGAGGACTTGTCCGTAGGCATTTGCACTGTAGATATCTAAGGTTGGTGGGTGAGGTGACTTTCATCCTATGGGACATTAAGAGTAGAGGGGAGAAGCCCTATTAGACCAAAGTCCTCCGTACCTACTGTCCTGTCTCTGAGACTGGGCAGTAGTCAAAGAGGAAAGTCATGTACAAAAATATCTTGGTCTGGCAAATTTTACAGTAATCAGTGGTTTCAGAACTTCCTGATCCAGAATTTCTTTCTGGCAAGTCGTGTTTAATGACACTAGTTGATTTACCCTCCGTTAATTTGTTCCTTTTTGCATCCATGTATATTTTTGACCTCCACAAAATCCTGTGGCCGTGAGCTCTATAATGTAATCATGTGATGTGTGGAAAAAAAATGCTCCACTTTTGTGTACAGCTTACTCCTGAATGCTTTCATTATATGACTGCTAGTTCTTGTGCTAAGAGATGGAGTGAATATTCACTCTCTGTCAGGTTCTGCATACAGTTTATGACTTAAAGCCCCCTGTCATTTCCCCCTAACAGTCATCTCGTTCCCAGACTTAAGGATGTTACTGTATTTGCTCTTTCCTCATATGGAAACCATTCACATCTAGGCATTACTGATGTGAACAGGATTTGTAAAATCAGAATTCAAGTGGGTTCAGTATAAAGAAAATCAACAATAGCAGGGGAACTAGATTTCATTAGAACAAATCCTCACCCTAACAGTGTGATATGTAACAAAACCCACACAAGTATTGACTGTTTATTAATCATTGTGGAGCATATTATATCACTTCTATTTGGCTATTGTGGGTGCATTTTACGTGAAATGGATTGAAACCGGTTATTATTTTCGCTGTTAGAAAAATAAATTCCTTCAGAAGAAAGAAAAAAAACCATACTAGGTTACTTCTTTCATCTCCATTTTTATGTATAAGACCTTCAAGCTGGAATGAAGGACATGCTGACTCTTCACCTCTGTATTAACAGTTACAAATCAACCAATATCTGATGGTCATTTAGTCTTCTCCATCATGGTGAGGAGACTGTATCATGGCACGAGTTGGTGGACTCAGTCCAATTGCTAATTGACAGAGTGATTGTTATTCAACCCACAATAACAGGAGAGAGCAAAGAATTGAACATACATGAAGGTACTTCATCTTCCTTAAAATATTTTTGTGACTTTATAAACAGTGGTGTAGCTAAGCTTGTGTACTGGGTTTGTTACTGTTATTTATTACCAGTATTAGTGCAGCCCCTAGAAGCTCCCATCAAAAGCAGAGTCCCATTGCGGAATAACATGCTGGTTTCCAACATATTTTATGCACACATCATTCAGTAAGGAGGGTGTTCTTCCAAAGCAAAACAAAACAATGTGTTTTTACATGATTCACTAAGCTTAGCTGCAAGAAGTACAAAATAATTGAGCAAGGCTTCAGTAACACTCCAATACTCTGTTACAATTTTTAGCTGTTTTCAGCAGAATAAAGTGACCCTGGTTCACAAACTCCCAAACTGTAACTTGCAAAAGTGAAATTACACATTGAAAGATTTCTGTAGAGGACATAACTCTGAAGGCTGACATTTTAAATTGGTAAAGTCCATGCAAAAATACAATGATCTAAAAGTAAATGTCCTTTTCTCCATGACATGTGACAGGTTCGAGTTACAGCAATTTTACTTTCAATGGTTATGTTGGAGAAGAACATATTCACAAATTGTCATTTGCATTCAGCATTTGAATTTGTGTTCAGAGCCCTGGGCTTGTCAGCTATATAAAGAGGGGAAGAACATTATTCCCTTCCCTGAAGAATTAATGATTCAAATACAGACAAGAGCTGGAAACAGGCAGGTGGGGCTTCAGGTGGATGGACTGGCAGACAGGCTGCAGTCTTGGTGCACTAGCAAGCAAATTCTTGTCAGGGAATACTTTAACCTTACTTTGGTGTTCAGTACATTAGCAGAGCAGTATCCTGCTGAGCTGCTCTGCCTCATGTTGGAGCAATCTTCACCCATGCCTCTGCAGTCAGCATGGGAGCAATTGCCAGCTCCATGGCCATATAAAGGATGGAACTGGAATCTGTGATGGATTTGATGACAGCGGGGGAAATGCTCCTGAGAATTGTAATTGTCAGGGCTAACTGCAGACCCTCATAGCTCTCAGCTGATGGGCAGGAACAGCCCAAGAGTCAATGACTACTCAAGCTTCAAAGATAAGAACGTGCTCTGATTTAAGAGCCTATTTCTGTGGGCAAGGCTGTGAACTCTTCACTGCTGTTGAAGACATCCATCAGCCCTTTGAAATTAGTGGGACTAATTCCTGGTCGGAAGGGCAGCAATCTGGCTCAGTGATATTGATAAATTTCAGTTTGTGTATCATCATTTTTTCAAGTATGCACAGAAATAAAGATATGAAATGCCTAGAATGTCTCTGCTAATTGCAGACAATATCTGTATGCAGGGATGTATAGGAACTGAATATGGTTCTAGGATTTACCTCTCCAGGATCATTTCCTTATTGTCAGTTTATTTCATCTTGGATGCATTTATATATCCTGGCTCTAACATCATTGTTGCCCTGTGTGGTTCACATGCATCAGTCTGTATTACAAATGAACATAACGGACAAGGAGAAACTGTTTTATTTTCTTTTACACAGAAGAAGAGAAAACAAGCTAATGTGTATTATAGAAAAGGTCACCTTTATGCATACTAATCTGTCAAGTTCTTTCAGACCAGTCTTTTTTATGCTGTCTTAAGCTGGGTGAATTGCACAAGGCAACATCATTTAAATACAGTAGCAGAGTTCACAAACTCATGGACAGTGAATGTTCCTTTTTCACCTTCATTTTATGTAGTGTTAATCACCTTCTAAATGCCTACTTAAATTACTAAGATTGTAAACCAGGTAAAAACTGAGTCAACTTTGCATAAAATGATGGACAAGGTTGGTTTGTTTGTTGGTTTAAATCGAAAAATGTGAACTGCATAAATTTTCCCAGGTGACGGGAGTGGTGGTCCCCATGGAGCATTGATTCTGTTGTGCCCTCATCGGTGTTTAAATTTTCTGGGGATTTCTCCATCACCTTCAGCTGTGTCAGTGGACCTTAAGGTTTTATTCAGTTCAGTTCACAGGGGAGGAGATGCTGAGGGCTTGGTTTGGGGTCTCATACTCGCATGTGCTCAGGGAGGGACTTGGCTTCCTAAAGACAAGCCTGTAGTGACATTTAAGACAGCTTTGGGTATCCGAGACACGCGCATGGGGTGGAAGATATGACATTGGGTTTACAAAGGAGCTGCACCCTTCCAGAGCAACAGCTGAAGACCATGTGATTTAATTACACAGCACCTAGAACGGCAGTAGGTGCTAATATTTCAACAGCTGTTCTTCAGCAACCTAGTTTGCACGTAAACACCTAAATGTAGGTATCTTAGTCTGGACCTGACTCTTACCATCTACGAATACCTAGTTAAGTTGCTTTACATGATGGACCTGTAACTCTGGCAGGAACTTCTTGTTCCCCAGGATGAGGAGCACTAGCCCAATCCCTCCATACCACAGTTTACGATGGCAGAGCCAGTTGCAGCCTCAAGCTTGTGAAAGTGAGACACTGGTCACCAGGTATTGCCTGTGCCCAAGGTATTCTCTTCTCTTCTATCCTTCTGCTCCTTAGCTGAATGCAAAACAGCTGCATATAATATAGATTAATGAAGTTGTTCTGCAGGTGAACCAATATAACTGCTCCACACATGGCGTGGTGATATTTCTCGTGACTGCCTGGGTTTCCATCCTGATTAATACACAAGCACTGGCATGCTTTTTGTGGTAGCAGGATGAGTGTATCACAGTAAAATGAGTGTATTAAAAGGAGTGTATTCCCCTGGAAAAACATTTCACACAGCTCAACCTGGGAGTTTTGAAAACATCCCTTAGGTGACAATAAAAATTGATCTCCATGTTTCACAGGGTCTTCTGGAGTATCACCTGCTGCAGGGAGAAGATGATCAAAGTATTGAATGTCTGGCCTCAGCTGAGAAGTACAATAATGGTCATTAAAAGATTTGTTCAGTAGAAACCACATTGTGTTCAGTTCTTGTCAGAGATTAGATGGCAACAGTTATGAGTCAATAAAAACGTGGTCTTAATTTAAATATATGACTAATCCAATAGCTACACTAGCCTCTTTCTCTGCAATGCCAGCAAGGACAGCAATCATAATTCAGACAGTTTCTGCTGTCCGTGATAAAGTCTTTCATAAATACGTAATGCTAAACCGAAAAATTGAAATTTTCAAGTTGGCTGCTGAAACACACCATTCCAATTCCAGTCCACTTGTAAGAAAATAGACAACTTTGGTGACTATCGGTCAAACTGGAAAAACTAACTAATAGAGATTCCACAGTTCCTGTCATTGTGGAATTAATGGAATAAACTATTAATGCTCTGCGATGAGGGAACACGGTCTGGTCTAATTTCAGCAAATTATTTTTTTTTTTTCAAATTTCAAAGTGGATACTTTTTGCAAGAAGTATGCAATCTTTTGCCTCTGCTATATCTGATAACTGTATTTTTGGTCCATGTTAGAGTGAGTTAAGGGCCTCTCGATCAGAAAAGCTTAATTTTCTCTGGTTTGAGCTAAAAGTTCATCACTGAGAACTGCAACAGCTCATTTTGATTATGAAGTGGATTAGAAGAGGCCCTAAAACCTATCAATCAATGCGTTACTTGAACATGGGCTTTGTGCATACTATGTGTATGGAATAGGAAAAGCTAATTCAATTGTATTCACATTTTCATATGCTGTACAATAAAGGCTGCATTACTCTATAACATTACACAAGCATTGTGTCAAGAGATGAAGAAGAAAATCTCCCAGGCCTGTTTCTTCAGTAATGCCTGTATTTTGGTTCAGTCCCCAAGGTTTCTGGCTTATCAGATGCAGACAAAGTGAAAAGAAACAGTACAAATGAAAACTGTTATAGACCCATACATAGCATGAGGCGGTGTGGAATGAGACCGAAATGTGTTCTTTAATAATGAACACTAAAGTCAACATTTATAATAGTAACAGGAGATACTGAGTTTTCTTTTCATTTGAGGGTCAGGAGTTCATGTCATATCTCAGCTAGGGAGCTTAGACATACAGTGCCCCATTTATTAATACTGGAGTGTGTCAGTCGGATGCCGGCAGACGGTGTTAGCACCTGGCACAGTTTCATGAGAAATGAAATATTTGAAAAGACACGGTCACTTCTGCATAAAAGTTTGATAATATTGTTTCTGAGGTAAACTGCAACGTCTCTGACACTAAATATTTTCTGGCTGACCGAAACCTTTGCTATGAATGACAACACTTTTTTTTGCCTTGTTTCCATTGGTCATTTTAATTATCAAAAGGAGCAGCATTAGAGAGTGCTGTCCCTTGTAGCATTTACTAAGGCAAGGCCCTTGTGTCTGTCCTGAACCCACTATATTCCAAATCAATAAGCTAATAAACCAAATCCAGTTGTTCATCTCTATGCTTGTGTGTATGTGTTCGTAAAGATTGACATTGGACCATGAGTTTTTGACAAACACTGACTTGTAGTGTCAACACCAGTTGGAGAAATAAGCAGAGCAGTGTGCATACTACAAGAGGCATCCGACTGTGTGTACTGCACCAATCAGCTAGGTAAATATAGGACCTTAAATTAAACAGAAAGCTCCCATGATTGTCCCTCCCTTTTTGTTTTCAGCACCATCGGCATGGCATCAGTGTTTTCATCTAGCAATACTGTGAAATGAAGTTTTTTTCCTAGATTATTTCTGATTATGTCACTTAATGTTGACCCTCAGTTGACTGAGGCATTGCTTACATGCTCAGCAGTGAATATTGACTAGCATCTTGTGCTCATTAATATTCCCGATTTCTTCCTGCAGATGTTGAAGTCATGGATTAATCAGAAGTGCTATGTTACCCAACTGACTGTGTTACCCAGAATGCCTTTGAAATCATAAGAAATCTTGAACAGAGACACTTCCAGCTGGTTTTCTAATATAATGATGTAACGAAAGCAGGTCAAATCTCCACTTATGTCTTCTAAACCACCACTACTACATATTCAGGATAATCAGAGTTTCCACTGTGGTTGCCAAGACAGAGGCAGGTGCCTAAAAAATCACACACAAGTTCAGACACAGCCTGTCCAGAGCCTTGAGATACTGCCTCAAAGAAGTGAAAGAGTTTAAAAATGTACTGTATGTACCTAATTTAAGACTTTTCAGAACTCTCCATTGACTGAACAAGGTACAGAATTTTGACAGTAAAATCACTGCGACATCCTGGCAGACATCTAAGTCTGTGGCAGCCTTCAGAGATGTTGGGAACAGGAACCCTTTCACCTGGTTATCTTCTCAAAAGCAGCATCTTTTCACTCCTCTGAGATAAGAAAACCGAGAACTGCGCAGGCAGCAGCTTGAAGAGGGTATCTGCTCCTGTTGTGTGAGTTGTGGTGGGAAGGAGACCACCCTCTTCTTTTCAGAGCGTCTCAGAACACAGCTTGATTTCTGTGAGCTGGAGCCAAAGTTTTCTTTCTTTTTTCTTCTCTGCCTGCTCCCCTCCTTCCTCCCCCCTGCATGGTGTCTGCCTTCAGCATTGCTTCAATAGCCGGCATTGTAACATACAGAGATGGATTTCAACAAAATTAATTTCAGCACTTGGATAGAAACTGATTATGATTCTTTGTAGTCCTAGAGATGAAGTTATTAAATAAGACTCGGAGGGGCATGCAGCCAAGGTTCTTAGTAAGAGCATTGCGGTGATTACGTTACACAGAGTATGGTAAGAGTAACAGAAATGACAGAACATAGTGGTTTTATGCCGTTCATTAGTTTCTCCAAGCAATCAAAGAACACAGTGGCACATGTTAAATCAAACTAGGCCTCTAAAGAAGGTAGCAAAACTACATGTATGATCCAGCAGGATTTTGAGGTGAAATATATTTGGACATCTTTTAATTGTCGCAAATCTATTTGACATACATCCATTCTATGGCAATGATTTCTATGATAGTTGAAAGAATCGTTTAATGTTCTTTAGGTGTAGTAATGCAATTTTTCATCATATTTTTAATGCAAAATATTTTTGCTCAAACATTGTTTTTTGGGGGAAAAAATAGCAGTAGAAAAAGGACAGTGATAAGATCCTTAATTAAACTGTTTTGCATCATGCACAATTTCTTATGATGCTCAATTAACAACATTACCGATAGCATACCTGTTAACATCATTTATCCTATCACAGGTGTTACAAGATTTAGTTCGTTCTAAAAAAACTATGGATTATTTTTCAAATTGGTATTTAGTCTCCAGAAACTGCATTTATCAGCTGCAAAACCCCCATATGTATGTCTAGGTTTGTAACCCCAAGCACTGTCAGCTGAATGCAAAATAGAGAAAAGGTATGGACAAGACATATGCTCAGGTGGATTAATTTACCCCCTTTCCTGTAATTCAGCAGTCCAGTGTGTAGGACCACCACTTGGAATCTGGAAGACAAGGGCTCAGTTTCCTAATCTGATTTGCACTAGGGACTTCAAACACATCCCAGGAGAGGACACTTAAACATTGCAAACTAGATATATTGAAGGATTCATAATCTGTAATTTGTACAGCCCTGGGGGCAAACTAACTCACTCAGACAGAAAAGTGACCTGGTAAACAGCTAAGATACAATTTTCTTTTTGAAGTTGGTTACATCAACAGTTAAAGTTGAACATGTTGTAGATTACTGGAGAGCAAGTATTTCTCATTCTCTTCTGCTAGTGCTATGTCCATATGTCCCATATTCTAGCTGTGTGACCTAAGTAATTGGCAGTAATCACTCTCTTTTGGACATTTAAGTGTTTTGTATAAAGCCTAGCTGCTTCAAGGGAAAGAATTGTGAGAGTGCCATGTGCTCTGAATTGTCTTCTGAATTTTTGAAGCCATAAACTACAGTGTCTAAGCAGAACTGAGCCATAAATGTTTTGGTGCCTTAAGGTAGAAAATGGTAACACTCCCCAGTGTGCAAAAATGCTTCATATACCAAATACAATATACAAACATATATCAATTTTGGTATCCCATCTCCAAAGTCTGTCCCATCTTTGATCCTTCAGTGGGTGAGATGGAGAAATACGATTACTTACAGTTCTCCTGAATCTATCTGCTCTTGAATTTATTCTGAAGGTTAGAAGATGGCAGACCATAAAAAGAATATGTGGGAGAAAGTGGTGTCTGTGGGCAACTGAAGCACATTCCCACCACAGGACCTGAACATTAGGCGTAATTTCTTGTGAAAGGATTTCATTTCAGTTGCAGGTTACATCTACAAAACCCAATGGAGTGTTACTCAGAGAAGTTATTTTTCTCAAAACCAAATGGAGGCACTATAACAGATCTATACCAAAGCCATCTAACTCTGCTTCCAAGCTGGAGCAGCTTTGCATTGATATCCCTGGGCTGGTTTCAAGGCAAGTCCTCTTGCTCAGATGTTGCTGACTCACAGTCCATATCAGGGTTGCTGAAGTGGTTTCAGATAACTCAGATGGAAATGGCTTTGCTTCTTGACATAGCATCGAGAGTGGTGTCAATTCATGTGAATAGCTTTAGGGCTCTAAGGTTTGGATTTCTATGTCTGTGTGAATTTTCCTATGTTCTATTTATATCCAGTAAAGAGAAATAGAAACATTTATGGCCCAGTTTATCTCATCCTACTGAAGTAGCTCAGATGGCTTGCTAAAATATTCCTTTTTCTGTCCAGTTACTGTAAAGAGAGCATCTGTTCTATAGCAGAGGCTTATTTTATACTTATGTGAGAAGAATCTCACCGTAGTCGTCTACCACTTGCTTCACAATGCTTGCATACCAAGAACACATCATTATACAGGTCCTGAGTGTCTGAATGCTTCAGGCAGAACTCACTGATGCGCTGAGGATTGAACAGCACAGGGGAAATTCATAGATGTGAAAAAGTTAAAGTGGCAGTATGGGTCTGATACTATGGGCTGATAATGCAAGAAAGCAAATAAACCACAGAACTGCAGAGAGAGAAAAGGTTCATATGTGCTGACATGTCTGTCCTGGCATAGTTTAGCTTCATCCACCCTACTTGCTTTTTTCACCCTATTCTTCAAGCCTCCCTTCCAGAAACAGATTTAGGTATTCCTTTATCTCTGCGAGACTGTACTTCAGTTACCTTCACTAGTAACTTGTTCCATATGTCTCTTCCTCTGAGAGTGAGGCAACCCTGCCCAAGTCCCTGTTTGCTCATTGTTACCTAATATTTCAATTTACTCCCTTAGTTTTACCCTTTAAGTAATAATAACAAAAGCCCACCCTTTGAGCTTACTTTATATTTTCACTTATCTCCCTTTCTTAACACTGAAAATTTAAGTTACACCACCTCCCAGATTTTTTTTCCATGGAGAAAAAGACCAATTCCCACAGATTTTCTTCAATTCATATACATATATATATATATATATATATAACTCTGTAATTGTAAGAATAAAAATTTTAAAAATCTTTTTTTTGTTCTTTATCACAGAGGAAGAACTTGATCCTGGAAAACACAATCTTTAATCAGGTGACTAATCCAATTAACCCAGTATAGCAGGCAAAATGTATGTTTCTGGATGATAACTTGGAGAACAGAAACAGGACATAGTCTCATGTCAGGTAGTCATAACACACATGGGCTTCTCCAAGTCATGTCAACTGGCATAAATGGAGTAGTATAATATAGGCAAGACCAGCAGGGAAGGAGAAAGGCAAGGTCTGAAAAGCTTTGACATTTCTTCTTGGAAGGAAAATGTGTTTTAAACATTTTAGCCATTAGCTCTGGTGTTAATAGTAAAAAATATAATTTTCTTATCTAGAGAACTGCAGTGAAATGATAAAGCGCTGAAATACCAGAAAGTCTCTCTCTTTTTTTTTTCTCTTTTACAAAGATTACATTTTATGTAATTATTTTCATGTACCTTCAAAGAGGATTAAAATTGAAGAGTTAAAAAGTGGAAAAGGGGAGAGGAATAAGAAACTGTGTACTGCCTGAATCTCTTCCATCTTACACAGAGCTTTGGTTTACCCTGGCATCTCTCCAGCGGGTTACTGATGATTTATACCTGCATTTGTGAACTTCAAGCTCTGAGAACAGGCTGCTATTATGGTTAATACACTAGACTCAAATTCAGAAAATCTGACTTTAATTCCTGGTGTTGCCAAAAATGTCCTAAGAAAGAACAGCCTATTAAGAATGATGTTTCTGAAAGCAGGTATGTTATTTGGGAGCTTCCTGACCATTTTGCTAAGTGGCTTAGATACTTTCTCTGATCAGTTTTCCTTGAAACAGAGTTCTTGGCTATATTCACAAAGGGATTTATAGGTCTGCATCTTCAGATGCAAATATTAAAATATAAGTCTTCATGGACCACCTTTTCAATAGCTCCCAAATTTGTAAGTACTGTAGGCCCATTTCCTTCTTTTTAGCACGAGATTTTACAACCACCCACAGTTCTCCTTAAGAGTGTGCTCAGCTTCATCTGTCCTTTCATCTCTTCCATGTTGAAGTACACAGACCAAGACGTCCTGCCCAGTAATGCTGAATCCACTTGGTGTTCTTCATCACACTTAGAATATGATATTCTGCACAAAATACTGATGAAGATGCTTAGCTCAGGGGTTAGAGCACTTACACGGGAAGTAGAAAGTCTGAATCTGACTTCCTTTTTAGCTATAAGGAATTTGAACTTGACTTGCCCCACTCTTCTCTTTTTCTTTTTTTTTTTTTTGTTGAAACTGCTTCATTTTACATAGAATAATTAAATATTAACTGGGCCCAAGACAGTGACCTGGTTTACTTCTAGCCCTTACTCTACAAACTAGTTCATATAAAACAGGGAATTCTTAATTAGAAAAAGAAATAGAACCCAGAACTACTTTTGTTCAGGTGAGTTACGTAAGTGCTAAATTTTTATATATATTTTTTTAATATATATTTAAGTATTCTATGCAAAATACAGCTGTTTCCACAGAAAAGAAAGGCATCAGTCTTGCAGTATCTGGGTCATGTCAAGTGTTCTCCTAGAGAGTAGGCACAATGGATTCAGATTCCTGTAGGCAGTGTGAAAGAATAGATTGAGTTCAGGCAAATATAACTTCAAGAGTCACATATGAAGTGGGGAGGTGGGGGGTGGGGCGTCCTACAATCCTGCTAACTCACTTTTCTGTGGCTGTACTTTGAAAGAAAAAATCTGAGTAAGACCCAGATCCTTCAATGGGGAGATGATGTTTGTTAACCCTAAGCAGAAGGAAACCTTATAGACCAAGGTAAGGTTGTAATGTCACTGGAGAAGGAAAGTATAAAACATAACCTGGTTTTAAGATTTCCTAGAGGCCATCTTAGGTAGTCACAAGCTAGGGGATCTCAGAGCGTATTAAGGGTGCTTAGATACTAGAGGTGATATATTTTATGTATATAACTTCCCAATGGAATTCATAGCCTCTGCAATAGTCACATCACCTTCCCACACAATGAAGAAGAAAAGATAAGCACCTAAAAATGGAATTCAGAAAAGCCAGAACTTTGAGTGAAGAAGTGCCTATAGCCAAAAAGGAAACCCTTAGGAGAAGATAAGGATTATTTAAGCAGTAAATCCTTCCACGCAAAAAGAAAATAAACCCCTTTCCCTTCATGGTAAATGACTCAGCACACACAACTCTCTGACTTTAGATTAGGTTGCTCAGATTCAAATCTGACTTAAAGGATCTGAATCTACAAAACATACCTTCACTGTCAAAACCTTCAAAGAATAAAACTGAAGTGTATCTCTTGTTGAAACTTGCTTAAAGGAATGTCTAAGAGAGACAAGGGGAAAATAACTCTGCTGCAAGTGACTGGACGCTTTCTTGACAGATTTAGATCTCTACATACTTAAATACTTCGTAACAGGTGAAAAAGTTTCAAAAACCCCCGGATTCTTGCTTCAGATGTTGTTCTAGACAAAGGGACAGGACATCTCTGAGAGAAGGAAATAGCCTCAAATTCCTGCTTGTAGTGGTACGCGGCATGGATGCACATCCACACCCTGCCTGAGCCACCTAGTCATTTAGCAGTCTAATGCAGAGTGTGTCCTGGACTATGTGGCTCAGCATCTCCACACCTTCAAGGCATGCACCCTTAGGACTTGGCCTTGAACACCTATTGCCTACAGAGGTTACTTATTTCTTCCATTTCAGCATGGAGAAACCAGGGATATGCAGTTGAGGATCCTAGAAAATGTATTCCTTAAGCTTTCTGCATCCTATAAAAGAATGATGTTTTCTCCTACCTTTGTCTCTTCCAGTTTAAGTTCTTTCTACCCTGTACTACTCAGCAGTAGTCTTGTGGTATTCCCCAAGCTTGAAGCTTGTCACAACTATTTGCTGTCATAATAAAAATTCTATTTTACAATAGGATGATCTCCTCAAATCAGTGATTCTCTCGATTTCTGACTGTTTTAGGCTGCCTGGGAGGCTTAAATCATGTAATTAACACATTTTCTACCAAACCTTCTACCTAATTTGGCAACAGCTCTTAAAATGCGGTTATATGCTGTGAGCTGGTTCTGTTATAAAATGGCTCTATAATGTTTTTATAGAAAAAACCTTAGTTTACTTTTCTTGATTTCATTGTATCATGACTTATATCTAACACGTCTGTTTTCCATTGTCAGCAAGATCCAGTACCTCCAAATGTTCATTTTACTGATCAGAATTCTATGAACAGTACCAAAAGCTCACAACAAGCTGGTATTCATTACTAGGAGTATAGAATTTTAAGATTAAATTTATAGTTTAATAACTCACTGATATTTTCACCAGGAATGTGTTCACTGTTGGATATGCAGTTAGGGTTTTTTTTTTTTTAAATCTAACCCAGGCATCAGAAATTACTGCTTGCTTTTCTGAACTTAATCTGATTTATAAACTACAGAGGATGCACACACACACACACATGTCCACACTCTCTATCATCTCACAACACAGGGCAAATGATATGTGACATGACGTTGCACAGCGTGTTGCTTTAAATCAATATTGCCAAACCTTTAGTGTTCAAAGCAATGGCTTACAGGAATTCTAGTAACACATACAGCATATTGTTTCTTTGACTTCTGTTTTGGAGCTCACAGTTTCAAGTCTTTCTCAGTGATGGAGAAAAATAACAAGGATGTTTCCTACCATCGAATGAAGTAATTGACAGCAATGCCTTCTCACTGACATAATACACTTGGGCTGCATAATACAATACTTCATGCTCCAAGTTACACATGTTCATACATGCATACATAAACATAAACTTATACATATATATGTCTGCCTCTGAACCTGTTAACCAGCTCCACAGTGAATGAAATAGTCCTATAACTAAAACCTTTTCGTCTACTATGGATATATGTAGCTGTGCTGAATTCAACGCATTTAAATCAGGTGACACTAAATAAAAATTTGGCCCAAATCTTCTGAGTTTGACTTACACTATGTAGTAGGCTCTCTTGTTATGTCAGCTGCTAGGTTTCAACTCATGTAAATAATTACTAATTCTACTGATACCATGATGAAAATATTTGAGGTGGAATACGGTTCAATTTTTGTAAACCTGAGGTACAAAGAGCAACATTTTCTCATGTTTCCCTTCAAAGGAATGTTCTTAGTAATGACGTAGGATGATTGAATCAATGTACAAGTAATGGAAGTGAACAGTATCTATAGAATAATCACTGTAGGAACAGTTGGGTTTTTAAGCATATTTGTTAAACTGCTGAGGAAATTGTTGTAACACTTTATAAAAGACAAAACCAAATTTTCCTTTCAAAATATAAAAAAATCATGTGTTGAAGGAAAATATATCTGACTCGAAATAAACACTGGTTCTATGTTTAGATTTTAGAATATGATTTACCATCTAAATACAGCTGGAAAAAAAAAAAGGTTACAATGTCAAAAAAAACCAGACAAACCCCCACCAACCCCAAAAAAACGCTTTTGCCTTCCTTTTGTTCTCAGATACATTCATTTTTGAGGTTGAGACAGATTCTCTTGTTTTTGTCAGATATAATATTTTATTGCAAGACTATCTTATTCAGCTGCTGATTCCTTTAAAATTATGTTCTTTATTCTATAGACTATAGGCACAAGGATTTCAAGAGACATCTCATGTGACATATGGTACAGTATTTACCAAGCCCACGTATGTTTCCCTGATGTAAACCTAGATGAAAAACTGAGTTGAAATTGGTCAATGTTTTTCATTTGACAAAATTTATGAGTGGGTTTCATTCCAGTCTGAGTGAAGAATCAATTACTCTCAGAGCCATATTTTCAGGGACCTGGGTATAGGTCAACTTCATTTAAAGATCTGTTAGCTTGAATTTATATAATTAAGATCCATACCATCTGCCCAAGTAAGGACATTAAGGTTTCTGAGCTAGGAAGGCAAGGCTCAGTAATTACTATCTTTAATGACCTATTTGGAGAAGGCTTTAAGCACCATGAGGCTCAGAATTTAGGGTTCATGGATGCTTTTAACAAAAAGCCTGGTCAGCAACCGTATTTATTAATGTGGCTCATTGGAGTTGATGGCAGTGTTTTATTTCAATTACATGCAGGTATAAATAACTATCCAAGAGGAATCTGGGCCTGTGAGTTTCAAGCTGTGTTTCTCTTCCTCCTCTCAAGATGAAATCCCGAAACATGTTTCCCAATCAGGATCATATTCTTTTAGAACTTTGGACTCGACGTGTTTCCACTAATTCCAGTCAATCTGTTTTAGACTTTTTCTTCATTTGTCTGGAAAGCATCCAATATACCACATGTTTTCTTTTGCCTCAGCATCAGTTATTCTTATGCTAAGTGGAGATATGAAAAGCACAGAGAAGTTCCCAATATCAGTTATTCCTCTGCACAGTCTTTTACCCTCCCACGCTGCCTGCTGTGCTTAACATCCCTTGTCTTCAATTACATAGTTAGTTAAATAGGTTTCCTTTAATCTTAAACTATTTCAAATGTAAACCTTGAAGGGCATGATATTGCACCTATTGAAGTCTTTCCAATGTGCAAAGATGGCCCAGCTATAGAAAAATACCATCAAGGGAACTGTGACTCAGTGGGAGGGATGAAAGCATTAAACTATAGGCTGGATAAAGACAGTATTTCATGAGTGACTGTTAATAAATGTAGATGGCAATGTTGTACTTTTTCTGCCACTGGTGGATCTCAGAAGGGCAGTCCCTATGAGACCAGAAACTTGACTTCACCATCATGTCCTTCTTTGCAAACTGATTGAAAATGAAATTATTTTTAAAGGTCTCAGGAGGCCATAGGAGGCCATAGGCAAGACACTAAAGATCTTTCGCCTCTACTTTTCTCACCAAGCTTTCTGTGAAGATTCCCCATTTCCAATTGCCTTAGACCTGGTATAATGGAACTCTGTGCCTTTCACCTTGCATACAGAGATTAAACACGGGAAGTAAATGAATGGGGCTGTATAATCAGGAGATCGAGCCCAGTGAATATTTCCCCGGAGACTGTAACAAAGCAAAAAAAACTTAGAGCTGGTACTGATTATTGGTTTTAGTTCTTCCAGTCCTAGCCTGTCTTGCTGCAATACCACAGAAAAGTAGAAAGCATGCTAATGAACAGTATGGTTATATAGGTCAACCGAGCTTTAAAGTATTAGAAAATTGAAAAGAAAATGGATCTAAGAGTTCACTGCTAAGGAAGGGCATAAAGGAATGACAAAACACACAAGAATAAAATCAGGATGGCAGAGGTTCGCAGGTAGTTTGAGAGACATGAAAAAGCAAGTTAGAAAGGTAGGGCAGATACATCAGGATTCAGGCAAAAGAAGTTGCTCCATTACCTCACACAGAAAGTGAACAAAGACTGGATGCTACAGATAAACTGAAATATTCACTGACTCCGCCATGTCAAAATTCACAGAAAAGAGCACAGGGAACAGAAGGACTAAGCTGCATGATTACACTGGACAGTTACACAATTCATTGAAATACATGATTTACCATGTACTTGCATGTCTGGATTTCCATGATTTCATTTTATAAATTTCAAATAGGATTATCATAATTATGTTAGTTAAGTTATTCAGCAAACCCAGTAGTTTCAACTTCAGACACTAATCTGTCTTTTCAAAATCAAATAGTAATGCCTTCCTATAAAAAAAGACAAGATTCAGTTGACATGAAAGGCATTGTCAGAATATTGCTGGCTTCTTTAAATGACATGAACTTCTGGACTTATTAAGAACCATGAAGTATTTTGCAGAACCTTGACATCTGTATCCAGATCTGAATTTTATATACAGAAACATTTCAAATCACCAGTTAGACTGGGAATTGTGGGATAACATTTGAGGTACTGGGTTTTGCCTTCTGCTATGTGTGTCTTAAAACTGACATTTCTAATTTCTTTCTTCAACATTTTAAAGTCAAGAGTGACAAATGAATATATATAGATTAGCATTCTTGTATAGTGAAATGATTCTGGAACTGGAGTCTTAAGAGAAAGTAATGAATGCTATGAAATATGGTATTTTCTGATGAACAGCCACTGCTGCTCACAGCTTGAAAAATGTAGGAATTTTCAATGGTCCTTTCAGTAATTAATGCCACTTACCAGAGCTTTATGGTAATATTAATGTTTCAGACATTTAGCTTGGTTTTAATTTTTAGTCCCATGAAACATTTTCACATATTTTCCAAGCTAAAATAATAAAAGCCTAAAGAAAACACTTGGCTGTATCATATGACTGATAATGCATAGATGTGTTTAACAAGAATTTTAAGCAACTGGAGTTATTAATATCCTTTTACTCCTGTTCTTTAGCTAGCTTAACACCAGAGTGAAAAGCAAGATTTTGAACCACTGATTCACAGTTGATGGATTTGCTCTCAACATTTTGTTATGTTATGGTAGATCTGGAAATGGAAACCTTGCAAGCAAATTAATTTCATATCACTGTTAGGATCCTCATATACCTCTTTCCCACAGCTTTGATGGCGTTGTTTTCAGTTAATGGCATGCAATAAATATTTTGTGAAATATAGAACATTTCTGTGGTTTTATTAAGGGATATTTAAAAAATATACAGCTCCACAGCATTTCCTGAAGGATTTAACATTGATTCTCTGTAATGAACAAGTAATGCTTATCACAAACCTGAAATGTATTACTGTAAATTTTCCAGTGGTTATAAAACACCTTTTTTCCAGACACTTGCTTTAAAGCACTGTTGCAAAGAAATATGTCCTGGACCCTCTACTTGCTTCTAGGAAGCTGGAAGCCAGCATATTACTCTGGTCACCATTTTTAACCCTCAAAAGTAGTAGTTAAAAAAACCCAAACATCTGAACAGAAATAAAGTTGACCATTCGTTTCCATATAACCAACTAAGTTAAAAAAAAAAATTCAAAAATATGTTTTGGAGGGAAAAAAAAAAGAGAAAACCCACAGAAATTCTTGTTTTTCATACAGCAAATGAATTTCTCTAATCCTAGAATATAGACAGGGGTCTGAATCATAGAGTCATGTTAGGCCAGAAGGAGCCTCCAGAGTTCATCTGATCCAATCCCCGGTCTGGCTAAGCAAGCGCTCAGGACCTTGTCCAGTTAAATGTTGAATATCTCAAAGTACAGAGTTTGCACAGACTGGGCTCTTTTTCCAGTGTTTGACCATCTTCCTGGCTAAAAATAAAATAAAATAAAATAAAATAAAATCCTAACATCTAAGAAGAATTTCTGTTTTGCAGCTTGTATTCATCGTCTCTCATCCTTCCACTGTGCACCTCCAGGAGTCAGTACATCATCCCATTAGGTATTTTTTGACTTCTTTTATTAAGACTGAATAAACTAATTCCCTCCTTAGAGGTTACATGCTTCACTACTAGTTTTACTTTTGTGTTAAACCCTGTTATAAGTAATGAGAAGTATAAACATTGCTTATATGAGCTTTGTCGCACGGAGGAAGCAAATAGGAACCTTCAGGATCTGTAATTTGCACCTGATCAAATTAGCCTTTTTCCTTGGATCCTGAACTCGGCTTATCTAACACTGCCTGTAGTTCAGAAGTCCTTAGGATGAGAGAAATTTCATGATCCGTGGTGCTCTGCATAGCCACACCCGGAAGCCTACAACTCCAGATTTGATACTTTTTGGAAAATAAAATAAAACTGTTATAGAAGAACTTTAATTAATTAATTGGGGGAAAAATAATAAAAATTACCCACAACAGCAAACTTGTGAAATAAAAATGCATTTATAAGAAAAAGATCATTCTCTACAGTGTTGAAATAAAACTCAACCACTGTGGCACTTCAAAACCTGGTGAGAAAAGCGTGTTGCACATATTAAAATTTTGAACTTCCAGTTAAGAAACATAATTCTCTCCCAAGTGTTCCTATTGATGAACCAATACTAATACGAAAGGTTAGAACTCTGCAGAAGTCAGGGTTGTGATGCTGTCCTCTACTACAGGTGTTTCCATGTGAAGTTGCTATGAGCCCAGGTGTTCTTTGCTATGCCCTGCATAAGGCATTTCTGTGTCAGACCGTGTCTAGGTGAGACTGACAAATCTCTTCTTTCATATTTCCCTTTATTTTCTGCAGAAGTAAAACTGTACAACACAACCATAATCTTAGTGATTGCTTGTTGGCTATTTCCTGTTCTTTTGCTAACTGGCAAAGCAACATCATATAGACACAGTTTTTTATGGTTAGTTATTGAAAACAATTGTTTCATCAAGAAGTCTTTATCTGAGTCTTTTCGTAGTGCTGTAACGATAAAAATAAATACACTGTAGACAACCAGATGATAATTTTATTTACAGTTTTCCTTTAAAAATTGAAAATTTCACAGAGAAGTTGCATTGTGAGCTGTTTTGCACATTTTTAACGAGAAATATAATCTTCCTGGAATATACTTTCAGGTTCTTGGGTTCATGATCTTATGACGAAAAGGCAAACTAAAGAAAGCTTTAAAAGAGATTTGGAAAGACCTGTTGCAAAGAGGTAAAACGTCAGCAAAATCAGTGCAGATAAGTTAATTTACAGCAGCAGAAGATATGGTCAGAATTATTTCCTACAAGATTTCCAGTAACTTTTAAAAGATCAAATTACTCTATTCTCCTGGAATTGTATGGAAAATGTTGTGACATTTAGAGAAACTTGGAGAGATTTTCAATATTTTCTGGCTTTGGATAGGCTGTGAAGCTCATAAAAACACTTCCTCTGAGCCAAACGTAGTAAATGTAGAAATACAAACATATAGCTGATCTCCATTTTCTTCAGCCTCAATGAAAAACATTTCAGCTCAATTGACTCTGAGTTTTGATTAATTTCTTGAATACTCTTGAAAATATATATTACATACATATATATTCCTGAAATCTCTATTACATGCTATACATTCGAAGAAGAGATTGAAGAAGTTCGGGTTTAGTAAATAATTAACCACTCAAAAAAGAGGCCTGTGAACATGAGAGTTAAGATTTCTCATTAACTTGGCCCCCAGTTTAAAAATCTTACACTGAAATTCTAGGCTCACTAAAGCCAATGGGATTGTTGCCATTGTTTTCCATGGCTCCGGGATTTCAAACTTCCTTTGAATATATCTTGTAAAATATTCCATTAGAAACTATTTCTATCAGATTGAAATTCTATGTTCTTTAATAGGATATGTCATTATTATATTATTCTTGGGCTTTAGACTGTCTTTGGAGTAAATTTTCAGGACTACCTTCCATTGCTCCTTGTTAGATGACATGACAACTGATTTTTCCCACTGGCTGCTCTCCATGCATTAAATAAGTTGTGTTGCAATAGAACAATTGGAAATAAAGCCCAGTATTTTCCAAGAACCTAAGGGAAGCAGTATTCAGCCTTCCTTCAGAGTTCAATAACACTTGCACACCTAATTCCTTTAGGATTTTTTGACTATTTCATGCCTCCAGTTGATAAGAAAGTAAAGGTTTTTGGCCTCTTTCATAACAAAATAATCTATAAATCTGAGCATACCTTCCACGGCAAAGGACTTCTTCCCTTCTTGTTTCCTAAGTTCCTTAATTTCATCCACATGCCTCTCACCAGCGTCTGTAGCCAGACTGAGGAGCACAATGTGTATCCAAATGTATTTCTAGGAACAGATTGCAGAGCCTATCAATCAGGCTTTAAAACTTGATTGGCCATCAGTTGTTCTCTGCAATTGTTTGCTTATTTTTCTACTTTAACGAGATACAGAGAGGCTCAAAACTGAGGTTACAGTGTGTGCAGTTTAACTCTTTCTCTCCTTTTTTTATTTCACACTGTTTTTAGGAGTCATTCCGTAGCATCTGTAAGACAAGATCTTAGCCCTGGATTTCTGCAATTGGGCATTCCCTAAAGCACTCTAAATTCAGTAATGTTTACACGCATGTAAAGGTTAGAACAGTATTGTAATATCAGGGCCTTGTAGCCTGCTAGGTCTTTTGTATTTCTTTCCCGATCGTATCTCTGTGTTGACATAGCAACTTGCTCTCCACTGGAGCCGCTGTCAAAAAACACCGTTCCATCAAAATAAAAATGTTCTTTGAAAATGCTTCAATTCTGAATTTATTTTGTTCAAACAGAAAAATGGAGTGAGGGATGTGCTGAAGATGATGCAGGCCTGAAGTCTGCTCCTCCTTGCCTTGATGTTCTCTTCTTTTTCTTTTTTTTTTGAGCCTGTGACAATATGTAAATTGTCACCTTGGTGTAAATTTACACCTTGGGTGTAAAACCAGCATCAGGAGCAGGAACCCATATGTGGTCTGCTCCTCTTAGCCAAGAGATCTAACCATTCAGTGACAGCGGAGAGTAATGGCCTCTGGCCCCAGGATCCTTATGGCTACGGCAGTTGCTGCAGTGGTCCAGCTCAGCAAAGTGGTAAGAGAGGACATGGGCTCTGCTGAGTGGTTTGGGTACTTGCCTGGGAAAAAGTAACTATAGGTCTGGGTAACTTTAAGTGAATTTGTACGGTCTGAATCTTACTCCTTAAACAATTTCAATAATCCTTTCTCAGAAGAAGTACGTGAGCTCAGCTCTTAGATATTTAACTTAGCCATGCATAAAACTGAATAAAACCCTTCCCCCAGATGAAAATGTCATTTAGTGGCAAAGAATTTTGCAAATTGACATCCCCCCCCCCCCAAAAAAAAAAAGAAGACACTCCTTCCTCTCCTGTAGCATTAGATTGTGCTGGAGTTGCAATTACATATCAATTTTCACAGGTCCAAGTAAGAAATATAAAAATTACCTTTGCTTTTGTTTTATTTTGTTTTGATACATTATTGAAAAATCTTAATAATCAGTCTCTCAGCTAAATATGGTTTGCTCCAGGTCAAAATTTTTTAAAAGAAAGCAATTTTATCTTTCATTTAGTGTGTCAAATATCTATATCTATATCTATATCTATATCTTTCACACTCTAATCTATTAATCCATGGCTCTCATGCATTTTAGCATAAAAAGAATTGTTCATGCATAATTTTTTATAGTGTATTTTTTTCTAATTGGAACATTGTTGCAACCTTAGGACAAAATGTCTGATTAAAACGAACATATGGGATACTCGGAGCAGATATTTAACGAGAGATCACTAAATAGAAATGTTATGCACCTCCAGTTCTAAATTGCTAAGAACATGTGTTTAGCAGAAATTTAAAAAACATGTCTGTATTCTTGCTTATACTGATCTGTGAACTATAGTAAACTGGTTGGATGTCCTGGGATAATATTGATGGCCTGTACATTTTTGGCATGTCAGAATCTCATTTATAGTGACTTGAAATTGAATCAACCATGTCAAAGGGAACTAGATGCCTGTATCATATTTCCCAAAGTTTAAGAGTGCAAACAATATTCTCTTTTCAAGCTTAATCAATGGAGTTCTCCACTAAATGCCTCCTGATCATTGAAACCCTTTTCCCAAAAACATACACTTTTATAAGAACCTGAGCAAGAGCAGATACTGACAGCAAAGATTTTAAAAGGATCTAAAAAAAAAAAGTGAATGTGTAAACACTAAAGAAGAATGATGCATAAGCAGTGGACTGTGCTTTACAAATTTCTGTTAGTTTTTGGTGTGTTTGTTTTGTATGGCTTTTTTTTAAGGGGAAAAAAAGGAGGCAGGGACACACATTCTGCCCCAAAACAAAAAAAGTATGTAAACAGCTGATGCCATCCAAGATGATCAGATGTTGCTGATTATCCTGTCCTCTCAAAATTCAGGAAACAGGAAGGAATCAACTATTTTGTCTTTTCAGGCATTATTTCAATCCACCATGATGTTAGAGATATTACATTTCAGGTAGTAAAACTCTGCAGGTATTCTGTCAAGCCCAGCAATATTGATACACATTGCAAGGAGCGGTCCCTCCAAAGGCTTCCCTTAACAGGGAGGGAGGGCTTTCCTTGAGATCAAAAAGGTTGATCACCCCTTATAAAGGGAAATTAATCTTAGGAAGGTACATTCTAGATACCAAGAAGTTCAGTAAGAACCCCCCCTGGGCATAGCCCAGGATTTTTGACCAGGCCAAGAAAATGTAATAGACTATGATAGGATACTCTACTATTGTGGACAGTGGCACAGAGATGGACCAAAGCTACCTGGTTTTAGGGTCCTGATTTCAGTTTATCTTTAATTTAGAGACACATGACCTCTGTGTGAGTATCATACACTTCTAATAATAAAAATTTTGGGGAACCGTTCTGTGAAAATGCACAGGGAAATGAATCTTTTTTCATTTTTTCTGTGACCACTGAACATAATATCCTAGTGTCAAGGCCTTATGTCAATGCCTTCTTTCAAAAGCTGCCATTGGTTTCTATATCATCTGTATTTAAAGCAGGAATTTTGCAAACACCTGGAAAAATAAATCATGAAATTGTAAAAATAAAGGTTTGAAATGAAATAAAAGAGAGACTGACCTAAACTACAGTGAACTGTTTTTCCTTCCCCCACAAAAAATGTAAGTGTGATTGGGTTTTGGTCTCCCAATGCTCATACAATCCCTCTTTACTGTTAAATTCTTTCATGACTCAAAACTGCCCTGGTATCAGTTGAACCTGTTTGAACTCTACAGCCAACAAAGCCTCTGGTGGTCACTTGACTTTCAGCTCATGTGAGTGACACTACCAAATAATTAGTCTGTTATTTTACTTCTACATCTTAAAAACATCTACATTATGTCAAACAGCGGTAAAATCAATTTCTTCTCTTTCTATGGATTTTCCTTTGCATCCTCAGTTTTGCCTCAAACTCCATCTCCATGTGCAGATGAGCAGTGAATTTCCAGCCCTTGGAGGCTGGTGTGACAGTGCACACTCATCAGACTTCAAACAATATGGAATGGTAGATGTAGGTGTCTCTGGGATAGCTGGCACCTGGATTATATTTTTTTGTCCCTAAATTTTACTTGTGACTCACTTTCTTAATACAAGCAGTCTGAATACACTGCTAGAAATGTGTGCTAGCACTGCCCACTCAGGGAATACTTAAATGAGTGAAGTTAAGTCTTAGAAAAATAGTTTGCAGGATTAAAACGCCTTTTCTGAGTGTTCCACTATCACAGTCCTGGAATACATAATGCTTGCCATAAAAATCAATCCAAGTTTTGTTTTGTTTTGTTTTGAAATTACTCTGTACCTTTCCAGCTCATTAGAATTGCATATACTGTGAAGTTTTTTTCCTCCATTCCTCTCTCCTAAATATATTTTCAAATGTAATTTTAAATTTCATAGCAGTACAGAACAAAAGAAAAATGCATCACAGTCTTCCCTCCAACTTTGAGAAAAATTCAAACAATTAAAAAAAATAAAAGAAAGAAAATGTCACATCCAAACTCAGGATGTTGCTGTCACACTCCCACATGTTTAAATCTATGCAGCCGAAGTCATCCGCTTGTACTGACCATGGCTATTTCAGGGAATTACTCACATGTATAAAATCTTGGGAGGTGTAAATGACTCCAGGGCCAGGGCTGTTGTGTTTCATGGGTGAGATGAAATGTGGTGGGCTTGTACAAACCCCATCAGCATCAGAAATAGAAATGCCACAATATTTCCAATTTCCAGGTATCGTTCTTGAAGAAGGAGCACAGGTTGCCGCTGACAAGGTGACACATAGTGGATGGAGAGAAAACAGATTTACGTATAAGTAAACTGCAAAACATATGTGTTTTGGATCTGTATTTACACATACAAACATACATCAACAACTATGTTTATGTACATAAAACCAAATACGTATGTATGTATAGAGAGACATTGATTTTGTTACGCATTCGACATTTTTAAATGTATGGTTTTGTACATACAAACACACAAAGCTGCTTCTTATAGCAGTCAGACACTCTCAATCAGTAATGAAGACATAAAACTTGACCTTTTATTGTTTTTTACTTATTTCTTTGCTTTCTCCTACCACTTTTTCCCTTTTTTTCTTTTTTTTTTTTTTTCCTAAAGACCTTTCACTCAAGTATAAGCTGTCTGCTAGTATCTAAACAGGATAGAGACATTTACAAGATGACCAATGTGCCAAATCAAATAACATTTATTTCACCATGGGAGGGGAAAATCTCAGAAGTAGAGATCTGTTTTTACATTTAGAATATATTCAAAATGTTTGAAGGGAAGCAAAGTAATCTCCTGCAGTTTGCTCTGAACAGAACATACTGTGTCACCAGTAACTCTGCATCCAAAAGCAATAGTTTTACCTCCGTCTTCCTCCAGTTTTCCCCCTCAGTTTTTCTCTTCCTTGAAATGGTTCATGGAGAAACCAGAAAGTTATAAATCAATGAGTTTGCAGTGTACACTTAGATCAGCTGCAGAGTAAGCGGCTTCCTCTGAGAGCGCACAGTACATTGAGCATCTCTGAAAACCTAATTGCTTCCTTTGGTGCATCTGTAAGGGTTGAATTCCTTCCAAAACCAGCCTGCCATCACAGGGATGCTTTGGAGGATTTGACCCTAGCTGTATGGAATTGCAATAAAAACTTTTACAAAGCAGCAAACACTAGCAAAGCTTGTTCATCCACTTCTTGTCTCAGGAACACTGGCCGGCAATGTTAGTCCCTCGGTGTACACTTTCCATCTGAGCTTTTTAAAACAAGAACGTGCCCTGATCTTCTCCAAAATATAAATTATAAGAACATTTGATGCTTTGTCCTTAGATCTGTTCTTTCCAAAATTACAACAAGACTGGAGAGGGCCCAGCAGCCCTGGCTGAGCGGGGAGCTGCCAGCAGCCGGGGGTCAGCCAGCGTGGGCCCAGCTACGAGACGGGCAGGAGGAGGGTCTGGGGAGCTGCAGGTGCCAGCCTGGCCTCGGTGCCGGGGCAGCCATGGAGCAGGTCGCCCTGAGCGCCATCAGGGGCACGGGCGGGACGGCCGGGGATCGGGCCCCGCCAGCGTGGGGCTGTGGGGGGCAGGTCCTGCGTGACGAGCCCCATCTCCTTCCAGGACAAGGTGACCCGCTGGGTGGCTGAGGGAAAGGCT
>JAVJGI010000060.1:68332400-68395858 GCA_035590275.1 Ibycter americanus | reverse complement strand
AATTTTTTTCCCCTCAAAATTGTGAGGAAATAAAGAATCAGAATCTTTCATATAATCAAATATTATTTTGGAAAAAAATCCAGCAAGTTCTTTAGGTGCATGTACAATGCATATATATGTCAAACACTGAAATCAGTGGTCCTCTGCAATGATTAAATTTTAGCAACGTGCTGAGTCTGTATCAGTTTCAAAAGGTATGAGTCAAATTATGAATCGCTGACACTGGTATATACTATTGATCAGCTTGTGTCTTGTGTGCTCAGCAAAAACTTTTCGGCTTGCCAGCTACTCAAAAAATCACCTATCATGGTTTTGTGTGGTGCTGAAGAGAAAGACACATGCTTTCACAGGCTTTTTCATAATCTTTGCACCAGTAGCCCACAAAGCCCGACATTTTGCCCCTTAATGTTGACTTACTTCACAGCCATGTTCTGTGGGTGCATTTCTGCCATCTAGTTTCGTACTTTATTATATTTTCCACTTCTTTAAATGTCCCCTTTTCTTGCTAAATACATTTTATAAATTAAATCAGCATGGTTTGACCCAGCACATATTAAAATGCCATTTGAATCAGTTCCAAATTCAGGTGCTTATAAAAACAAATTTGAGGAGCAACCATAATTCCAATCCCTCCTATGTTATGTGAGCAATTTAAAATTATGGAAATACTTCCAACTTTATAGGCAATTTGAAATGGAAAGCAACCAGAGTTCTGGGCATGTGCTCTGTATATAGAGATTTTGCAAATAGAAATGCTTTTAAAAGTAATTTCCATGTGCACCCATTTACCTCGTTCTGTATATGTTCTAAACGAAAATTGCACATTTATTTAAAAATTTAAAATACTGCCTTTACTGGACTTCTAGCCAGTAAAGAGAACATCTGTGCTATAACTGCAGTCTGTCTGTTCAATTTGTACTAAATTCATGGATCATATAATGGATCTGTATATTTACTGTTCTTTCCATATAATAGAATACATTTTGTGGGGAAAGGAGAAAGGAGGCTAAGCACTCATTGGCTCTGTAGGCAGTAAAATATTATAAAGAAATAAATAATCTTCTACTGCTGCCAATATATTGTTATAAGATAAACATACGAAATCCTGACATATAGACAGATGAGTGCCTATATGTCATGCTTAGCTTTTCTTTGTTCTTTGCACACATGCATGTAATCTTGTTTGGTCAAATCATTTTCCTGCCACAGTGATTCTGTTCTTTACAGGGACTGCCATGGTAGAAGAATTAGGTTCAGCTATGAATATCAATGGCAGAACTTCACTTTAACAATGTCGCTGTTTATTCCTACATTAAACAAACAATTATTGTTCTCGTTTACACCCTAAGCACCCCTACAAAATGTGAAAGGTTGTACAATCAGAAATTAGGAAACATTTCTTTTGCAGTAAGAGTAAATCTTTAGCAAACGAAACCTATCCTTTGTCAATGTGGTTTGCATAGATCTGTAGATTGTCATAACGGTTGCTGTCACTGAGGTTAAATGTTCCAGTTAATCAATAGGTGCAGCAAAGGCATATTAGATCATCTCAACGTGGACCTAGCAGTGTAGACTTACCCCTACATTTTCTGAAGTGTTAATCAATAACAGACAATTAAATAAAAAATTAATAAGAATTTAGTCCTTACCTTCCAATGAGAAAGCGGTGGTTGCACCTGTGTATGAAAAGACATTGAAAAAGGTTGTTAAATGCTTGTGTTTGCAGACTTTTGTCTGATGTTGATCACAAGAGCTCCACTGATGGTTCCCATGTGCCAAGTGTCGTCAGTAGAGTCTATTAGCACCCACCAGCAGCTGGGGAAAAAACTGAGGCTGCTGAGAAGAACCAGAGCCTTCACGGTAGTGGAGGACTATGAAGTACACTGTGTATGACCAGGCAGAAATTTTGAAAGGCAAAGGCTTATGATAACACTGAGAAAGTAGCACAGTGAAGTGTGATTCAGATTTTTCAGGAACTAAGTAATCTGAGATCTAAGATAAAGATTTGGATACAGGTTTTGTCTAAAACAAAATGTAATGAAGGGGTTAAGGGGAAAAATTTAAACATAGGGAGACCAAAGGTGCAGAGAGGCAGAGAGTACAGGATTATATATTCTTCAACAACAAAGATTAAAAGCTTTATTCTCAAGCAAAAGAGAGTCAGTAAAATTGTAGATGTTGAAGTATGTAGATACTTGAAGGAAAACCTGTTCAAAAGGCAGCTAAACAATTCATAAAGAAACATCAATCAAGGGCTTATAAATTTAAAGACATTTTTCTCCTGCAGAGTAAGCTTGTAATCAACAAAATCTGGATGTTAAGGGAATGCTTTAAAAGAATGTTTTTTAGAAACAACACTCCATTTTCATCCTGTCTTTAAATTCTTGACTACACATCCATCAGTGACTGCTGAGAGAATGTGTGACTGGAAAGACTATTGGCCTGACCAAGAACAGCTCTGGCTAAGTTTTTAGGATCTTCATCTACAGCTGTAGCAAATGCAGAACACCAGAAAGCTCAATATCAAACAAGCATACTTCAAACCAGAATGTAAATAATTGTTAATCTATATAACTCTGTGTTCCCATAGGTCAGAAACTTTCCTCTAAATTAGAGTGGTTTCGACCTAGTCATGCCTACTGTGAAATGTCTCATTTGATGACATTCCTTCCAGAGATGTCAGGGGGGTGGACAGAGACTTCTGCCACTTTCTTTCCACAGAGAGCAGATCACGTTATGCCAGCTCTTCAGTGCAGCTGGGGTTTTTAGCATTTTCAGTGGGTCAAACGTAAATAATGCACTCTTATACATATTATATGACTCATGTCATATACTATTAACTCACACGTAGCACAGAGTGTATGGGCTGTATGAGATGGAGCCTTGATCCTTATTTGTCAGAGGCTTAAAAGTCTAACTGTAGTACATGCAATCTGAATTCCTGTTACCCTCTCACCATTCCCAGCATTTCTTTGTGTCTCTGGGGCTCAACTTCTTTCCTTCCAGCTCACAACTGTGAAGGTTCAGAGGTTTGTATTCTGTCAATACTGTTTCCTTTCTGGAATCATAAACTAATCAACACAAACTTAAATAGAAAGAAAGTGTTTTGTGGTTTTTTTTTTTTAAATGGCATGACATTTTCTATTTATTTGTCAGCTTCTTCATTAGATATTCCATCATAATCTCAAAGTAACTACATATGTGCTCCGGGATAATGTCATTCAGCTAGCTGTGGAACTACCCAACAATTTCATCATTCCAATGTCATTTGGAATTTTTATAAATAGGCTTTATTATTTTCTTATGATTTTAACCAGCTCTTTCCCAATCATAATTTGCAGTCAATTTTTGCATTTCAAAACTGAATTCTCAAATGTGACTTAAGAAAAATTATTTGCAAAGCACTTCCACCAGTTATGGCTGTGGTATTTCCCATTCCTCAAAGGCAAGTTCTGCTTCAGAATGCAGCAAGCCACTGGACTGAGCTGCAGTGATTTTGTTCCTTCTTCTGGCTGCCTATAAGCACCATACAAAGCTTACTGACTTCCATGGGGAGTGTCCAGTGATTTCCATGAATCTTTTTCTAGGTTTATAAAAGGCAACTGGTTAGCACCATAATCAATCCTGCTGCCTGATTCTTGTATTGTCTTATCTTTGCCCATGAAGATGGCAGATGAATACTAAAAAAAAATGATGTATCTATACATCTTTTTTCGATCATGTAGAATTTATACTGCAAAAAGAGACTCGTGCAGCTGTAAATAGTTTTGCATTCTGACAACAGTCTGTCATTAATTTATGCTCAAGCGGAGGGGGTCAGCACCTGCAAAACTGCATCAAAATGCTCAAAGACACATATCTTGTAAGAGCATACCACATTTATCAGTCTAACATCCATATTAATAGTCAATGGATAGGACTCTTCACCTTACCTAACTCTGATAGTCTTAGAGTTGCCATCAAATATAAGCAAGGCATCTGTGTCCCTCGAGCTTAGCGCATAGAAACAGTCACTTCAATATTCATCTGTCTTGGGTACCTGTCCCAGATTATCCCTGTCATCTTCCACAGCAAACTTGTAACACCTGACTATCTTGACACTAGACGAGATCTAAATGACCAGCTTAAATTACGTGCTTAGGTTTACACAGTATATTTCAGGTGAAATAATTCCCGTCTCAGAAGCAAAGCCTTGAAAAGTCTTAATGAATACTGATACTATTTTTTTTAATCAGTTCTTCCTATTATTGTAATGGGAAACAAAAATAATGATCTTTAGGATATCATTGACATAACATATGTTTTGAAAATATTTTCTAACTAAAAAATAGGTTTATAAAATATATGAAAATAGAGGATGCGAATTCCTTTTGAAGACTTCAAAACCAGAATCAGTGTGAAATTTCAAAAATTATCAAAGTATCTCTTTTTTTGAACAGCTGCCTCCATACTTAATCTTCCTGAAATAAACAATTTTTACAGCCTTACCTGGAGGAATTTGACAAGTTGAGAATCATACAGCACCCGTATATAGTTACAAGGCACATTTCAAGGATACGAAAGAGAAGAAGAAAAGTCATTGTTCATACAGAATTATGTTGTTACTACCTTTGACTTCAACAGATCCAAACACTTTTAGGCTTTGACTAATTCAACAGATTCAATCTGATTATATTCTATGTCATTATAAATGTCATAGAAATGATTCAGACAGAGGTAATTAAGACAGTCCTATCTGTAAAATTTTTACCAATATGTCTCACTATACCCTGAATACATCTCTAGGTCTCCAAGAATTCAGTGCATTTGCAGTTCACCCTACGAAGGAATTAATCAAGAATTCTGGATGCGATGAAATAGAAAAAGTGAAAATATAAGAAGTGACAAAAAGAACGGGCTCAAGAAAGAAATATTAAAATTAAAGACAGACGTACAGTGTAACTGTTTTGGACACCTTTAGGTGCAGTGAATCTGCTGAAGCTGCCAGTGTCTCTGTGCTGACTCTAGAGGAAGACCAGATGATGAGCTGAGGCAAAATGACTAACATTTAAATGGGTAAAATTAGGGTGAGTTAAATGCCACCTACATGCTTATGAAGGAAATGTGAGACAAGCTTATGAATTGTTAAAACCACAGTCAGACTAAAGATGGTAAGGTCTTGATGAAAGAAGGGGAAAGCAAGAAGGATCACTTCAGCAATTTACTCAGCCACCCCATCCCAGACAGCCCTGCTGTGAATGATGGGGATGATTCATTCAGCCAGTCCCAGTGCCAAGGAAAACAGCTCAATGCAATCTGAAATGAAAATGGGCCGTCATGAAATTGAGGAACAGCACATTTCCCAGGGTGGGTAATATTCATGCAAACCTACACAAGCAGAAAGGAGACTTTAAGACATTTGGTAGATTATTCATCATTGTTTCTTTCAGAAGTGAGTTGGATAACTGCCTTTCAAATGTTAAAGCAAGAACAATCATGTAGTGTGGATATTTGAAAAAAATATCCCAGTGACTTGGACACATAGTCCCACTGGATTTTGCTGAGATCTGAGTGCAGACTGTTTAATCACACCAGCAGAGGAAAACACAAATCTACTCAGTAACGTAGCAAAAGAGCATTTTTGGCATGGTGGCCAGGACTGGGCTGTCACTGAGGGAGGAAAGTTGGTTGTGCAGCTTAGGAAAGAACACACTGGGTAGTAACTATATAAGGTGAAAAGAGATACATAGGAGAGGCAAAGATTGCTGAGGAAATTTAGAACAGCACTGGTCTACCAGTGGATATTTGTATCGGGATGCCAATATTATACTATTATACCAATATTATTGGTTTATCAATATATCAAGACTCATATGAATACCGGGGCATACGCACACACACACACATATATATATATGTATCTCCATAGTCGCACAGAGAATCTCAGCTCAGTTCACCAGTTAGGGTAATTGGCTTGATTGTCTTTGGTGTAATGGTGGAAATGAAAATTTGTCAGCAGAAAAACAGGTGTATTGAACACATGCTGCTCAAGTGGACTTCAAGTTAGGTGCATGCCTATGTAAAAAATAAATATACGTTTATGCAAGGGCCTGAACTTTATTGCAGAAACTGCTGCAATAAGATTAACTCAATTAATGGCTGTGCAGACTTTGCTACAATCTACACTGAGCTAAAACACATGTGTCTGGGTAACCTTGGATCCAAACACCTGCAAACCTGTTTGCATTTTATTTAATCTATTTATTATGGTTTTATTCTATTTATTTTGATTGGGTGACATTTGTTTTTGTACAGAGCCCCAAGTATTTTAGAGACAGAAGTAATATATACATAAATGTTTCATTATTATTGCTATTACTATCACCAGTGTCTGTAGGTTCAGGAAGTGGTCTGGAGAACTTTCCCAGATGTTAAGCAGAGTTTATATCAGTGAGCAATGGGCAAGAGAAATGGGATAGAACAAAAGTGACATGAAAGGAGCAGCTGCAGGAGTGAAGGAGAAAATATCAAAACTATTCAAGGACTAGATTTGACACCTTCTGAATCTGCAAGAGACCTCTCTACAGTGGGGAAAAGCAGCATGATGGAGTGTGTGATTTAGGTCCTGATTGCTATCTTATATTTTTAATGTCACCAGCTAATCTAAGCCTCATTAGCATTATCAGGGAGAAGGAGGAAATATGGGGCACATATGTCAGCTTTAGAGGCAGTGCCTAAAGCTTCTACACATGATTTCTGTGTTGCTGAAATATTATTTCCTCTCAACACGTTCGAGCCAGCTGCTTCACTTGGAGTCCACGTCTAAGACAAGGCCTTTTTCTAGCAGTGGCAAGATCAGAAACTGAGTTAACTTGAAAGGGTAATTGTCAATAACACAGAGAAGCCTTCACATAAAACTCACTTCATGAGACTACAGCACGGTGAATGAGAGAAGTGTGACTAGATACGTGGGAAAAGTAGAGGAGTATTTGGAGACATGGCTACAAAGCTGATTCTACTAACAACATTTTAGGGCCTGCACTAGAGTTGATTATGGAGACAACATCTGCAACATGCTTCCAGGGTTACTGTCAACACTCCTTGGAGACTAAACCTGGCGATTCTCTGTTCGCTGTGACCGAGTCACAAATTCAGGCACTTTTGCTGAACCTAAGTAAACAATTCAGCACTTTTGTGAAATTAGTCTTTTTCTCCCATCCATTATTTTTTTCTTAGTCAGCTAGTTTCCATACATCCATCGCCTTCTGCAGTTTCTTGATGACTGCATGCACAAATCACAGGCATGGGCCAGGAAGGGGTTCTCAGATGTACCTGATGTTGCAAAAGCCACTAGTTCTAATGGGCTATCTGATATGCTCATCTCACATCGAGATCCTTTGCTGGTTGAGGGCCACTGATTGTTAACATACACGTTGAGCCTTTTTCCAGTGGGATGATATTTGTACCATGTCATTCCCTGACTTAATCATATGGTAATGTTTTTGTTTTCTGACTTCAAAACCTGTTTCTGCCTTTATGAAAACTATTTGTTTTCTAAATGAATTTTCCTTTGGGATTAAGCAAACCTCTATTAACATCCTGTGATTTGGTTTGTATGAAAAGCCACTTGAAACCTCTCCAAAACACTGTCAAGAAAGTAGCTAAAAAAGTGCAAGTAACTACTTCTTTCTTACACCCTAACTCCTTCTTTTCTTACCAAAAATCCTTCAAAAAAATGAAATAAACTTCTACAAAAATTTGAAATTTGAGTGCTCTTTTAAAGTAGAGAAATGGGTAATGGAAGAAACAGAGAAAAATAAGCTGAATTTAGTTGTATTTCTCCATATCTTTTTAATCAGCATTTATTCATACTTGGAAAACCAATTCCCTTTTGAATACTTCCTTAACATTAAGGCCAGAAACTTTCATCAACATTTTACAAGCATGACTGAAGCTAAACAGCATACTTTTACCGGATGGGATCAACCGAGTTATAACTTCAAGGAGATAAGTTTATTGCAGCTGAATGCAAAATTGTGATGAAAAGAGAAATAATTTGTATATTCTGCTCAGAGATGCATCAAAAAGGTGAGCTGGTTGGTGCTTGGATTCAGAGCTGGATGTTCCCAAAGAATTTCGGGGATTGTGTGGTACTTTGAATGTCTGTCATGGAATTTTTACCATCAGTTTGGAGAAGATTGTTTTGTACAAAGTTATTTCTCTGCAAACCTTGAGTCATTTGGGTTGTGACTTTTATGTAAGAGAAACATACATGGTCAAATTAAATGTTCATCTAACCCAGTCTCCAGTTTCTGACATGTCGGGTAGTGGACATATTGGGGACGCTGTATGAACATGGCAAGGATATAGTGGCACTTTGCAGTGATGGTCCTCCAGCTTCCAGGGGTATCGCCCAGCTTCCAGGACTTTCTGTGCCAGAAATTGTAATCTTGTGGTTTTCGGAACATTACAAAATATCATGATTGAATACAGCTTTTTTTTTTTTTTCTTTTTGTAAATGCATTTCATGATCCCCCAAACTATTGGAAGTATGCACACAAATTTTTTATACTTGATCATGGGAAGCATACATAATTCTCTCTTGTAACTTATCATATGTCACAGGAATGCACTTCCTTGCAAGTCTCTGCATTTTCAGGTTTCTAGCAGAAGCTGGAGTACTTCAAATATATACACACTAAAAAAAAAAAAAAAAAAGAATGTGTTGCTTGGAACAGTGCCCACCTTAAGGCAAGAATGAATTATCAGAAATCTCATAGGAAAACTTATTCTTGTGAGATTTTTTTTCCTTTACTTGTAATAAGATTCAGCTACTTTGTACTTTTCTCAGATATTTCATACTTACAGGACAAAGATTACTCTTAGCTTAATATGAATTTCAGATTAGATTAGATTAAGATAAAAAGAAAAAATTAATGGATCAAAGTTTATACCGAGGTACTATTCTACTGTTATTAATGAAGAATAATGAATTACATACATAGATCCATTTATGTATAAAAAGTGCGGACAGGAGTCTGCTATGATGAAAAGGCATAGGTAGTATAGATGCATATATCAGGCATAGTTTAGTGTTTTCCTCATGTTGCTCTGCAGATTAATGTAGGACCTGGCTTTGCAAGCAAATGGAAGTCAAAATTCCCACCAGGTCCCTGACCCTGATCATCTGGAAGCTAAATCCCCAGAGTCCTCAGATCTCTCTCCAGATGCAGCGTATAGCTGTGCATATATACACACATACGTATATAACATATAAATATGCATTATTAGATTTTTCTTTTTATATCTTGGTATAATTTTACATTTTGTATGTATTTAAGCTATAAAACAGACACACAGGAGGGACGAAAGTCTTCATATATGCATTCTCCACTGACTACATTGATCTTGATGAAAGAAATGGACCATGGCCATGTCTCTGGCCCTGAGAGGTGCAGGCACAGCGCAGCTCACATTCACCTTCCCCTGAGAAACCAAGTCCTCTGAGCACTGGCTAAGCATTGGCTAGAAGCGGGCTATGTGGCACAGACCAAACCCAAGTTAGAGCCTGGGCTAACAACGCTGCAGCGTTGAGAGGATGGAAGTCCCCAAGCCCATGTACCATAATGGTTCTTACTGGCTTTTCCAACAGGCAGTAGCAATCTAGACTCATGTGGCTCCTGATGATGTTATTAAAAAAAGCTGTAGGGGAAGATCAGAAATAATTCATCTAGTTATGTTATAACCAGTCCTACTGGAAGGCTTGGGTGTACAAAGGCAGCAAGGCCATTATCTTAATTTATGTGGTTTAAGAAAGTCGTTTCACAGCTAACCTTGGAAAAAGTGAAGACCTTGTCGTCACTTTGTTTTCTTTTAGTATAAGAGTGGGTGGCTATGTTTGTTGTGGAAAGCTTGTAAAAGTAAACAGTGCAATTATTTTAATCTCTTAATATGTTTGGAATTATGGCTCATGGCTGTTAAAAACACTCCAGTCACTGGGGTTTGCATAACACATATGCCATAGAGTCAGCAAATGTCTACCATATGAGCAACAAATGTAGAAAAATAAAATAAATTCAGAAGAAGACCTTTCCAACCCTGGATACCCAGGAGATAAGAGAAGCAAAAGTGACAGCTGTCTTCAACAAGAGAAAATCTATTCATATATTGTTTTTCAAAGGTTTCCTCTAAGCAAGGAAGATTTATTTTATCATGGGCATGCCAGACATGCCATGATGTTAGGAAAAATATTAGAAGAGTTATCTGAGACCCAAAACTCCACCATACCATGAGTCAGTTATTAAAAAAAATAATAAATGGATACTTCAATCCTCAAGCACGCAAGGGAAAGTAGAAACAGCTTTTGCAGTGTTTTCTCCTTTGTTCTAGAATGCATTAATTTTCTACATTAATCTACAAAGTAGATTAGAGCCAGAACATGACATCCTTATTCACATTACATAATAATCTACTCATTCCCATGCAGATTAGTGGGAGTACTTCTGGACTAAAAAATGCCATTCAGAGGTAGTTAGGTATTGCAATTTTACTGATTGTGATTAGGAAAGAACAATACTGTTGGGATAAACACCATTGGTGCTTTTTATTAAAATGACATATATCTTAAGCCAGAATATTACATTTGTTTATTACATGGTATATGCAAAGATACTGAAGAATGAGAGCTTTTCTCTATGTCCTAGCTAGGATTTCTGCTGACTCCTTCAGTTCACTAGGCAGGATTTGGTACAATATTACTTAGAAGGCATATGTTAAGACTAAAAAGATAAATAGGACATTACTTATTCACAGAGATATTAATGAGATTAAATTTTTTTGAAGATAATGGTTCTCCGTATGAATAAACTCACTTCCTAAAACACAGTTAGTGTACAAGAATACACTGTATCTTCAAACCAGAGGTACGGGATTGGACCACATCAAATGCCTCTTGCTGGCCTCTGAAAATATCAAAAAGTTCCCATATCACCTCTTAGTCTACTCCTGATCCCCTGGTCATCCATCTTGCACAGATACAGCACTCTTCTGTGCTATTGTTCAGTATGAACCTACTTGTTTATTCATTTTTATTGAAACTTTCTCTTTTATCTTTTCTAGAAACCAGTTTTGTGATTCAATAGAACATTAATACAAAAAATATTTTTCCTGGATGAATTTCTAACCCCCCCTCCCACAAAAAAAAAAAAATCTACAAAAATGAAAACAGCAAACACAAAAGAAAAGAAGCAGTCGCCACTTTTGTGAAAAGTAATTAATAATTTCCCAGAAAGCACCCCACAAGACTTTTCAAAAGCTGGCAGTATTTTTCTTCAATTGATGATTACTGTGTTTAGAAAGCAACAAAGAATAAACTGAACATCACATCAAGCACTAAGCGAGTAGCCTCCAAGGGAGGCTAAAGACAGATCACCATCTATAAATTTACAACACAGCAAGAGAGTACAAATTCCAGAAAACAGTTGTTGAAATACAGCATTAAACTCCTTTATAAATCATTTTTAGTAGGGCTCTTACAGGTAATTAAACAGAGGGAAAAGCCATAACAATTTGAACTAGATTTGGGACTATATTTTACAATATATTATGTAATTTCTTGGTCTACAAGAAAAATTTCTCCTTGAAATTTATATTCCAAGTGAGAATAATATAGTCCGTAAGCGAAAGATAGCAGGAATAGCTTGATAAATGGAAGCAAAGATATTGTTCTCCCTGAAGTTTAAGATAAAGTTTAAAAGAGTAAATAGGAACAAAAATGTCTTTTTTCTTTTTTCTTTAACACACCAAGAAACATAAATCACAAATGACCGAAAAGGATTGCATCGTATATGATACTTGTTTAAAATATTGCTTGTTTAATTCAGCAGCATACAGACTCAGTCTCTTGAAGTAGTATAGACTTAGTAAATCATTCCCAAGGAGAGAGAAGCTGAAACTCAAAGAAAGCGGGGACCAAGCTAAGGAAAACATGACTGCAAGGAAGTTTTCTCAAAATAAGTGTTCATTTCTTTTAAAATTGATCAATCAAAGTATTAGAGATGATCAGATATCAGTGGTTTTATATTCCTGCTTGCCCTCATAGGAATTGAACATGTTTTGGAAAGTTAGCTAGTTAACTCTGTGGTGTCTTATTTGGGAAGAGAAAATATAAATACTAGAAGGAAAGATCTCTGTAATAATCGATTAGGATATATCTATTGTTTGTTCTGAAGGATTTAAATATAATATGACAAGACCAAATTACAAAGGAAGAATTCATCACTATCAGAAACTAGAGAATATAAACTTCTGTGTTTTGGCAATTAGTTAAAAAGGAAAAAAAATTATGAGATTGAGGAAAAACTAATAAAGCTATGCAGAGATTATGAAGGTTGTTCCTGAAGATGTGTTACATACGTCTTGAATTTCAACTAACAAGGTTATTCTAATTTTAGCTCACTTCAGCCTAATGTTTCTAAATTGAATTTGGAATAACGTTTTGCATTAATGGCATTTATAGGAAACTGGAAAACAAAAATGACTTTCCCATCTGGAACGCCCTGTGTGAGCAAGCCATGCGGTGCTGCTGGCCCAGTTGTATTCTGTCTGGGCTAAGATTTGTCTGTGCAGGGACTGCCTAAGCAAAGACTCTTGCATGTGAAGGACCTCAGGAAGCAGGAGTTGAGATGCACCCACCCAACAAATACGTTTTCCACTAAAGCAGCTGGAAATGGTGGAGGGCTTTAAAAATTCACCCACTGAAAAAAGAAGGAAGTGGAGTTCAACAGTGCAATAGGGCATAGGTTTGTGTCGGTGTCTATCGACAGACGGGGGTCATGTGGGGCTGAGTGGGAAAGGAGGAATCCAAACATGTTGCGGTCCTGATGCAGATTTTGAGACCTGCTGCTGAAGACAGCTGAAGTCAACAGCAAGCCTTCCCGTGGTTTCAGTGGCCCCCAGATGTGTATTTGAACTTTTGCAGGCCTAGCAAGACTAAACCAAAGCTCTTGAGATTCAGTTATCATTTGTCTGGCAAAAGCTGCTGTTAAATCCATTCAACAACTAAAATGAGACATTGTTAAAATTTCCTTGGCAAGTAACTAGTATAGTGAAGCTGCTTTTCGAAATCACCCGCAACTGTAGTTCATAAGGATCGCTTCTTAATGATATTCTTCCCTGTGAGGGCGGTGAGGCACTGGCAGAGGCTGCCCAGAGCAGCTGTGGGTGCCCCATCCCTGGGGGTGCCCAAGGCCAGGCTGGACGGGGCTTGGAGCAAACTGGGCTGGTGGAAGGTGTCCCTGCCCATGGCAGGGGGGTGGAACTAGATGGTCTTTAAGGTTCCTTCCAACCCAAACCATTCTATGATTCACTTGGAAGTGAAAACAGAGAAAATACAACTGGGCTTGGATATTTGAGAAGACATTTTTAGTCTTAAAAAAGGAAGGAGGTAAATTTGAAGGTCCAATGGCTTCTAAAACATATGTATATATCCATACATATAAATATATATAGTAGATGTATCTATACACATATATTATATATCTACATCTACGTATCCAAGATTATTAAAACATTTTCCCAAATCGTAAGAAGTTTCTTTTCTCTGAAAACAAACCATTAAGCACTCTGCAAGTGTGCCAGTTGCTGCTTTAAATAAAAAGAGAACCACTGACATTGTTTCCAGCCCGCCAAAATAAACCGACCCTGACTGCTTAAGATGTAGACCAATGGTACATATGTGTGTGATAACCCCATTCCAGAGTAAATCCAGCCACAATATTAAGGAGTAATTTGAATAATAAAAAAGTTTCATTAACTGTAAGTCAAAACACATTTTATGCCTGGAAGGGAATTTTGAGCTTTCTTCTTCCTGCCCCCTTCCTGTACTCTTCATTACAATATAATCAATTAGGAATGAGCTTCAACCAAACCTAGGATGCCAAGCAGCCCTGAACACCAAAGAAAATTTGGAATTGTGTATAGTCACAGTCAGTGGATGATTACACATTTCTGGCATAATTTTAACAAACCCAGTTAAAGTGTGCTTTCACCAAACGGTAGATCTCACATGAGTGGAACGGCTTTTGCACTTGACTCAACTTTGATTAGTAATAGCTTTCTCTGTGATCTCCTACCCTTTTCTACTTGCAAAGTAATGTGCTATATCTTTAATCTCCTGTGTAATGGTTTATGCTACAACGTTTAATTCACATTTGCAGTTAGCCAGAATGCTACGGTCAGCAATCACAATTCAGCTGGAAAGCAACAATGCATTAAGCTGTGATAAATTAATCACTTGGAAACTTGCGAACATGTCCTAAGGAACTCATGGTTGTCCCTTAGCATAGTATTTTTTCCACTCTATCATTTTAATGGGTTTAGCCTCTCAGCACTATTGTGACAAAAGCAAAACCTCTTTTCTTTCCTTTTTTTTTGTTTAGTAAGAAAAGTTGAGGCACAGAGAGGGATAGTTGCATAGGATGTATATGTCTGAAAAGGAAATTAAGGCTGAATCGTTTCAATCTTAGGTGAATTCATTAACTACTGGACAATCCTTCCACTCGGGTTACTTTCAGGCACCAGTTTTTAGGCATTTGGGAGTGTGAGGCGGGAGAGGAATTGTATTACCATTAGGAATGAAGAAGACCAGATTCAGATAAAATAAGGATTGGCTGAGATCCTCCCTCAAACCTCATAGTCCTTCTGAGGTTTGAAAAAGTTTAGTACACTCCTTTTATTTTCTTCATCTTCTTCAATGGCACTTCCTGATCCTGGCAGGGAACAGTAAAAATACTATGTAAAAATCTGCGGTTTGAATAAATTTTGCCAAGAGTACAGTCCTTTGGTGTTTTTGTTGTGTGTTTTGTTTTTTTTTTTTTTAAGATGATTTTTATTACGTTTCTATAAACAGAAAAGGCAATACCAGCAAAGTACACTCAGATATAACAGATATCTGAGCATCAGGCCTAAAGAATGCTGTGGTATACGGACTAGATACAGAGCTCCCCGGGCTCCTGGTCTGCAGTCGAGCCCTTTGGGTGGACACTGGCATTACACAATGACTTCAGGAAGGCTCTAGGGACCCCATGATTTTGAGTGACATCACAGACTTAAAACTTTGCATGATGGTTGTCAACCATATGGAAAAACATGTAGGTTGGAAAGAAAGGAGGTACAAATTCACTACCAACAAAATCTTTCCATTTTACTGATGTTCTTTTGAACATAAACTCTGACAGTCATAGAAACATCAAAACCACTTCTGAGATGTCTGGATCAATCGTATGTTGGTTACACATTTTTCAGATTATTGGCAAAATATTTTTAAGAGCACATACATGCAAGCACATCCATATTGTCAACATCAATCTTCTTCTGGAAGTTCAGAAAACAGAGGAGCATCTCCCTGCAATGTTCGAGTGAAATTGTGCTTTATGAGCATAACATTTGACACCCAAGAAACTCTCTAAACTGTCATGACAATTAAGTTTAGGTTTTTGCGATCAACTGTACTCTTTTTATTACTTTGAGGTTTTAAAAAAGTCATACATGTGCTTTTTTAAAACAGTCAGTTTTAAGGTCTATTTCACAGGTGCTTTTTTTACCTAGGAAGTCCACCTTTTAGTATCCATATATGATAATGACAAGTAAGAGTTTGTAATTGAAAGATCCTAGAAGTTTTTTGATCTAGATGAAATGAGTTACTGCTATCAGCCCACCATCTAGAAACCTCAGCAATTCAATTGGCACTAATTGAAATGGTAATTGATAATGTCAGATCAAAGACCGCAAAACAAATGAGCCTCAAATCTGAACTGTTCCCTTATCTCCAGAATTTAGATTTATGTCCTGGAAATGCTTATTGACACAGAAATGCATTTGTTGGCAGCTCCATTGGAAAAATTACTGGAAGTGTATCAAATAAAACTGGAAGAAGTATAAAACTGGAAGAAGTCATGAATGTATTATAAGGTATAACTCTGCCCTGGTAGGAAGGAAAGCAAAATGTCCAGATGCTAACTGTCACTGCAAGACAGGATTTGTTTTCCCTAACTTTAGATGTTTGCAGTGTAAGCTTCTACTTCTAAGCTAAAGTTTCCATTTAGGTGTCTAGTAATTGGCACTTAGTGCCATTTTTAATGACCCATGAAATCCTGTCTGGTGTCCAGCTGCTGCTCCAGAAGGTCACGTGTTTTCTGTGAATCTGATGTCATTTTTGCCAGCTACACATGAAGGTTTGGGATGCCGTGGAGCATCTCAAATGGCAGTAGCTACCAAGGTTGAGGCAAATGAATTATGCTCATGGTGTCTAGACTTTTTAGGGGAGCAGAGATCATTATTCAAGAAACTAGTCTCCCAGCTCCTGGCTGTAATGGTGAGGGGTTGCCCACATGTAGATAAGCAATGCCATTTGAGATACCATAGGATACCTGGCCTGGCCTCCAGCTGCCTAGGAGCCCACAGGTCTCCCATAACTGATGTCCCTTGGCAAATGTCACGGACAGCCCGGGGCACTCACGTGGCACAGGATACCTCTATGTGGACAGCTGAAATGAGCCAATATATCTCTGAATTAAAGGTGAGTTACAGCTCACCTTTAACTTTAGGTGAAGTGAATCCTGTAATTTGTGTCCTTACTTGGGTGTACCTTGTGGATGTATTCTGTGATTCAATATGAGGAATCCAGGCAAAAGAGAGGACATCAATTTTCCATACTGTGGGTACAGCACTCCCAATTAGCTTTGAAAATGAGGATGTAGAAATGAGAATATTAGTACATGTGGATCTCAGCAGTTTAAGGCTCTAACCTTAACCTCTATAGAGGGTTATTTAAGTAGCTGACTTGGTTGGATTATTTACATAAATCTGTCTTTGGAATATCCATCCTGAGCTACCGTGGTAAACTTAAGCACTCAGACAAAGCAAATAAACAAAGACACAGAACTTCGCGTCAAATTTTCAGCTGAAGGAAATTCAGCACAGCTATGTACCTGGCTAAGAATCAGCCTTTTTCATGGAAAACTGTCTAGCAGAAAATCCATTTGCACAATTACTGAGGGGATGTATGTACACATGATACCTGGTGTGTTTCAGAATGAAGCCGTAGGACAGCTGAGTTTCCTACACTTGTAATTTATTGAGGCTGTGATGCAGAAAGATGCTTAAGCATCTGACTATCTTTCATCATTGCTATGAAAGGGAGTAGTCCTGCAATCCCGTAAGGATTTAAATAATCTTATTCCAGTTTGTCAGAAAACTACTTTGGCTGATCTATTAAGCTGCTCTGCCTGGCTGGAAAATGCTCTGCACTTTCATGTCCTATGTCATTCCAACCGTTCTGTTCATTTTTCTCATTAATGAGAATGCTTTCAGAGCGGTTTAGATACAATCAAAATATTATGATCTCCCCACCTTCAAGGTCTGACAGAACATAAAGCACAGGCCAATATAGCTGACCAGCCAAAGAATAGATTATCTGTGATAGATAGATAGTGTCATGTTGCTGTTGCAAAACAATTCCCTGCATGTGTGAGTGGCAGGAGGGAATGTGTTAGGGAAATAAACTTGCAGAGAAAATGGGATAGATTTGTAAACACAGAATGCTCATCTAGGAGTTGCACAACGTAATAACTTCCTGTGAATGCCACTTGAAAACCTACTAATATACACAAAAAACCCCTTTTAAACGAGGATTGAATTATAAGATGACAACACATTTCCTAAGTGAGTCCAGCTTCAGAGGCTATCAAAGGTCAAAAAAGGTGCCAATCTATGAATGAACAAAAATGGGTGTTAAAATTTTTCAAGATAGCAGCTACTTCAGACATAAAATTTATCTTGATTCATTGCTCTCATAAGCAGTGAACAGTTCTATATTTCCCATGTAACAATGGATAAGGTTTTTCTGGTGGATATTAACTACAAGTATACAGTGTTACGTTTGTATTTTATAATGATCAAAAGCACACTAAAGGAGTCTAAATATGAGCAGTGCCATATGAAGATAAATGAGACTATAGTGTATATGCATATAGTTCCTTCTCCAGAGTCAAGGAGGTGATTAAGTAACTTAATGAATGACAATGAAAAGACAAAACACTGTAGTAAATACAACCGCATTAACAATCAAATCTGTTCTTGTTCAAAGCCATATTTAGCGTGCGAGGTCTCCATCCTCACACTGCATGCATTACTTCTGCTTCACACTAAAGCAGCTCTATTGCTTTCACTTAAATGGAGCATGTCATTTTCTCAAATAAGTGCCTGACAGTAAAAAAACAAGCGTATATGGAACATAGCATGAGAAAAACAGCTTCCTATTCTGATTTGTGCCTTTGATTTCACGAGCCCTATTTCTGTCAATAATCACATTTAGAGCACATCCATTGCAGGTCCCCAAAGCACTGCATTTATATAAGTGAACAAACTCCTGTTACCAAAACGGAGTCTTGGCTTGGTTCCACGATTCAGCTGACGTTAACACACTTGGCTCTTGAGAAAGTACAGCAGGTAGATTGTGTTGGGGCTGGGAAACCAGGATCTGTGGGCCCACATTTCAGGCTCAGGCAGCAAAGCTGGAAATGTGAATTTTATCCTGTCAGTCCAAGTTCTTTGGGACCTGACTGTACCTGAGGTTTCTCTCCTGGAGCTGTGACACAGAATCCAGCCTCTCTCCAAGTTTCAAGAAATGCCAGGACTCACGTACCATGGATTGCCAGAGTTCCTACGAGGGTTGAGTGTTACAAGAAGTGACCAGAGGCTTCACTGGCATGCTCCTGAGTTCTCATTCCCCAGCTATCAACACTAGGTTTCTCTTTTGCACACTGAAGTTCCTGCCTAGGACATTTGCCTGGATTTCCTTTTTACGAACAGCCTAGGCACAAACAAGAAATTGCTAAAATATCTGAGTTTCTGGGAGACTGGCACATTTGCTCTGTTCAGTCTAAATTGTAAATTTAAAATTTTCTGATGGGTCAAAATAGGGTCAAGGAGTTTGAGGGTTTAATAGTCTATATTTAAAAAAAATAATTCCTAATTCTAGTTATAAAACCATTTTGCCATGACTACATAGTTTTCATTATAGATCTTGATTCCATCAGCATCATAGTTTATCACTAATTGACAGATCATGCTATAACTGTTATTTCCTGCTAGCAATTAGGAATTTTGAAAGTATGCCTCTCTCTTTGTGTCCAAAGAAGTTTCATCAACCTCAGAAGCATTTGTATCAGATATATGGGGAGGGAATCTATTCAGTTTGAGTGTCAGGAGGAGACAGTGTTGAACAGATTCCTCAAATTAATTAAATGTTTGCAGCAGCCTTCGCATTCCACTGTGGGTTACTCCAAAAGATGGCCCTTTCTTCACTCCTGAGGAACACAGATGTGAATTGATATGGAAGTAACTGAGATTCCTCTGTGCGTTTGAGAAAGTTGGATTAGAAGTGTGATCCATCTCTTCTCTGATCTCACAGAATGTAGAAACATCAATATCAGCAGTAATTAATAGAAATCATGATGTCTCACTGAAAACTGTCCAGATTGAATAAAACTCAACCTTACTCATCTCTACATCTTTACCTAGTCTCTTCTGGGATGGAATTGTTGTGTTTGCATCATGGATGCATAAGAAAGGCATGCAGATAAATGGCCATACTTTAATGGTTGTATGAAGTGTATGCAAAATAAAAAAAAAATTGCTGTTCCTGCTAATCCTTCATTTAACTGAAGTTAACTGAAGCATGGAACCAGGGTTAGGAGAGGGATATACAGCAGAAAATAAAATATGTCAATATATATATGCATTTAAATGTAGGAAAGGGTGGAAACGTACAGTTAATAAAGACAATGTGACATTCCTCTCTTTCCAGTTCAGAGTAAATAAAACAACCTTACTTTCTTTCCAACAAATCAATCAAACTGCACCACAACTACAGTGACACCGTATTGTTTCTTATGGCTTTCAGAATGAATGTGAAGTTATGTGTGTTTTGCTTGGCACAACTGAATCTTCTCTTCGAATCCCACCACCCAGGTCCCAAGCCTTATCTTTCTCTGCCAGAATTCCTTGCAAATCATTATTTTTCAGTTGAAGGGTCTCTCTGAAATCTTTCCTGCACGTCTCATTGCAGGCATCTGGAGGGACATTGTGTGTTTTTGGAGCACGAGGAAGTGCTGTCTGTTTTCAGCTCCCTTGCTGTCTACACCCAGCAGCCACCAGCATTTTTAAAGAAAAGTTGGAAGGTTTCCCTCAAAATCCTTCTCCATCTAAGTTTAAAATGCATAAAAAGATATGTGACAGTATATCACCTATGGTATACAAGTCTTAATATTAACAGATCATATACCATCCAGAAATAAGGTGGCCTCTATTAGGATCTCCCCCACTGCAGCCTTCTGGTAGGAAGAAGAGAGCCAGGAGCTAGAGTGATGGGCTGGGGCCATGATCCCACCAACAAGCGGTGCAGTCCCACAGTGCCCTAACAAGAAGAGCAGGGTAGGTTGGAGGACAGTAACCAGGGTCAGCCAACAGTCCAGTGACCATCAGGGAAGTCTGCTGTGGTGAGAGAGACCACAGGTCAAGCTAGGAAGTCAAGGCAACAAAGCAAGGTCAGGATAGGCAAGTGAGGCATGGGAATGTCCATAGTGAAGTCCAGGCAAAGACCAAGACCAAGGGCATGGCTGAAATGCAGCTTCTGAGGTAAGGAAGCAACAGGGGAGGCTTCTCACTGTTTTCTCATGCACTTGGCTGTGTTTGTGAAAGTTTGATCCAGGGTTATGTGGCTTCACCATATCAGAGCTGATATTGAACAGATGCAGCTAAACCCCTAGGAGGGAGGAAAGGGGCTGCTGACCCTGTTGATGCACTTGAAGTCTTGACACCTTCTTGATCACCATGCTGTTTACTTATCTTTCAAAATGTTCTTCTCAGAATGCCCCCAGAATAGACGCTGGGCGGCGAAAGCTGACGTCTTCCTCAGGGGGGATAGGTGAGCGTCAGTCCTGCACAGCTCAGTGGCCGTGGATCAGCTCTACAAGCTGTGTTGCAGACTCTTCTGGATTTTTTCATATTTCTGCCGTGATGGTACAGAAAAACTGAGATCTGGCTCTGCAAGTCATGCTCAGACAACTTAATATGGCACTTAGGATAGGCTTCAGCATCTGTTGCGCTATCAAAGCACAACAGTCAAGGCATGCAGAATCCTTTTATTTCCAGGGGTGTCAGATGTTATACAGCTAGAGGAGAAGGGCAGGATCTGTTACTGAACTGCTTATCATAACTGATCCATTCACTAATCATTTGTGACTGTTGGACTTCTATGCCATTGCAAATTCTTACCTCTGTTTTAATAGGTTATTTAGACCAATCCTTGTGGAACCAACCAGTGGAATTCATTGCTGTAAATGTTCATGTATAAATATCATTATTCAGAAACTAAGACAATTATCATATGAATGGAAACAGATGCCAATCTAGATCCATAAAACCTTTTCCAATTTCAACATTTGTGTGCTTTAATCAACATTCAGGCAAATGAAATGATTGCTCACTTAGAATTCTGTCCTTTTTTACTTTTTGTCCAGTTTGGTAGTAAATATAAGTTTACACCATCAGTGTTGCTTTTATGCATTGTGGTCATGCTCCTGCTTTCTCTTCTTGGCTTCAGTCATCTGTAGAAATGAACAATATAGAAGGGGACTTGTCAGTGTAATTGGTCTGTCACTAATGTATGTTGCAATAAAATAATACTAAAGATTAAGGAAAAGGACTGTTCACAGTAATGAAAGCTAAGTGTTGAATTTCTGCAGTAGAGTTTGTGAGATAATGAGTTCTGGCAGAGAAATTCTTGGGATTTTGTGGGTTTTCTTTAAAATTCAGTACAGCAGCAGTGGATGTAGTTGCTTCACTTGACTGAGTCCCATAGTGCCTTAAAATGATATTTGGTGTCACAATATGTTTATTTCAGCTACATTAATTGCATGCAAACATTTCTGTTTGGTCACATTGGAAAAATAAGATTGCCGGGAGTCTTCTTTATGCTCATTTCTTCTTCCAATTTCTTGTTTGCTCGAGGCAAACGATTTTCCGAGAACTCATCTGTGATTAAAGATGCAATAATTCTTCCCAGAAAAAGCAACACCATCCAACAGTATCACATTCCCACTTCTTAATTAAGGTTCTGTACTTTTGTTATTCATTGACAGTAACCAACATACTCATACTTCTGCATAATTACACCACAGGTTATTTAGAGTCTGTGCATATATATGTGTTTGCCATTTGAAACTCACATCCATCCAAGTCTGACAAGTCATTTCAATGAAACAAAACTAGTCTTAAAAAATGCCTTAAAAACATACTAACCTATGGGTAAAGGCAATTGAACATTTTAGGGAAACTGCATTTATGGAGACCATCATCTTTCCACACTAATTACAGAACACAAATGTTCATAATATAAATTTGGGAAATGTACAGTAACAATTGACATAAAAATTATTGTAAAGACAATGTTGAAATTCTCCTCCTAATATTACTTAATATGAATTGGGGTTAGTCAGAATAGTGTGATCTTCGAATGTCACACTGGGATTTAACATAACTTTTTAATGGAAAAGTTTCCACAATAAACAACAAAAAGCAAAAGCGTGACCATAATAGCTATGGTCTAGAGTTCATGAAAGAATTTGTAGTGATGCCTAATTTAAAATGTCCTGTGCATCCGCATCTGTCAGGGCACATCTTTAACAAAAAGCACTAGAGGCTCTTACGACCAGCGAGAGTTTGCCTCCATTTAAACATTTAACTGAGACTTTTAAGAAAAGGGTATGGTCATTGCAGACTCTTCATAAGAGTTAATGAGGACAAAAAGAGACCTGCAGAGGAAGAACTGGCTGTTAAGTAGATTGAAAAAACCCTGGTATATACATGGAGTTGAAACACCCGCTGAAATGCAGAACTTTCTATTGCCTATTGACTGGAACCTGAAGTGGAGAGGCAGGAATCCAGCCTCTAGAGTACCACTTCGCCTAATCAGACATGTTCTCCAGCTTAAATATTTCAGTGACTGTGTCAATTCAGAATTGGGTTTATGTTGTCTGACAAGAAGGCACCTTGGATTCTACTCCTCCCTCAGTCTGGAAAATTACAACCCATTTCTCCGAAAAGTGACCTAATCTCCTATAACTGAGATTACAAGCAGTCTACTCCTATCTGCTCCTCCTGCTGAGAATATATCACTGTGCAGAAACTAATACAGGGAAAAAGAAAAAAAAGAAAAATGAAAGAAGATTGATTTTAGCTTAGCTACAACAGCATCAGCTTGGATTGGGCTGGGGATAATGCCTTAAAGTTAAATTCAGGAGTTTCAAGAATCTCACTGCCACCAAAGTGCTGATCTTTTACACCCATTTCCTTTACAGGTCTGGCACTTACGTACCCAGTGGGGACTGGATATACATGTGGTACAGGAAACATTGGGAAAAATCATCACCAACTTCCTGCTGCACCAAAGACAGTGCTGAATAAAAGATATGAAGAATATCTTCAGAGGTATCTTTTAGGTATATTGTGTATAGTATTTATAGTATTTATATTTTAGGTGTATAGTACAGCCAGTGAGTTGGGAAAATCCTATCTTCAAATTAATATTCTTTGTGTTCATATGTGATTCTCTTGCTCTAAGAAAAAAATCTTAATAAGCTGAATTTTGTCACTTTTATAGGGGTCTTTTAGTATTAAAATTTCAGCAACATTTATAGAAAGAAGGGAGAAACTTGATAGATACATTTCAGCAGCACTGGGTGAGGTCCCATTGCCAAATTACAGGGAAATGGGAGAAGTAACAACAACAAAAAAAAACCAAACAAAAAAACAACAGAAGGGAAGAAATGTTTTTTTGAGGACTACCTACAAAACATTTCATTCAGAGCAGGACCTTCAGATGTAACTAGTTATAATCTTCCTGTAAAAAGCAGGAACAGAACAGATTTCACTTTAGGAACTTTCCAGGTTAAGCCAGCTGCTATTAGCTATCCCCACAAAACAGCTAAGGAATGCTAAAGCAAAACCTTAAATATGAACCTAATAACTAATTTCATTTTCTGAGATTTATGAATTGTTGCTCTGTCACTGAAATCAGAATTTATAAGTAAATGTATCTTTCTTAATTTCAAAACAATTTTTGATAAAGATAATTCTGAATAATGTTGCAGCTTCTAAGACATCTCTGTCCTTCAGGGCAATGATTTTTAAGAGCAGGAAACCGAAACACGTTCAGAGTAATCAGAGCACTTGCACAGATTCCCCAGGGTTTCTAAGAAATATCTTGATTGAGCTGAATGAACTACCCTGAGTGCTGGTAATTCATGTATCTAAAGAGAAGATTGTAAGGTAGTAGCTAATATTAGCCAAGAAAGCTCTGTGGCATCCTCATGTTTGAACCATGAGTGTCCCAAGAGAGTTCATAACATCTGCCTAGAACCCTAACAAGGTTAACTCTACCAAATGCTCGGTCAGCTTTTGTAAAATGAATCACGACATAATGGTAAAGTAAGTATTCCTCTTCCCCAGCTTTATGTGCAGAGCACAGAGTTCAGCTATAAATCTATCATCTATTTCCAGATACTTAACATTTATTTTTCCTTTCAAGATTTATAATAATACTAAAGAAAGTGTAGCTTACTCTGCTGTTATCCCATGGCATCCTAGTGATGTGAAACACAAGCAAGCAAACAAGGTTTTATTGTCTGAATAAAGATGTCCAACATCCCTTTAAACGTCTCTGTCTTCATAAATTTCTTTCTAGTTGTATAAATCCACCTAGAAAAACTGTTTCTGTAATGAGACTAAAGTGTAAAACTCATCAGAAAACGTACTTTAATCGGAGTAAAATAAAACTCATGTCTGATTATGCTGTCTTTCTAAAAATCATTGCCGTGATATGCTCTGGGGAATCCCTGCAAGCTTTTTCAGTCCATGTGAATATAAGCTATTGAAGTTAGAATAATAAACAGTTAATTAACTGGTCCTTCCACATGGTAGCTAGCGGATACTGAAATAATATGGAATTCTCACATGTCATATTATCAACTTTACTGCTTTTTGGAAGTTTTGATTTTTGTTTTTTTGTTTTTAAAAGAGAGCATTGTGAATATTTTGAAAACAAATCCAATACGACAGAACACAGATGTTTTATGGACAGTTTATTGTCTCTAGTATTTAATTCATGCTTGGCTCACAGAATTACCCAGTAACTGTTTGCCCTGAAGATTTTTTAGACTAATGAGGAATCACTAAATGGAATTCAGAAGTATGTTCATAACAGTATGAATTTTTTTCAAGATACCATTCCTATCAAATTTTCACTAGGACAGTTTTTGAAGACAAAAGACTTAAAAAAGCAAGTTTTTAATGGATTCTAAACACTATTAGAATCAGAAGTATTCTGTTTTTAAGCTACATTGAGACTTGTATTGTGTTCGTCAAGCTTCGGCGCTAAAATTTATGCACGTAGCCTCAGTCAGCAGGGCAGGTCCATTCCATAGCTCAGAAAAACAAATGGAGACCTCCACCAGGACATTTATCTTGTGTATTCTCAGAGCCTCTCTTCAGAGAGGTTGGATCATCTTCTAGAAGTGCCTGTATCTTTGGACTGATGAAAAACAAATCTTCAGTGATTAATTTAGTCCAGATATCTATTCTGAGCCACGAAAGTACTGCCAAAATGAATCCCACCCTGAAGGAGAAAGGAAAGATTTCTAAACATCTTTGCGTGTTTCTGTTCAGGAGTTTGAATATCGTTCGTATCAATTAGATATACCTGTCCATTTTCTGGACTGCAAACCAGAGACATTAAAGTGCTCATTTCTAGGGATAACACAGGATGTGTGCTCATATCTTTGGGATGCTATTCTAAAAATCAAATCCCTCACACTTACCTTAAGTACTTCCGTAATCTCAGTGAAGTCAAAATTAAATGTGACTTCATGCTTAGACTCACAGAACCACAGAACTGTCAAATTGGAAGGGACTTCTGGAGAGCCCCTACTCAAAGCAGGGTAAACTAGGTTGTTCAAGGTTATATCCAGTTCAATATTGAATATATCCAATAACGCAGACTGTATAGCCTCTCTGGGCAACCTCAAATATCTGTTGTTTAGTTTCACATGTTCCTTAATCTTTTTATTTTAATGCAATTTCTTAGGAATAACTACCTCTTTAGTAATTCTATTTAGAGATACGGCGGCAGCTACTGCAGATGTATCGAAGTTAATTTTAAACTTTCTACTTTAGGTTTTGGTAGCAATGCAATAGCAACAGAAAAGGTGCTGTTGGAATGAAATAATTTCACTTTTGCTTGATTTCTGCAGTCCTGACCTCTTCTGTGCTATGGAAGCAAGGTTCATTAATACAGTAGGCACTGACAAAGTATTAGAAATATTTCCATACTAACAGCATTCAGACACTAGTGGAAATGCATCTAAAATTATAAGGTGTTTTGAGAGCTAAATCCTGCATATGCTGCTTTTTTATAGGCATGGTTTTTTTAGAAAAGCACAGTACATCGGTGAACGTGCTGAGCCGCCCAAATGAAAGATGTTAGAGGAAATCTGTCAATCCTTGGTCTGCATATTCATGGTCTCTAATAAACCGTAATCTCTTCCTCAGCGTGACTCTCCTCCCGTGTGTAATATAGCAAGTCTCCAGCTATTCCAAATCTGATGCACTTCCCTGTGAGCTCTGTACACAGCACTTAGCTGATTGCTGTCAATTGACTGTCCTGCTGAGTTCCCCTGAGTTTCCTCCAGCAGGAGTGGCCAGACAATTGTTTTCTTTAAATGATCGTGCATAGAGACGACAAGCTGTCCTAAAAAGAAAGAGTAAAAATGACTTATAAAAAAAGAAAAGCAAAAAAGGCAGTGCATTAAAAATACAAGAAGAGAGAGAAAAATCAAAATTCATTTAACGGAGTGGTAACAGGCATTCACGTGTCGTCGACTAAAACTGAGCTCCCTTTGTGGTCAGCGGAGAGAATTAGGCATTTCTAAAGTTCAGTTTAAAGCAAATACCTGGAACGGGTTAGGTAAAACATGTTACAAAAGCGCTTATGTCTCCCCATGGACTGTAAAGGGAGCCCAGGGTGACTAGCTCAGCTGGTGACACCTATTAATGTAAATGCTTAGAGTTAGGTGAGACAAATCCCACCCTAACAGTCTGCAAGAGGATGTCTTTTCCAATCCTCTTTTTCTGTCTGTCTCTTTCTGGAATAAGATGGAATTTCTTGGAAAACTGGGTTGTTGGTGTGGTTTTTTTCCTTTTGCAGGCTTTTGGATACATTGTCATAGGAAAGGAAGCTACGATTGCCACAAAAAACTTTTGGGCATATAAAGAGCCTAGGAATGTTCAGGCCTCAAAACACCCTTAACAGCATCAACAACAATGGTTTCCTTTTGTTTCCTAGGATTAAAAGGAGAATTAATTTTATTTTGCTATGCAGACCTAGATCCAGATTGTTGGTTTAATCCTCTCAATTATCTGTATTGACTTTTACAGAGGGAAATAACTAGCAAACTGTGCTGTGCTGTGGATCATACTCACTGTCATTAACTCCCATTACTTGAACAGAGGGAAACTATATGTGGAGATAAAGCCCATGCTGTGTAACCACTGTGCAGGGAGAACTGTGAGCAATGGAAATGCCTAAAGGAACCTGTGTCCCAGCCTCACTGCACGGAAACAGTGCCAGGGCAATGAGCCCAGTGTTACCCTCAGTTACACGGGGTAACAAAACTAGCTTTGGTTCAAAGACGATAGGCTTCCCAGGTTCTCTGAGTGAGGGAAAGGCTTATCTAAAGAGCAGAGGAGAGTTAACTTTAAGTTGACTTTTGGAGGATTCCGATTTTCCCTGTTATGTCATCTTGGGACTAGTGTTCTTCAATAAATTTAGCTTTTGTGAAGATATGTAGGGTCCTACTTTGAGGACTGAAGGTGTATTTCCCTTTTTCAAGGTCAATTAAGTCTAATGAAACAAGCAACAAAGGAAAGCTACATGCAGATAAGGATGCATGTTGTGTTGCTGCTGCTTGTGAACAAAGGGGTAGGTGAGTAATAAAGCTGTACTCCAGTAATGATGCTGAAACATAGCAAAGCACTGGCTAGTTCTCCCTCAATGAGGTTGTTTCATAAGGTAGATTGACTTTATTAAGAATAGAAAGTAACATTATATTTTTCTCTTTAACCTTTTAAGTGCTCATGTTAAAGTCTTTCAAAATCTGTTCTTCCAAATCTGCTTCCTGAGAACTACACAATACCGTATATTCTGTGTTAACAAGCCATCTGACCTTTTTAAAATATGTGCCTATGTAGTCTAATAATATTAAAGAAAAGTTTTCAAGTACAAATGATAGACTGTTTATACCTATACAGAGAGAGAATCCAGTCATTAGGGATGTGGGATATGGGGAAAGACACAAGGCTGTGTAGGTCTGGACTAGAAAACAGCTTCCAATTGCTTCTGTGTTTGGTGCTGTGGAATTTATTAGCTTTGTTCTTGTAAAGTCATAGGAGAGCTGGTAGGGAAGAAATACAAAACTGTTTGAACTCACAGCAGTACCAGGTGCACAGGATTAAACTAAAACTTTTTAAAAGTTCATATCAAGCCGACTCTATGAAGCATGTAACTCTGATCTATCCTTCCCTGGGTGAAAATTCAGTGAAAGGGTGAAAAAAATGATGCACTGTGTAAGTACAGAAGGTTTACAATTTTCCTTTCTGTATTTGACATTTAAATTGGATGGACATGGGCCAAGGACTGGAAGAGTAGTAGTTACATGGGACAAGTTAATATGCATTGGCACAGAGCTTTGTGTTCATGCTTGCTTGCATAGCTCCTGCTGTTATAGAAACCTCTGGATAACCTGTTATAAGACTCATGTACTTCAGCAATCCATCCTGTGGAGGGGTTTACTGAAACAAAATAATAACTTTCTCCCAGTAATGGTCTTTCTAAATGCTTTTTTCCTGCCATTGCAAAGTTATTTGAAAGATCTGATTTGTGCATCAGCTTCAAACCAGAGAAACATGGAGATATATACATACAAGCACACACTTTTTCTTCTCCTCCTTTTCTGTACAACTATAGTATTTAAATTCCTTAAAACCATTACTCCAGCTGGCTGCTTAATATGGCATTTCCATATTCTATATCACTTACTGAAGTAAAAATATTCTGTGGTTCTTTTGATGACCACAAGCTGAATACTAACTTACCATCATAAGGACTTGTTAATACTTTACTATTATGAAGTTGAAAATATCCTTCTTTTTATAAATTGGAGTGTCTATGGTTGGATCCATTATCCATTTTCATTTTTTGTCCTCCTTAAAGGTACACATGTTCCTGCTTCAGTCTCACCAGGTGGTTTTGTAGTTTGTTTCTGATCATGTGGCTGAGTGTTAGTACGTGTATATGTTCATGTCAACCCTCCAGTTATAATGATAACTATTGTGGTCATGGTCAGATTTGTGCAAAGGAAACACCTATCAAAAAGAAACGTTTAATCTCTTTCTTTCTTCAGCCAAACAGTAAGAATTTCTATTCTTTCTAGAAAGTAAACAAAGATCCTGCTTTGGGGTAGGATTTAGATGTAAATTCAGAGATCTAGCTAGAGGGTTGCAGCTAGACCTCTATAGGTGAGTGAGGTATCTAAGCCGCTGTTGGACTCCATGAAGATCTAGTCAATACAGTGAAGAGAGTTGAAGAGGGAGGAATGTGGTACTAGAGTTAGCACATGGTTAGCTCCGCAGCTCTCTGGGCTCACTTGATTTTACTGGCCATAGGTCAGTTTCAGTTTCTTGAACACGAATGTTTAATGCCATATCAGGCAGCATAAGGTATCCAAGATACACGCACAGGACCTGCAGCTAGAATGCAGATTCTGTGTGAGATCAATGCCCTTTCTGAGTGGCAGCTGGAGGTCAGGTGGGAAACTCCAAAGTAATTAAAATGGAACTGTCTACGTTTAGGCAGTTGAATCTCTCTTTAGAGTTGAATTGATTCAACTCTACAATAGAGTGATAGGAGTGTAGATATCTAGACTGTATGAAGGAAGCTAAATCAAGGAATCTGAAGAATCTGGAGCTGAATCCCACCTCTTGAGCTCAATTTGATTGCATAGACATAGGTATTTAGTGTTATTTGACATATCCTAAGATATGCTCATGATAGGGCTGGAGTTACACCATGATGTGCTGGCAACCCTGTTCTCTAGAGCTGTCTCGAGGTTAGATGGGTTAACCTTACAGCATGTCTAATTAGATGTGTATGCCTGCAGCTGAAATGAGCCTCCTATGGTTCATTTTGGGGGCGAGAATCAGTTGCCTAAATGTTGCTTATTTTATAAGCTGTCAAGGTCTTGTACCTGATGTTCAGCTACCTGTCCAGACGAGTGCTTCAGTACCCCCAAATTGTATATCGTACCAGCCAGACTCATATCTTAAGCCATATACTTCAACAATTAAATCCCTGAAGTTTGCAAGACCATAAAAATGTGCCTTGGGCATCAACAGCAATGGGTGCGTGTATTACAGGAGTGTCACAGACTGAGGATTTTCAGTAAGCGGTTAAAAGACTACGTGCTGCCTGTGAGAAAAGTCATTTATTGTGTTGAGAATAACACCACAGTTGGCAGGCCCATTAGTTCCTTTGGTGAGAGTAGCAGAGGTGTTGGACCTCCCTTGCCTTCCCTCCAACACCAACGAGAGTAGTCAATGTGCTGAACGCTGTGGCTGTTCACACCACAGCAGGAGGGTGACTGTATTCCTGGGAACACCAAATTTACTGAATATCTGCAGTAGGTCCATTACGCAACTACTGAAGGGATATAGTGTAGAAGAATGAAGGCAGTAGGTTGATTAGTATTGATAATATGCAGCTGTGGCCTTGCCGCGAAGGTGGTGAGTTGATTGACACGGACAATATGCAGATGTAGCTCGTTCCCGCTAAGTAGTTAAATAGCACTGAGGATGGTGGGAAAGGGGCTGGATGAAGGAGGAGCAGTGTGGTTTGGCCTCTGGAGGAAAGAGTCACAGCATGGACAGTAGAAGCTGACCGAGGGTAAAAGCCTTGTTACAGCCTACTGACCTGCCTGTGTTGCGACAATATAGTATCTGGATTTTCTCTAGCACAGAAAAAAGATGCTGTCAGAACACGACACACCACTGACACAGGCTATTAAAAGCCACCACCTGGACAAGAGAAGTCCGCTGGAAATAAGCAAGAAAATAGACTATTCCCTGTCTTTATTCATCTACTGAGAAGTAATAGGTTTAAATTACAGTGAGAAAGGTTTAGATCAGGCACCGAGAAATCCTACCAAAAGGACAGCTCATTCATGTGGGAAAGGGTGATGAGGTCGTGGCATCTCTGACGTTGGGAGAGATGCATGTAGACATCAGGCCCTATTAAGTGATTGCTGAAGATGCCTTCTCATGGAGTGGTCTATGCTTTGGCTATCAAGAAAAGCCTGTGAATACTGTTAAAGGGAAAACCAGCACAGACAAACACAGACGTACAGAAGACCAAACACACTGCCTGATTCAGCACATTCATTTAGCACTTCTTGCTTGTTTTCTTTCCTTTTCTTTCACCCCTCCATAGAACTGAGCTAGAGAAGACACTGGACTGCTTTGTCTTTGAGAGCTTCTGGGATTGTCATGTGCAGCTTCGAAAAGGGACTGCATCGAGAAATGAGTGGAAAAGAAGTGCTGCATTAGGTACCACAGTTCTCCACTAGTCTTGGATTTCCCTATGAAGATATTCTTACCACTTACATATCATCTTTATTCCCAACTTTTATTAGGCTGGCTTCACCAATATTTTCCATGCATCTTTGCTCCCTTTCTCTGCTGTCTGCTGCCCTAGACCTCTTGCCAGTAGTGGTGCAAGGTTGAGACAGTTTTGCAGCAAATTGGATGTACCAACACATGAAGATAGTAACACCACCTTAGCTATCGCTACCACTTTCGTCTCTCTTCCACTTCTGTTGCTGCTAATATCAGCCCTCTGTTGCTACTCTTTCTCAGCATTGCCTCCATCCATTCCAAAGCTGAGGCAGTGTTGCAGAGAGGAGCTGAACTGAGGAGTCAGAACCATGAGAAGATCAGAATGCCAAGGTCCTATGATGCTGGTCTACCCCACCTACAAGTGTTATCTGGAGGGATGCAGTCAGGTTCTCGATCACGCTGCAGTAGGCATTGTACAAACAGATGCAGGTCTCCCCTCATACAAAATGGCTTTACTTTACTCATGCTATCTATCAGGAGCAGTCCTGAATCATGCCATGCTTGAATCATGTCAAGGTATTTCTGAAAGAGTGCAAATTGACACAAACCAAATGTTTATCAAGGATGTGAAAAAAGAAACAATATGTGTAGCTACAGCACAGTGCTGGAACCGGTTTAGTTGCTGCCATAGGTGCACCATGACAGACCAAAGCAGTGATGTACACTTTCTTTCTAGTCATGTGACCCAAAAAACCATTTTAACATACACACAAACTGGCCTTTCAAATAACTTTTTTTTTTTTTTTTTTGAGGGTGGGGGAAATAGATTGGTTCAATAAAAACCACAGTCTGAGGCTGATTTTGTCTGTGCTTCTTTCTTGTCTACTGCCAAGTTGGGGAAGATCAGGGGAAAAGGATAAGCACACTGTTTTTTCAAAGAAATCAAGCTTAAATGAACTTCGGGCGAAAAAAACAAACAAATGAGCTCAGCTTCAGAAAGTATCAAATGAAATATTTCTTTCATCCTTCCTTGTGACCGAAATTATTTGTTACAGTGGTATTCACTGTTTTAATTGCTCCTAAATTACGTTCATGGAAATTATTGGTCTGAAAAAGCCAACAGAAACAATTTCAATAGTTCAGTGTTACCATAGAATTGTCTTCTGGGAAATTATTTTCTTATGGTTGTCTGTGGTAAGGTGGCAGACAGTCTGTTGCATGTGGGAATCCAGATATTAAGACTCTAGTTGTGTCAAAATGCCAAAGAAAATCCGTCATTTCATTTTAACCCATGTGCATTTCATATGCAAAATAATTATTTTTATTTTTCAATAGCTTTACATTTTATGTAAAAATATATTCTTCAAAGACTGTAGAATCACAGAATCATGGGATGGTTTGGGTTGGAAGTCTCCCTGGAGCCTTCTCCAGGCTGTACGACCCCAACTCTCTCAGCCTGTCTCCATAGGAGAGGTACTCCAGCCCTTTGTTCATCTTCGTGGCCCTCCTCCAGACCTGCTCCAACAGGTCCGTGTCCTTCTTATGTTGGAGCCCCAGCGCTGGATGCAGCGCTGCAGGTGGGGTCTCACGAGAGTGGTGTAGAGAGGGAGAATCACCCCCTTCAACCTGCTGGCCACGCTTCTTGTGGTGCAGCCCAGGATTTGGTCGGCTTTCTGGGCTGCAAGCACACATTATTGGGCCATGTTGGGCTTTTCATTCACCAGCACCCTCAAGTCGTCCTCAGGGCTGCTCTCAATCCATTCTCCGCTGAGCCTGTATTGAGTTTAGCACCTTTGAAAGATGGATAGTAGCACCTATTCCAAGTGCCAGTTGAATTTGCTATTATTGAGAAATACGAAGTTTCCCTCCCACCTGCCTCACTGGAATCTTCTGCAAATCCTAACCCCCAAGAGAATTTTGTCTGGGAATTGTGTTTTTAGGTTCTTGTTAGTGCTCTTTGGGGCCAAATCACTGTCACGTCTGATAAGTTTCCTTGTTACTTGCAGTGGATATGTACATAATCCTGTTTCACCTGGGGTACAGATTATGTTATTTATTGCTGTTTCTAAAGTATTCTAGGTGCTTAGAGTTAAGTCATGCAAAAACAAAACATGAGAAATGAAATCTTGAAATCTTGCTAATGTGTGTCTATTTCATAGAGAGAGATGAGACAAAAAAAGGGGAAAATCTTACTCTTCAAGGTGGTGGGGTTTTTTTTCCTACAATTCCATAATATTCTGTTTATTTTAGAATGATTCTTAACTCTATATCCTGAATGCACTGTCTAGTTGGCGCTACATGGGTGCACATGCATTACTGTAATTTTCATTTCAGTTTAGACATGTGTATTGACAATTATATTTTAATTAACAGAAATCTTGACAAGCAAAATTGAGCCAAATACTTTTCTATTGCTCCCTGAGTTTTGGTTTTTTTTTTTTTCTTTTTAGTACTATGGTCTCATCTCCTACACCAGATTGAGCAATTTCCAAATCCAAATATCATCTCATTTTCCTCTGGTCATCCTTAAAACCTGATTTGGCTGAGATAAAATTGGTAATGATTAAGCATCCAATAGGCTGAGCACTGCTCTCCCCTCCTTTTCCTGGATTTTGGCTTGTGTGGAGTTTGCTGTAGTGACAACCCTCTAGCGCTTTTTTGATCATGTCTCTAGAAGGGGACAAGTCTGCTTAAGCAAATCACAAGAACCCCTCACAGCTTTTGCACCTCTTGGATTAGTTATCTAAGTAACAGAAGTGAAACTGCAGCATAACTAGGAAACATCAGCTCAGCGCATTTAACAGGAGATGAGGGAAATTTGCAGAAACAGAGGAGATCTAACAATGTCCTAGTCTATCCTCCACCATGTCGCCGACGCTATTTTGCACACATATTTACTTGCCGTATTTCTTTTACTTGGTCCTGTTCAACAGTTAGTGGATAAGTTAAGGCTTCGAAAACAAAATGAAGAGTGGGAGTGAAAGGGAAAAGTAGAGCTTAGTCTCATAATCAATTAGCCTCTTTCAGGAAAAGCAGAACAAAAGACTTGAAATCAAACCTTTTGTACAGAGTTGAGTTTCCTACTTCCCGTGTGAGATCCATATAAATTTATATGTCACCGTCCCTCATTCATTGGAAAATCTGATGCATCTGTGCAGAGCATACTTACTCTTCTGTAAGCTCATATGTTAGATGTTGAGGAGTTTTCGGTGTTTTTCATTTCTCAAACTGCTGCACACTTGATGCTCTGGATGAAGGAGCAGGACAGTGACAGGAATATGCATCTAACGTAGTAGTCATTCTTCACATCCACATATATTCCCTACTAGCAAGAAGAGTAAAACATAACTTTACATGTGCAAAAAAAGACATTTCAAAGGTCACTTTCTCTTAGATGATGTCCAGACTGATAGCCATACCAAAGAGGGCCACCGGCCAGCTGCTGTGAACTGGTTTGGGCACATCTATGCCTGAGTCCTTCAGGGCAATAAGATCACAACCGTACTGCTTATCAGAAGCCATGCAATGGCCAACCAATCACAACAACAGTGCAGGGAACATCTGCTTCTCTTCTGTCAGAATGTAAGAATTTTTAGTACACTTCACACTCCTGACTAATCTGGGAGAGCACGAGGGAGTCTCTCATATGACCAGAGCATGCTGAAAGTCACACTGGTACAGGTGGAATACATGGACTATGGACCCTGGCACAGAATGATCATCTTTCATACCTTGTCTAGGTTTCCTTACTAAGAAAACTAGATTTGCTCCAACACAGAGACAATTTGTGCGCTTATATGGTGCGTGTGGATGCTAAGAAGGTAAGGATTCAGGGAGAAAAGGCATGAATCAATTAACAGTGTAGATGCACTTTAGTCTCCCCTTTTGTAGCACCATTGTCATGAAAAAAATTACCTGATGCATTACAACCGCCTTCACAGAATCACAGAATCACAGAACGGTTGAGGTTGGAAGGGACCTCTGGAGGTCATCTTCTCCAACCCCCCAGGGTCACCTAAAGCCAGCTGCCTAAGGCCCTGTCCGGATGGGTTTTTTTAATATCTCCAAGGACGGAGATTCCACAACCTCCATGGGCAGCTTATTCCAGTACTTACCCTCACAATAAAAAAAGTGTTTCCTGATGTTCAGATGGCACCTTGTGTATTTTGATTTGTGCCCATAGCCTCTGCTTCTGTCACTTGAGCACCACCAAAAAGAGCCTGGCTCCATCCTCTTTGCAGCCTCCCTTTGGGTACGCATTGATAAGATCCCCCAGAACCTTCTTTTCTGCAGGCTGAACAGTCCCAGCTCTCTTAGCCTTTACTCATATGTGAGGTGCTCCCTGTTTTCATATAATTGAAATAAAAAACACAAATAACTGGAATTCACTAAGAATATGTGATGCGATTTTTTTTGGCTTGAAAATATCGCTACATGTGTAGAACAGCCAAACACTGAAGGGTAGTAGTTTTTAATTAGTCCAATTCATTTGCCCAGTAGTCTGAGTGTACGAACAAGCTGAAAATAAAGTTTTAAAAGGTTCAGACAAGGACTGTGCATTGTATGATGTCTGTCTCATTTCAACAGAAACCTCTCTTAGAACTTCCCTCTAGCTATATCTTGTTGCTCTAGTCATTATTTTTTATAACCTAATATTTCAATACAGGAGGGAAATGCAGTGATTTTTATCCTTAACATTAAAACGCACATGGGATCTGTATTAGGTCCCTTTGCTTTTGTAACGTGCAGACAGCCTGGGCCTTATCGTTCATTCTGGATTTTGCCACTAGGAGAAACTCTTTGCTGACTGGTGTTTCACTATGTGACAGTTTTGGTGTTATTTTTCCCTTCTCATGGTAACAACTACTAAATATCTAGCTAGAAACATATTTAAAAGTTTCAGACCTACTTCATAAAAGGAGATCATTGCACCAAATAGCATCACGCATCCACAATAATATCCACATCAGCAGTGGGACAAACTCAGGCCACTCACCCACTCACAGTATACAACAAAATGGACTTCTCTTTTAGATATTCCTTATTCTGCTTCAGTAGGCTTACTTCATAATATGAAGAAGGCCTTTCTTGAGAGAGTATTGATAATGTTCTTCTTGCTAGGGGCACTGGAAGGCTACAGAAAAGATGGGTGTGATCTAAGTGTTACTTGGTGTACATCAGATAACGTATCTATGTGACAATAAAAAAAGAAATTGCTCATTCATTGGGAAGAGACTGCTGTAAATCAAGATGCAGGTGTGTGTGTGTGTGTAGGAGTAGCTTGTTGCCACTGCTTGTGTAAGCTGTGGGAGGGAGAAGACTTCAATAAATCAATCTTACTCTTGTCTGTGGTCTTTGGCAGGGCTGGAAAAGCTAGCCAGATGCAGCTATAATGCATCCCAGGTACCTCCTAGCTTGTGTGTTGGAATTCAAGTCAGACTGTGGTTAAAAGTCAAAATAAAGCATTCCTCCACTAGCAGACATTTAACCACTATATAATAATTTTGTCCCAGAGGGCAGCTTGGCAAAATGCTATTAATAAAGGAGTGTAGCAAAGTGGAGAGCTTCCTGGCACAGCTTCTGAATGTTATGCAGTTGTAACTGGAGCTGTTCGGAAATGTTGTGGTACAGCTCTGTTCCTTTAGAAAGCTAAATCTGAAATCTTCTGGTCACAACATTTGGTGAACATCTTCCACCAAATGCAATGTCTTGACTTCTGGCCATCTGCTCCAGCCAGTGACTGGCTGAGCTCCAGACGTGGAAGCCTTCACCCGGGGATCCGTCTGGGAACGTGGGTGGCTGCAAGTACTGTACCTCTGGGTTAGCAGCAACATGTCATGGGAAACGCCAGGGACAACAGGGACTCTAGGGACTCTGGTGACTGGGATACACCAACTGGGAGACGTTTAGGCACAGGCAACTATAGACAGTTGACAAAGGCATCCGAACAAGGGGATAACATCATCAGCTCCAAGGGAAAACCAAGAGCCTACTGCAGGGTTTGTGGCTTTTTCCCCAGGAGTGAGTGTAGGTAAGATTGCAGCTGGGCAGAAGTTTGTGCATCCTTTCCTGTTGGGGGAGGAACTTGCACTTTGTGTGCATGCAAAATATTTGTAGTTTTAACAGGAATCTGTTCAGAATAAGGAGCTTATCTGTCATTTAGTCACTGCTAAACATCTTTCAACTGCCTCCAGTTCAAGGCCATCAGGTGTAGCACTAGTCTGCACCGCAGCTATCGCCACAGCCATCCTCCTCAGCTGATGTATCCTGATACCCCAGCACGATCAGATTTGTTGGGGCTTGGCAAAGGGGGAAAAGGGAAGAAAATTCTCTGGGACCACTCTGCCTGTAACCTGAAAGAGCTTTTCTGTCACTGCTACATTGCATTTTCTTGCAGTTAGAATGAGGGCAAAATTGTGAAAGAAAGAATAAACAATAAGGTATGCAATGCCATAAACGCACAACTTGATAGACAAGGCATACCAAGCTCCTCTCTATTTCAGAAGGCTTGGGTTCCTAATTCTTTGAAGCTCTGCATATCCCCACTCTGGCTGCCATCATTGGGCACTGTACACTTCAGGAATTCTATAAGAAGGGTTTAGAAAGAACCACTGTTTTTTCAAATGTACTTCTTTGTGCTGTATGGAGCACTGAACCTCCCCCAGTCACTCCTGCATTGTAATTTCTATATTAGCTACAGCACACATATCTCTTAGGCGTTGTTCACCCGGTGAAGATTTCACGTGTTAGATAATTTGCCACATCTTTCATCGAGCTGTTGCAACGCTTAATTACTTATACTGCTAAAAATGCATGCCTGTGTGAATTTCTAGTCTGAATTTGCCTAGGATTTGCTCCTGGCTATCAGATCTCACACATGCTATTTCTGAAGCTGTTAAATACATACCGTCAGAAATCTCTCCCTCCGCAGCACCTTGCAATACTGGATTTTAAGGTGGCAACATATCGAAGGAAAAGGGCTCTTTAACTGTTTGTGGTACAGGTCTCTTCACTCAGCAGTCAGAAATCTACCCAGCCAAAGCCGTCCATGAACAAGATCTCTCATGAGCCTTGTCCCTCCCCTGACTTCCACTGCAAGACAGGGGTAAAAAAACAGATATGAAAATCAACCCTCTGGACATGTTTGTCTCTCCACCATATCTGCAAAGGGAGCCCAGTGAACTGGGGGGGTAGGCAGCTTTTAGAAAGCTGAACATAAGTGAGATGGATCCCTCTTTACGTGACATGGGCTGTTCAAAAGGACAGCTAGTACTTAGATACCACAGTGATTGGCACTCTCAGATGAAAATATAGGGAACAGGTCCAGCATGCCTAAAAACCTTGCTTTTTGGCTGTCGGCTGTGACATTTTAAAGCGCCAGCATTGTACGTGCACTAGGGAGGCCTGTGGGAACCCAGAAATTTCTGACTGCAGCATAACTGAGTGCTCCACGAATAACTTGCTGTTCCCAAGGTTCATTTAACTCTCCAGCCCAGATCTGTCCAGGCCCATGCAGCCGCCAGAGGCCCTTGGTTCAGCTGAACAATAGCGTCACAGGGTGAACCCACGGCACTGCGAGGGATGACCACAACCCCTGAGGGATGTGTGCCCACGCGTGGCTGGCAAAATGGAAGGGAGACGCTGGCACTGGCAGGCTGAGCGTCCAGATGTGCGCCTACAGCCCTAAGAAGTCTAAGATAGCAACGGAAGGAAGGGGACCCGATGTGAGCCACAAAACCAGGTGGTGACCTCATCGTGTTTATAGTGGAAACTGAATGATTTAGGGGAAAAACAAGGCAGCAGCCTTATTATGAGTGGAGTTTTCAGTGTTGTGCATGGTGAACAATGCGGTGAGGGGCGCTCTGTTGGCATTGTGTGGGAGAGTTTGGTAGTGTCTCAATGTGTCTTTCCATATATCTTAGAACCAAAAAAAGATGTTGACCCTGACTCTTTTCTAAAGGGTCTCTGTAAGATCAGCCTTCAGCGAAGCATTGTGTGCTTGAGAATGACCAGAGATGTCCAGGGCAGGGTGGAGTTCAGAGAATAGCGGGTAGCTGAATGGAGGCGCCTGATTCCAAAGCCTTGGAGAAGCAAGCCAAAAACTCAATGAAGCCAGGCCATGGCTAGAGCAAATCTGCGTATTGTCACCATCTGCAATTAATTTAAATTCTGAAGGCCTGCTGGGACCTCAAGGCAACCCATCAGCTGTAGCTATCCCTGACCAAACCACAGAAAAGCTATCCTTTTGTTGTAGGTGCTTTGCAAGTTTTGAAGTGAGAACTTCACTGTAGGGCAGTATCCAGAGGGGCAGCAGTCTGAATCCGAGGGCTGCAGAATATTATGGACCAAAGATCTCACAATGGTCCCTACTGGTATCGCTGAATTCTTTGGAGAGAATTGCCTTCTCACTGGACCAGAGCCTGAAGATACCTATACACTGATGATTAAGTATCTCTGGAGGAGCCAGACATCTGGATTCTGTTCTCATCCAAGATAAAAACATCCTGCATTTTAGGTGAGCGTCCTGATTACTGCACTACTGCGTTCAAGTACAAGGGAATAAAATCTCTTCCCCTTCCGCGACTTTCTGAAATGCCCTTTTGTGTCTAGCACTAAACAAAGTATTTTCTTTCAGCATCTCCAAATTTATTACTATTTCTTGACTGAAGAAAGTCCAATTTACAAACTGCATTAGTTCCCCAAAGCCACATACTGAGTGAATAAATAATTTTTAGAGGGAGATAGAGGAGAGCTGCCCTGCTTTCAAACAAATTGTGGTGACACAGTCAGGCAATTCCCCATTGAGCAACCTAATTCAGTAGTATTGTGGTCAGTTGGTCAGTTGGCCAGATCAACCTTTTCTGCAGTAACTCAGAATTTAGGTTGTGAGGGTACTGTGATTGTTGCTTTACTGTTTTCATGCTGTTATTTTGTTGATTCACTATCCTTTCTTCTTTTGTTCACCACTTGTCTGTTATTATATTTAGATAGTCAGTGCTCCTGAACTTTTACAGTCTCTTTGTTACACTCAGAGAGTGCTGGGCATAACGGGCTTTTATTTCCAGTATCCAGAAATTTCCTAATATGAAGAGACCCTCAGCATAGCTGACAAATGTGATTTTCATACTAACAGCAATCAAAAAATTTCAAATTATGGTAAAAATAAGACAACCAAGACTTTCTCAAATGAAAAGACAATAAGTTTGCTTTTGTGCTTAGGGACTGCAGATGAGGAACTGGAAACGTTGGCAAATCCCAGTGGCAGCGTTGCCCTACAAATCCAGTTTACTGTGCAGTACTTTAAGGCTGAGGTCTTGGCTACTATAGGAAAAAGATTTATAGCTGAGAGATGGATAATACGATCAGCATAAGCTGTTGCTGTTACTCACCACATACTCCCATAGTCTGAAACACGGCACTATAGTATTAGGAGGCCTGCTTAGACCGGTACGGCAATAGATTTTTTTTGTTTATGGCTTGCTCTTGAAGATTTACTGCATGCTCCAGGCTGGAGCTTGGCTGGGTGTAAACATTGGAGTTCAGGCAGAGAATGAATTTTTATCTCTGCCTGAGTCACCAGGACAGGGTGGGTGACCACAGAGCCCTGTGCCCACCCGGCCACACTGCTGAGTCAGGAGATGCATCCAGCAGCCTGATGCATCCGGCAGCACGGGCTTACACCTCCCTGTGTTGCTGAGAAAGGGGACATGACTGAAGCCATAGGGGCAGAGTTCTCTGCCAGCACAAACCCCCTATGTGACACAGGAGGAGGGCAGAAATTACTGGTAGGAATATAGATGCATTTTTTTAGTTTGCTTCAGGCACTTACCGCAGGGAGAGATGCATGCCAAGGGAGCAGTAAGCACAAACACACAAAGCATGCTGTAGTTTGCTTTGTAAAATTAATCTCCAAACACAAACATACCAGAGCTATCACAAATTGTAAACCCTGTAGTATGCAGGGCTTTTCCAGCCTGTTTACAGCCCTCCTCTGGTTGGCAAGTGCGGAGAGATATGCAAACACAGAGTTTAAATCATGAAATGAGCCACAAAAAAGCAGGCACGGTGGCTGATGTAGCTTTGGCTTTGGGGAGAGCAGCCTGTAAGCGTGGCAGCAGTGGCTGCTTGGGTGTCAAAGCAATTCGGCTTCTTTCCTCTTTCTTCCTCCCCACCCCGTGATTTGCTCCCAGCCCTTTGGCACCCCTTTGCCTGGCATCTCTGAAACACAAATAGGTTAATAACAAATAAACAAACACACAAACAAACAGATAGATAGATAGATAGATAGATAAAGATCCTACTTTTAACCTGGACGTGTTCTTACCTCTCATTCACAACCCATCCCCTCAAACAGAAGCCTGAGAAAATGAGTGGGTGAAGCATGGGCAGAAGCAAGCAGTCCCAGAAAAAAGGGAGGAGGTGTCAGGTACTGAAGTCATGGGGATAGCAGGGGAAAACTCTGTCTAGATGGCCCAGTCTTTTAATCACTCCAAAACACAGTGCATTACATTGGTGGGAGGTACTGGGATTCCCGGTAAGGGCCCAATATGTCTTTGTGTTAGCTGTTGCACAAACCTATTGTGAAAAAAAATAATGGTTGATGCTCTGATCTGGTTAGAACTGCAGACTATAATCAGTCTTGCTTTTTTGGATGTTGCAACAGTAGTTTAAGATACCACTGCCTCCTGCTGTTTTTTATGGACTCCTTCATCAAGCTGGCTATCCTTCCCACATCAGTAAATGCCACACAAACATCCTTTACCCTGCTTATTACAACTCTCAGAGTCACTCAGCCCATTTTGCTCCTACCTGATCTTTTACCACATCTCAGTTACAGAGCTGATGAACACTAGGTCACTGACAGTCACAGACTGCTCTTGGTATGTGCTAGACAGCTTCAGTGTATTCGCTAGATGTACCAGAGGAGAGTACATCTGAGTATGCCTCAAAACCAGAACAAAATGGCAGGACCTTACTTGACCTAGTCAGGAAAACATAAAGTACTCTAAACAGTGGAGCTGAGAGACATCCACATCCACAATATAAACCCAAGGTGTCATATATTTTGGCCATCTCTTTAGAAGCGATGCTGTATGCTTGGCAATCATGAAAAGAATGCATAATCAGTGCTATACTGCACCATTAACTTCGTTCCTGTAGGATGTGTTGTGTTTGTCTAATGCAGGTGTAGATTACGAAGAGAAGTTTTGGGAAACAGGTTCGGCTTACAGATCAAGAAGTTCATTTTAGGTGTCTAAAGGCAAGTGGCGAACCTTCCCCTCTCACCACTAGTGATCTAGTACACATTGGCCAAGGAGCTATGCAGCTTTCCATAAGGCACACACCTCCTTTGGTCAACTGATGAGCTCTACCAGCAGCACTGAGCCATCAGGATCTTGGCTTTGTTCAGCTGACTACTCGCAGGAAGCTAATGTCACCTGTGATATTTCAAGTTGTCCTGCCTGGTTTCCTGCTGCCCCTGCAGGAGCTGGCAGGTGTCCCTTAGGGACCCATGTCTTTTCTGCCACTGTCTTGGACACCATCTAGCACCTCATGTGGCAAGACACTCAGACTGAGGTAGCTGAATCTCATCCCAAAATCCTCTTTGATTCTAAAAAGTGTCACAGCATGAGACAATCAAATCAGTAGAGTGAAATGGTCCTATGGAGATCTTACGTGAAGGCTGTGGGGTGCTCATTGGCACAGAGTCTGTCGTCGGGGTGGGGACCACAGAACAACACACAGTCCATGCCTTCAGGAGTTCACAACCCAATGTTGTGATCCTGCCAGTACTGTCAGGAACAAATCCAATGAATGGCCTCGCCTGTATGAGTGGTTGCAAGACCAGGTGGAACTATGAATAGTGAACCAAAGACCAGTTTGTGGTTAACAAAATTCTTACAGTAACTCTGGGAAGCTTACTTGGAGCATACATTGATGCCTAGCTGAAAGTTTCCAAGTAAGAGCCAAGAGGAGCTGCTTCTTTGCTGCCAACACCAGGATCAAGTACACATTAATTTTTATGTATTTTGTGTGTACATTGGCTGAGGGACACAGTTATACCTGAGGTGTAGATAAAAATTACCAGCTATATCTGCTCTGGAGGTGCAAAGGTCTTCAGAGCTAGCTGAATATTCTGCTAACACGATGTGGAATTAAGGGTGATCCTGTTGGCGTGCAGCACAGGTGGGCAGAGTGTATTATGAGGTGTGATGCATGTGCTGTGCAAACACATGGTAAAGGTGGTCCCTGTGTTGGTAAACATACTTTTTCCAGAAAAAGTTGGGAGATAACAGCTACATAAGCAGTACTGTAGGCAATATGAACAGAAGAGAGAAAATGCAGTCAATCGGCCCTGTACATACATCAGCTTTTTAGCACGACACTGTTAAAAACACGTATCATGCCTTTCAGGAGTTGTATGAGCTTGAAGCAACTAGTACTGTGTCAATAAATTTAATTTGTCATCAGGTCTTTCTTTAAAAATCCAAAAGTATATTACCAGATCAAAAAGGTCAAGGTGATTTCTGAAACTGAGACTCCAGATGCACACTAATAGAGCAGAAAAGTGTTCAAATGCAGTTTGAGTTTATCAAATAACCTCCTACAATAAGCAAGCATCTTGGGCCAGCTTCCTTTCTGTATGCTTCTATTGAGTTGTACCAATGAGTGGCTCTGTCTTAGCTATAAAACTAACCTATAGACTAGATCAAATATACCTTGAACACCTAAACAGGACAAAAGTGGATGGTAAGCACTAAAATTCAAAATTCTTCACTTGGAGCTGCAGCTCTTCTTTGACCTGAGAGGTCTGTAGACACCTGAGCTTTATTTTCACATGTGTGTTTAGGGGTGGCTGCTTTACTTTTAAAATATGGGCTTGAGTTCTTACCTCTAATGAGACATCTGGGTTCAGTTTTCCGATCAGTCTCAGGGGATTCATGGCAATACCTGTTACTTTTCTGGTGTGCCTTAAACAGATGACTTGGCCATGACACTCTACATCTTACCTAGAGAGTCTGGGACGCTGTTCAGAAAGAAGTGCAGATTTTGTGTGTTAAGAAAGGAACTTCTATTGATAGCTTGGTTGAGAAAGGGGAGACCTAGCTATGAATCTCTGTCGGCATGGTGTATTTTTACATGCTTGAGTAATTAGGTAAAAAACCCCCAAAACCTAAGGATTTAACTTTCACCCTTCAAATTTTTAGAAGGTCTTGGCTAATTCCAGCCCAAAGGTGCTCAGCCTTTCTGGACAGGCCCCATGACATATTGTGGTGGCAGGAAAGGGCTATACGCTGCGATCCTTCCTTTCCATGTGACTTAGAGTGCTTGTATTTATGTGCAGTATAAGCAATTTTTATATGCAATAGGTCTTATGCCTCTCAAGCATGCTGGCCTTACTGCACATATTACATAGCTACTGCACACAGTCACTCCCTGTTTGTGTTAAGTCACCTTCTGCCTTAGTGACCAATTTGGAAATGCTTAATTTATACATCGCTTTTGAGAGTATGCTTGCAACACCAAAGCATTGATGAGGATCTCTCCCAGATGCTTACTTTCTCATCAGCAGTTCTGGGGACTCTCCAGTATGACTCCCAAGGCTGGAGTACGATCACTCATGGGCCATTTCCTTGTTCCCTCTGCTGCCCGGTCCTTACATCTCCCAAAACGCAAGGGAAGAGGAACATGCTTGCCACCTAGGCACTCAGTGAGGAGGAAAGCAGCAGCTAACATCTGTAAGGCAGTCAGAAACAGCTTCCTAAACAGCTGTGACAGCTGTATTGCCCATGCTAACATGTGCCAGCACAGGTCTGTGTTTTTTGATTCTGGAGCCACAAGACCTTTCCAAGCCTTAACCAGAGGTCAACACAACCTAGGCAGAAGTCTTTAAAAAGGTGAGCTGGAGACAAGTTAAGGTATAAGGCCCAGCCCATTTTTATGCCAAATACACAGCGTAGACAAAGACACCAAGTTATGAAACTAGAAATATTTGAGCTGCCCTCATTTACACACACACACGGTTCAATCTGGCCTTCATTTAAAGTACATTGTTTTCCATGTGGTCCATATTTTCCTTAGGAAAGAGTGGACATGTCATCTAGCAGTTTAATGAGGCAAGTTGCATACTTGCAAACAATTTATGAGCAAGCTGTGAGATGATATCAGAGCCTGTCTATAGGTCATATTAAACTGGTTTAATAAACATCCTCAGGCAGTATTTATTTATTTATTTGTATTTGTAGTCAGACCATTTGGCAACTTATTACTTGGAAACTAAATCCTGAATGTTGCTAAACTGCAAGACTTTGCAGCCTATTTCTGTACAGAAGCACAGAGAAAAATATTTAATTTGCATTTCCTCTGAATACTGTAATGAAAACCAACCCAATGTGTATTATAGCAATCATAAAAAGATTTTATTCCAAAAATTCATGATTGCATCCCTTTAATATCCCAGTACAGAACTGCAGCTGAAATGCAGGGCGGTATGAGTAAGTCAGTTCTGTTGTTCCAGCTCATTTCAGTATTTTAATACAACGGCCTCTAAAACAGTGGGGAAAATGTGTGTCTCACAGCGCACCTGCTGGGATGATGTGTGAGTCACTGGCTGAGCACTCTTTGGAAGCCAGCTAACATATAGCTGTAACATTAACAAAACATCTTATTACTGTCATCCCCCATCAAGAATATGAGTAATGTGGAAAGAGACGCAGAAGGAGAATAAATATACACTCTTCTTCATTTACAGTAAAAGCTGCCATTTCGAAGAGAAGAAGCCAAAATACCTCCAAAGCAATTGCATCCCTAGTGCAAAGCACCCTGTGTAACATGCATCAATAACTGGAATTTATTTACCTTATAAAAATTACCTCAGTGCTATAGAAGCATCATTCATGCCGCTACGGTTAAGGTTATGACAGTGTTTCCAGTAAAAACTTCACTTTTCAAACATACAAAATTCAGCTGTGCAAATCTTTGAGGAGATGAAATAGAAGTATGCATACGGAATCACTGCTATGGTGGGATCCCATAGAGAAAAATGTATGAAGAAGTGGCATGGACCTGGTAGCCTTTACATTATCGATTATCTACATGGGCAAAAAGGCAGGAGGAAAGAGATTGCTGCCATTCTGCTAGCCCTGGCACAGTGCTCGGAGCCACCTGGCATGAGAGCCGATGCTCTGCTCCTTCCCTCAGCTCCCAACAGCCCTCAGGGTGCATTCCACCCCTTATCTCCCAGTCTGGAAACATTTTTGGTTCACCCCGTAAATGGCAGCAAGGGGCTGGAGTATTTTTGCCACTGGGTTCTGGATTCATGGATGGGGACCACGGAGCTGAGGATTGCCCAAGCCTGGCCACCCTGCCCCGAAGCAGTGGGCACACAGGCAGAGGGGCTGCTCGTGAAGCAGCTCTTCAGCAGCCACAATTTACAGAGCAGCAGATTAAGGCAAACCAAAATTGCTGATATCTTTTTTTAAAATACTGCACAAAAACGGGTGCTGTCCTTTTCACATCAGCAGCTGACTCGGGGGATTTTTTGACACGGAATACTCATGACCCCTCCGAATACATCTTCATTAGTGTTTTAACTCACATCAGGAGTGAGAATTTGAAGCAAGTTGCCTCTTGTCCCTAAATATTGTGCTTTTGGTTTGCTTAGAGGAGCAGTCCCAAGGCACACAAAGTGTTTCCTTTCACTAAGCCACAACTGTTTTCCTAAACCAGCAGATACTGTCTGGGAATGCACAAATGCCGAGGGGCTTCCTGGCAGATTACAACTGGTTTGAAGTTTTATCCTACGGATCCACCCATCTTAGGCTGGCTTTCAGGTAAGGAATGCAGTGTTGATGCTTGTAGGTAACATTTCTGATTTCCTGGAGGATTTGGTTTTGCTGGATTTTTTAGTAGTGTTGGTGCAAAAGAAAAAGAAGAAAAGTCATCATCCCATGAAAATATAAACTTTGCAGCTGACAAAAGACAGAAAGCCATGAAAGGGATATATTTTGATTGATGTGACTGAAAAATGACACGTTGAACAGAATTGTAATAAACACCTGTCAAACAGGTGTTTATTTTAAATTTTTAATTCTGTTCTCTTGCAAGGAGCTGGTTTTGTTTACTCTAGAAGATAATCAATGCCGTAGCTGCCAGGGAAATAATAAATTTGGACTTTTCCTATATTCTTTCTATACCCTAAATTAGTTTCCCTAAATTAGGGAAAAAACCTCTTCTACCTTTGCTTAGGTTACAATAGCATGAATGTTATCTCTTGACACATGTTTCTTAGTATATGTTCATGTTAAATTCAGTCCACAGTCCTATAATTTCACTTAGAGGTGGTAGATAGAGAAAGGATAAACCAGAGACCACTGCAGGTGACCTAAGAGGCAAGATGTGGTACCCTTACGGAACTGAGTAGCAGTCTGAGAATTGCTGTGCATGCTGGTGTAAATATGGAAACCATCAGAAAGTCAGGGATACATCAAAGGTCTGACAAAACTTTATTTGACAAAAAAGAAGTATAATCAAAACCTGACAATCTGCACTTATGCGGTTGTTGTTGGCCATTTAATGACATGTTAACTAAGCACAGCTGACCAAAGAGTCACTAATTGGTCAAACATATATAGCCTGCTTCTCAGTACAGTATAATATAACATTTAAGGGTACATAAGTTTTATATCTATCTTCAGAAGTAGTTTCTGAAGGTTGCATGTAGGTTACAACACTGTATAGCTCTGTAGAGGTGTCGCATACGTGAACAAAGTATGATACAGGCTCTGTTATGTGAAATTTTCCATGGGAGTTTTACAAATAGAAATAGCTCTTTATTCATTATACATACTCAAAACGAATTGAAAAAGTTTCAGGTTTGACCCCTGTCAAATTGATGTACACTGTCACAAGCAGGCTATATGTGTTAGCTATCTCTACAAGTGATTCCAAGCAGCAGATAAAATGTTTTGAAATTAGGAAAATAAGACAATAGCAGTCTCCATCCAGCAAAAAACCACAAATGACTCAAAGGATTTTGCTGTCTTCTTTGTTATGAATAAATCTGCCTGTGGACAGAAGCAAAAACAAATTAATAAAAAAATAAAGAGGCAATAAAAAAGAATTGGAAGTTGAAGGAAAATGCAACAAGGAAGGTACAAAACTACCATGCATGATTTTTAGAAGCTGAGAGTTTGGGATTTACTGCTTGCTGAAAGGAGTATTTTGAGTTATAAGCAAAAATACTCTTGTAGTATTACTTTAGCGCTCTGTGATACAAGTCTCCATTCACTCTTTGTAGGCAGAATTTAATCTAGAAATTTCCAAATCCATACATTTATCTGGGACAACAGATCTCTGACTTCTCGGCTAACTCCTCCAGAAAAAAAGGGGGCAATTTTTTAATTATCAATGTGCAGTTTCTAAGTCATCAAGCCCTTGAAGACATCTAACCCCGTTTATCACTGCTTCCTATCTGTATTAATCAAAAGCATATGGTAGAAAACACAGGACTGAAAGTGAGTAACCCGGAGCTGTAGTCCTTGCTCTTGCACGAATAGATGCTCTATTCCATTTCTCTTTGCTCTTCTTCCTGCTCCTGCCCTCTGTGCCTAGAGCTCAGGACTAGACTTGAGGCAGGTATTTGCTTTACTCATGCATAATGTCAAGTGCTCTGGTCCTCGCTCTGCACAGAGCCTTGAGCACGTGTCCTCTACCATTAATGGCAGTAGCAGAGTCAAGGGTGAGCCCTCCAGACTGTAACACTGCCGATGAGTTTCAAGCGAGATAAGCTTGAGATCGCCCAAGCCTTTTCAAGAACAGGGTGGGTTGCAGCCCTGTGGTTGAGGGAAGGTCCCGGACACAAACAGACCCTTCCCTCAGAGCTTTCCAGCTATGGGATGCTCCAGCCTGCACCACAGGTGGGAGGGAGCCAAAATAACAGCATTTTACGGGTGACAAAATGAAGCCCAGAGTACCTGCCCAGCTTTCTGGCACTGCGTCTGTCACACAGGCAAGAGGTGCTCTCATCCCCAGCCGTGGGGCTGTCTTTTGTTTAAGTCTCCCAAGAAACTGGAAATTACCCTCTTAATGAAAAATATACCACTGAGGGGAAAATCAACATCGTTGCAGTAGTTGCTGTGAACTCCAGTTCATCTTAGCAGCTGCCGCCTTTGGATAAATGAAACAAAATAATCAATAATAATATGCCGTAGCTCTGACAGCAATGCCAAAGCTGACCCAGGTAGTTCAAATGTGGTCAGGTGAAACCTAATAAACCCCGTAAGACTCTGGCATCCTTCTTACCAGCTTGCTAGAGGTTCAAGTAATAGTCAAGTCCCCCTGCAAAAGGAACAGCAACCTTTACCTTGGCAAGGTTTTGTTTCCCCAAGGATGAAAAACAATTGGGAAGCTCTGGAATATACTGAGTTGTTTGTCCTTTCCAAATATTTGTTAAAACAAACCTCCCACTTGCACAATGTGTGCCCACTGCTAATGTTCCTGGCAGGCTGGGCAGGCCACGTGGGAGTGGAGGTGTGCTAGATGTTTGGCATCGCGGTGACGGTCCAATGGAGTTGCCTTTTGTTAACTAGTGGAGAAAACATTTTTCAGAGTTAACTCGCTCACTCTTACCATGTGTAGGAGGCAAATGATGGGGTGCTGACTAACACTGTGGGGAAGCTTGGAAAATCCTCTGAAAACTGAAATAGGAGACTATCTTAGGCATTTCCTTCAACTCTGTCTTTTAGGCGTTTTCTCTTCCCATCTGCTCAGTCTACAATTGCTTCTGTGTTCTGCCATCTACGTTGCTTATTTTGGGCTTCTGCTGGAAACTGTCTTGAAACTAGAAATGTATTTGTTTTTTAAACTAGACAAAACGGTGGAAATACATGACTCTAGAGTGACAGGAGAAGAAATAACTGTTTGAATTTGGAGTTTTCCTATTTGTAGCTTTCATCCTTTTTCATAAGCTATAAATGCATTAAGAAACATTTAGAGACATTTTAAAATATGTACAGTCTTATGCCTTTCTTCTCATAGAAGCTGAAGACAAACGACCACTGACATTAATGGGACAAAAATAGAAATGCTGTTATCTTAAGAAAGGGCATTTTACATTTCCACTTTCTGGCACACAGAGAGAAATACAAAATGGAAATGGCCACACATTGCTGTTATTATAATCATAGTTGTAAGTTATATATTATCATTACTAGGCAAGCTGCTTCATCTCTGTACTTCTGGCTACCTCGTAGATAACCTGCCGGCGTGTTACAAGTACAAGCCCTGAAGGAACAGATTTTCTGCAAAAGCAATGGAACAGAGAGGTTACTCCTCACAGAAAGTGAGCAATGGCAAAGGACAGAAGGCTTTCATAGCAAATCACAATAAAATGGATGTTAACATTCCCCTTGGCCAGTTCTATGTCCCTTAACTTTATTTTTCCTCATCATCCTTTCTCCCCCTCCTCCTGTGGCTCTTCCATAATAGCGGGACAACAACCCCTTTCTTCTCCAGGGTATAAAAGTCATTTATACTGTCGGGAGGAAACTGCTTCTCCTCACAGCTGAAATTTCAGTGACATTTCTAATCTGTAAAGCATAGCCACATAACATTTACAGCCATGGTGTGCCACGGGCAATTTAACAATTTATTTACTATCCTCTGAGCTAAATGTGTGAAGCTTTCAGATGCGTAATGAACAATGTATGAAGGCCCCCAAAATGCCAGTTTGTTTCAAATAATTGTGTTTATATTAATTACATGCTAATGCACAAAGGACAGTTCAGCAGTGCTTCCCATGCTGTTTGTCAGAAAGTGGCAGTCTCCAGCAGCTCAGACCATGCAAACCCTGCTTGGGTTCACACAAAACAATATAGTCTTGTCTGCAAGCACCCCAGCACTCATGTCCTATGTAAGCAACATATCTGCCTCTACCTTCTGAGGCCATTTGGATGGATGGGATTTGTTCATTCTTGAAAGAGAATGATGCCAAAGTCCCCAGAGCTGGGCCCAGAAATGGATGGGACCGTTCTGTGTTAGCTGACTGTTAATGACCAAAGCCCTGCTGAGCTGCTTAGGTAAGATGGTAAAGTACCGGTACTGTCCTTGCATCCAAAATGATGTATGCAATGGCATCCCATGGGCTGCAGATGAACAGGTTTTCTTGGAAAGATGTCTAGCATGCAGCCCTTAATTCCTGGAAGATTTATTGTGCAAATCTTACCAGCTTCATCCAATTACAAAACCTGAGGAACGACTATTGGAAAACATGATAAGATCTTATGACTTGCCTTTTGCGCTCCTGTTTTGAACATAATGTTGGGAGACGTTACTATCTAGCTGATCACATGGAAACTAATACTTGGATTATACTCTGGCTTTCTCTGGGATGTGCAGGGCAATTAACATTGTACCTGTTAGCCTGCTAAGACAGTAAGATCTCTGTTTTTTCATTTGTATTTGCACAGCTTCTAGCACAACACTGTAACCATAGCATTGATTGTAAAAGTAAATCTAATAGAAGACAAAAGCTGTGAATCCTTGGAAATAGAGATACATGTTAAATAATATATCATTTTGTAGGTGAAAATGTTCACTTTAGAAAGGTGAATTCTTTCTCCCCTTTATTTTTACCTTTTGGAAGACTATTTTGTCCATAGGCACATTGCATCTTTCTCAAACATCTGGCAAATGTCTTTCAGGGACAGACTAAAATTGTAGAACGGAGAAATACAAATAGCATAATTATGGCTTTATTTTGGTCTGCTCATGAAATTGAAGGATTAGCTTTATGGGACAGCTGTTAGTCAGGGAGGAGGCTCGAGGTCAGAAGGTTATTCTCTTGACTACAAAGATCCCTGGACTAGAGAGAAGAAAGCCTCAGCTAGTAACAAACTGATGGTTTAGCTTAGACTCTTAAGAAAAATGAGTTTATGGTATCACTTACATATATCTACACGTTTTTGTCTCATTCTCTTCCCCACAATATCTTTTGAATCCATTTGTCAAATTCAGTGCAATTTGACAGAGATTTGGAGTTCTCAGAGATATTTTGTTCCTTCACGTGTTGTGGAACAGGCAGCTGAATAAAGGGGGAGACCGTATTTGTTTTCCACTGAGCGAAAGACTTTACTGGGGGCTTGGATCCACCAGAAAGGGTGAGACATTATGAAGATGGCCAATAAAGGGGGAACTTCTATCAGGGTTCACCCTAGAGACTCCAGCTATCGAGGATCCATCAATAAGAAAACAGATTGACTTAGTAATAAATTTTACCGTAATGCATATGCAATAGTACAGATAAGATGTTTGTGTGAAATACACAATAGTGTTCGTAGAGATGGGTGTAGTTTGTTGTGATCTGGCTGTACCTGTCCTTTGAGCTGACAGAGGCAGCCCCAGAGCAAAAGTAAGCTAACCATATTAATGCAGAGGTAGGTTTGAGCTGATGTCTGCCTTCCAGCAAGGTTTTTATCATCTCAAAAATGGAATGATACCCTGATGTTTGAACTGTGTGAGCAGAGAAGGTGAATGCTCAGAAAACAATACCAACAGACAAGGTGATGAGAGCTTTCTCCATTTCAGCTTAGTACGGTGCTTTAACCACAGCTTGCTATTACCTTATGTGTCTCCATATCCTGCTGTATGAAGAGGCTGATGCTTAAATGAGGAATGATGTGAGCAATGGAAACAATGAAAATTGGCTGGTTTCTTTGCTGTTGAAATTTCTGGTGTCTACCAAGGGGAGAGTTTTGACTGCAATACTGCTTGCTGTTGGGCAAGAATTGCCCTGACCACCCTCTCCCTTCTGAAGTTCCCCGATAATGATCCCTCCTTTTCTTGTGTGTTGCTTTGCTCACTCACCTTTTCCTTCCCCCACTTTCCCCAACACCCTGATCTTCCTGGAACTAACTTTCCTCAGAGGCAGCAGCTAACTCCATGCGTATCTCAGGTTTTCTGTTTCTCCTGGAGCCATTCCCATTTATCATCAACTTCAGACACAAGGTCTGAAGTGGCCTCGTGGAACATCCTTATCAAGCCAAGCCCTACACAGCTGTCCCATACTACTTTTGCAGTGATGACTCTGCTCGAAAACTTAAAATTACACAAATATGGGGAGACAATCTGGGCAGCTAATCCCATAACTGCATGATATTGTATTCACATCCTCACATAACTGTGGTGATACATGTGCTGGGAGCAGGGAGTGAGACCAGGAGGAGCCAGGAAACACCTCTTCCCTCCAGGAGGCAGGTTGAAGCAGCAGCAGAAGCAGCTACCAGATCGGGTTTGAACCTAGAACTCAGACTCCCAGATCTCTTTCTGCCTCCCCAGCAGCCAAAGTTGTATTCTGCTCAATTTTCTTTATAAGGACACGGTTTTACCTGTGCCACCAACATAGCTTTGATATACAGTGCACACAACTTGTGTAATGGCATAAAACCTCCAGTAAAAAAAAAAAAGAACTGAGCTAGATCTGTCAAATTCAGTGGCTTTGATCCTTGAGCAAGGCATTCAAAGCTGGATGCCAGAAGTTAAACATAAATAAATATGTGGCTGGCTCATTAAAAGTGAGGAGCAACTTTTAGTGCTGTTGAAATCTGAAGATCAAACACAAAAGCCAATCAGAAGCAACACCTGATGTTCTGCCAGAAAAAAAGAAGAAGAAAAAAAAAAAAGGCAAACAACAACAACCCATCCCCCAATTTATACAGTTCATCAAACTATAATTGTCAAAAATATATTCACATGTATCACTGAAAGCTAAACTATAGAAGACCGTTGAAGTAGTAAAATGACAAACTGAGGAAATAATACACAGGTTCACAGGAAAATGGCATTCATTTATACCTGCTCAGGACCTCATCCATACTGTTGAAATAGATTATAGATTTTAAAATTTGCCTTACTTACCAGGCATGCAGGGAAGTCCAGGTGTTAATGGAAGAAAATGTGGAGGTTTCTGAATTCTTTCTTCTGTTCTCCAGACCCTCGAGGCAGTTCTTACTGAAAAAAACAACAAAGCCCAAATCCCCCTTGAGCTCAGTAAGGGGGGTTGCTTGAGACTGTCCCTGAGGGGGTAGTGCCATGCATATTTGAATGGCAGATTCCTGGAAAATGGGATACTTGAATATCCACCCTCCTTTTATCAAAGAGGAGAACAGAAAGGCATGAGAGCTGACAGAATGCAGCAGGACCCTTTTCAAGGGATTATCTCAAAGTTCACTGTCAACCTTTTCTTTTGGGGCTTTACTGGGGGATTTGTTGTCGCTGCTTTTCGTTATGCACAGGGTTAGTAAGGTTTTGTGTTTGTTTCAAATGTGAATATATTTGCAGATAATGGAAGGCAGAGCTTCCCGAGCTTGGGTTGATGTGCTTGGATCAGGACTGTCCAACTGAAGTGAGCAACATCCCTGCAAAACAAATGTTTATCCCTGTGTTTTCAATGGGCAAGCAGAAAAAAATAAAAATTCTAGACCTGTCTTACAAAAGGTCAACGGAACAGAAACAGAAGTAGAAAATCATGTCCTATGTGTGGAGGTGAGATACATTTCACCTCATTTCAGCTACCTAAGGGTTAGGTACTGAGTCTAAGCCATTCATGTCAGTACTCTGTAGTTTATGTAGGGGCAGGCACCTACAAAGGACAATTCATCTTCTCTAAGAACAGATGTAGAAGAGGGATGAAGGGGAAGTCTGTCTTTCATCAGAGACTACTGGGGGAACCCAGATGATGAGCTGAGGCCAGATGCCTAACCTTTAGACAGCTGACGTTAAAGGAGATGTATCTGTGACTTTATCAGAAGATGAGACGTAATTGTACTGTTGTGTGACCTGACACAACAAACTGGTTTCTGAAGAATATGCACCATGAACTATTTTTTTTTTTTTTTAATCAAGCTGTTTTCGCTTCTTCTGATAAGAAAAACACATCACTATTTGATATTTAATTCACTGGATTGCCTTTGCATGAGTTTCTCCATTAGTTTTGGACAATGCTTTTTCTAAGAGTAGAACTGGAACGTGTTTAGCAAAAATTCCTTAGAAATGATGAGAGAAGAGAGGACCATGAAAAGAGAGACGTTTGCTATTAAAGTACATGACACCAAATAACTGCTGCTTTAAGGATCAGAGTGTTACGCTGCTGCTCTGAAGTGCCAGCCTTTTAAACTATTGCAGGTTATGGAAATATATATAACAGAGGTTTACCAGTGCTTCATGCAGTCACGGGAATGGATAATTGGGATCAGGCTCTTGTTGACCCCAAAACACTGTTAATACCACCAAATAAAATACCAAGCACTGGAGGGCTTTCTGCCCTAAGCCTCATACAGCTTCAAGGCTAGATCCAAGAAGGACTTAAGGTACTTGGAGAATGATACAGTCACTTTGAACTACCTAAAATTCCCTTTGCTTGTTCATAGATTTTAAAGATTCTCTTATGCAGATCATTCACACCTTAAGCCACCCAAACCACCAAACCTCACACCTTTGTGCTTCTTCCCAAGACAAAGCATCACCTTGCAGCTATGCACCCTTCCCCCAGTCTCCTCTGAAAGGCTTATTTCTGAAACTAAATTTAACACATACAGACAACACTCATTCCATCACCCAGGACAACTGCGTTAGCCCTGGTAACAATAACACTGCTTGTTGACTTCTTTCATAAACAGAGGGGTGGCCAACCTCTGAATCTTGAGCTGTTCACATGAGATCTCCGTGATGTATTTGCAACACCTTACTAGCAACAGGGGGTCCTTGATAATGGTGGTACTACTAGATAACATAAAAATACGTGAGCAAACAAACCAGATATTACTCATTAAATCGTCCTTGACATCATTCAACTTATCACATGCTGGGGTTGTGGGACCTTTAGGACCCTTCTGCTTGGAATCATTCCCTTCCTATCCATTTTTTGAAGTTTGTCTTTAACTTTCATACTCAAAGGTAACAGGCTTCCTGAACTGGCAAGGTTGCAGCCATGCTCAGTCTTCTGAGCTAACATGGTAGACACCTATTGTCAGGAGAAGGTCAGGAGTGTTGGACTGCCAAGAAGTAGAAGGTGGCTGCTTGCAGCCTGCAACCAAGTATTGGACTTCTCTGGATACCACCTCATGCTTCAGTTTCTATAGGGTACCGCCTGGTGCACAATGTTTTTTAGGATACTTCATTCTCACCAAAATGTTCTGTTGGAAAAATTAATTTCTGCTGTGCTAAGACATAGCTCTGATTTCCACTCCAGGGGCTCAGCATATCTAAAAGCTAAGCACTTTTGCATTTAACTTGCAGACAATGAAGCCTCTTACTGGGCCAAGCCCTTTCCTTATAAATCTTCTTAGTAAAGGAGGGGAACTTGCTTGTCATTATCTAAACGATCTACACCTACTTACGAGTAGAACCGGGGCAGGTGCAGTACAGTTTTGGGTTTCCTCCTATAGGCCTGCAGCCATATGATTCTTTGCAGCAGACAGACAGGAAATTTATAGCTATACAATTATTGAATAAGCTGTGATGAGTCCTGGGGAAATCTCTGTAAAGGAGTCCCTGCAGAAATACACAACCCCATCTAATTTTCATGCTAGTCTTCTGCATTTATAATCAATGCAAATATATCTACAGTAACTTCCTGCCTATGAATTTACTTGGGAGCACTTTCCTTTTCCTGCCTTCAGTGGAGAAGAACCTCAAAGCTGCATTAAAGCCATCGATTCTCGTTCATCTGCCTGACAAAGTAAATTCAATTTCTACAGGGTATTTCCCATCAAACATGTTTAGTCCGGTTGTAGATAACTGAAATAGCTACAATCAGATGGCTTAATAGAGGTATTTAATTCTATTTTTTCTCCAACTGGGGCAGCCAAAGCTGTTTGGCTCAAAGGACATGGATTATGACTTTGTGAGACAATAAATCATTTTATAACACTTTAAATACATGATCAAAAATGTTGCAATCGTATGAAGCAAAACACTGATATAGTCTGTTTCTGGTTTGCTCACTGTGCTGGTCGTTTTGCTAGTTTAAGCTTGTTCCAGAAAAACGTGACTGGGTAACTTGGTGCCAGAGGGTCAGCTGTCACCTCTGCTGCTGGCATCAAAGCAGAATTAGCTGCTGTGTGGTGGTAAGTCCCTACCTGACCTTGTGCGTCCTGCAGAGTACTGAGTCTTCTGCCGGCACTGGAGGAGTCAGCCAGAGCCGGGCCATTATGGTGGCAGCCCTCTGCACAGAGGGGCAGGGAATCTGGTCAAAGACTCTTCATGGACAGTTTTGGCCTTTTCTTACAAGCACAGAACACATAAAGGGAAAATGTAATTTTTTCATGAATGTGCCCAAATGTATATTTGAGGAAATAGCTCTCAGAAAATTTTCTTTTAACAATCTGTACGTGGAATAAATAAATAAAAAAAAAGTCTTGAAGAATAAATAACTTGTGGGCTAGAAATTCAGCTTCTAAGTAAAACAGAAGGTGAAAAATTAACATTGTGATCAAAGTACATACTTCTAATAGCTTCCGAATATTTTCACTGTCCCCATTTGCATTTATTTACTGGTACTAAAAAAGGTGGAGATTTAAATTTTTCACCCTGATCTGTGAAAGGGGCTCTTTGCTTTGTTTGTTTATCTTTTTTGGAAAATCCAAATCTTACAGTGTGGGGAAAACGCCTTCTCCGTCAGCATAGTGCTCCCCATCGACTTTCAAAGCCTGTCAAGCGTCCTTCTGCAGTTCTGATTTATGGATGCCATGCCAAAGGTGGACAGCGCAACTCCGCGCTTCCCTGCCCAATTCAAAGGGGGTGTTTATAGGCACAACTGTGGCCTAGAGGATGTTATCGCTTTCCCACCCCCTGCCAGGGTGGAATCTGATGCTTCTCACTTTGCTAATGTTTTCTTCTCCCTTGCCCCTGGCTGAGGCTAAGTGGTTGTTTATGGCAGATACTTTAAATCATTATCACCTCCTGGGCCTTTGAGTACTGCTACATAATCTGCTTTCGCATCAAGGAAATTCTTCTATCAGTACAAAACAAGGCCAAACGTTTATCTGGTGAGATGATAGTCAAAGTGTCTCCTGTAATATTTAAAAACAAACAGCAGTACCTCTGCTCTGTTGCAACACCAGCTGGCTAAAGCTAAGCAGCATTTCTGAGGCTCCCCAGCGCAGACGCAGGGCTCCTGGGACAGCTATCTGCCATTTGTTTTTAAAAACATCAGAAATACGCAGGGAACTTGGGGGATGACGGAATACATGGATGAGCTTCACAAGTATGGCTGTGTGTATGGCATTGCCTTCGCCCACCGAGCCCGGTCCCCAGCGTGGTGGTGCCACCGGAGCGATGAGGGGAGCCTGGCTCCAGTGGCTGCCCGGCAGTGGCCACCTGGCAGTGGTGACCTGGCAGTGGCTGCCTGGCAGTGACTGCCCACAAGGACCGCCCGCGGTGGCTGCCTGGCAGTGACCAGTGACCACCCAGCAGTGGCCGCCTGGTAGTGACTGGTGACCACCCAGCAGTGACCACTCAGCAGTGGACACCCGCAGTGAGCACCTGGCAGTGACCGCTTGCCGTGCCTGCCCACAATGACTGCCCACAGTGCCTGCCTGGCAGTGAGCACCTGGCGGTGATCAGTGGCCACCTGGCAGTGACCACCCAGCAGTGACTGCCCAGCAGTGGCTGTCTGGCAGTGACCTCCCAGCTGTGACTGGTGACCACCCAGTAGTGGCTGCCTGGCTGTGACCACCCGCAGTGACAACCCAGCAGTGGCCACCCAGCAGTGACTGGTGACTGCCCGGTGGTGACCACCCAGCAGTGACCGCCCAGCAGTGGTGTCTGGCAGTGACAGCCGGGCAGTGGCTGCCTGGCAGTGACCACCCAGCAGTGACCATCTGGCGGTGACTGGTGACTGCTTGGCAGTGACCACCTGCAGTGACCACCCAGCAGTCACTGCCTGGCAGTGAGCACCTGGCAGTGATCGGTGGCCACCTGGCAGTGACCACCCAGCAGTGACTGCCCGGCAGTGGCTGCCTGGCAGTGACCTCCCAGCAGTGACTGGTGACCACCCAGCAGTGGCTGCAGGGCAGTGGCCACCCAGTAGTGGCTGGTGACCACCCAGCAGTGGCTGCCTGGCTGTGACCACCCGCAGTGACAACCCAGCAGTGGCCACCCAGCAGTGACTGGTGACTGCCTGGTGGTGACCACTCAGCAGTGACCGATGACCACCCAGCAGTGACTGCCCGGCAGTGGCTGCCTGGCAGTGACCTCCCAGCAGTGACTAGTGACCACCCAGCAGTGGTGCCTGGCAGTGACAGCCGGGCAGTGGCTGCCTGGCAGTGACCACCCAGCAGTGACTGGTGACTGCCTGGTGGTGGCGACTCAGCAGTGACCGCCCAGCAGTGACCACCTCCAGAGACTGCTCACAATGACCACCCGCAGTGACTGCCTGGCAGTGAGCACCCAGCAGTGATCAGTGGCCACCCAGCAGTGGCCACCTGGAAGCAACCACTTGCAGTGACTGCCCGGTAGTGACCAGTGACCACCTGGCAGCGACAATCCAGCAGTGACTGGTGACCACCCGGCAGTGGCTGCCTGGCAGTGACCACCCAGCAGTGACCATCTGGCAGTGACTGGCGACTGCTTGGCAGTGACCACCTGCAGTGACCACCCAGCAGTCACTGCCTGGCAGTGAGCACCTGGCAGTGGCTGCCTGCAGTGATGTTCCAGCAGTGACCTCCCAGAAGTGACCAACCAGCAGTACCCGCCTGACAGTGGCCACCAGGCAGTGACCAGTGACTGCCCAGCAGTGACCACCACGCAGTGCCTGCCCGCAGTGCCCACAGGCACAGCCAGCAGGCAGATGTGTGGGGTAGAAGAAGGTGCTGGGGTCACCAGGAAGGCCATGACCTCTGTGCCCAGCTTGGGAAAGCCAAGCCTGTTGTTGCTCCCAGGGGAAAGACAGGGCTACAAGGGCTGTGGTTACTGACTAGCAGGGAAACCAGCCTCTCCCTGAACCACCAGTGACTACAGCTATGGCCCTCCCACTCCCCTGGGAAGAAGCACTCTTCAGGAGTGTCTTCCCCAAACACCCTCTGGTTCTTGCCTCCTTGTTTGTGCCTCTCACTCAGTTCTAAACCTCAATGTGACAATATTCAGCTTTTTTTAAGGGGTTGGAAGACCTTCAGTAGGCTCAGTCAACTACCTCGCCAGTGGTCAAGTAGTTTGTTGGCAGAGTTCAAAGGAAGCAATGGAAGGATACCCACCAGTCCACTGGTAAGAATTACAGAGCTCCTCTTACACACTGAGGCCAGGGGTATATTCTGGAAACATTATATTTGCAGAGGAGTTTGAAAACAAAAGTCTCACCTATTGAAAGTGCTCAAGTGGGTGTTGAATAGGTGTTAAACAGAAATTGGCCCAAATTTCCAAGTCTTAGGAGTTTTAGATCATTTGTTACTAAGTAAATGAGAAAAATGCTGTCAAATATTGCTGGATAAAAACCCTAAAAGGAGAGTTTGCTTCAGATTCCACATGGAATTTCATATTTGTAATGGAAGTTGAATAATTTGTTTGATAAGGAGCTAGCATTAGTGTAAGAGTTGACATATAGGCTGGAATCCTGGTCCAGATTAAGTTCCTCAGAGCTTTGGCACTGACCAGAGCTATTTGGAGACTTTCTAAAGAACTTGATGCAAAGAAAAGGGGAAATAGGGGACAGTGTTAAGGAAAGAAATAAGCAGGTTTCATGGATATTCACATTCTTCAAAGGGAAGCTTGCTGTCCAAAAACATTAACATCAACAGAAATGTAATGGGTTTACATTTCTGGTTAACCATACAACACAGCTGTTGCCTCACTTCACTGTTCAATATATTGCAGGTTTACTGCATGAAATTACTCTGACATCCAAACTAATCCAAAACATGGTAGCAGGAGTAAACACAACTAAATAAAGAAATCCTGGTTGTGGCTTTGAAAAACTCCTACTGTCGTACTGCATTGAAATCGTCCAGAGTTGTCAGCACAGGCTGACTCACAGCATGGGTGCCTAGAAGTGTTTTAAGCAGCTGAAGGAGCTGCAGTTACAGTTCAAGACAGAGACACAGTCACTGTTCTGCCCTTTCGATCATGTTACCCCTTTCACAATAACTGCCCGGCTGAGAAAGTGGTGGGGAACAGCACAGGAGCACTTCTGTTGACTTTGCCCCTGTGAGCATGGATTAAAGGACAATCTTTCTGTGCAGAGAAGCAGTTAAAAGGTGGCATTGTTTTCTGGGTTGGGCTATCCAGGACCAGACATGAACTATAATGAACTATAGTGAGGTTTACATTTTCAACATTGAAAGAGAGAGGGAGTCTGACCCTTATTCTCTTGGCTTTGCGTTTAATATGCCAGTACTGAATATGTTACCTTTGCACTCATGTCTTTCATTCAAAGTATTCCTGCTGCCTTAGCTACATTTCCAATACCTAGCCCAGCAAGTTAAACTTGAAAGGATATTCAATCACTCAGCCCCAAAACTTTGTGAATATGACCTCGGCAAACACATTTTGTCTCTTTCAGCTGACCCTGATCTATTCCCAGCTAGATTTCATTCTTCTTGCTTTGCCCAAACTGCCTAAGCAATATCCTGCATATTTATTTCTCATGGTTTATAAATAAATTATTTCTGCTTCACTGCAGTCTCTGACACAGCCACACTTCAGCCTTCCCCTTGTCCTTTTTTGGTTTATATTTTTTATTTCTACCTAATCTGATCGTTGTTTACCCAGCCTTGCATTCCCTTTCTACTTCCCCAAAATCCTGCACAGTCCATTCCTTTTTCTCTTGCTTTGCTTACTTCTCCCCTTAATGACTTCAGGATCTGATTGACTCCTTTCAAGTGCATTACTCATATTTATCCTTTTACCTCAGCAATTGCAGATTGGATCATCAATATGAATTTATTTTTCTGATATCTCCTCTTTGACACTCTAGTGCCAGTTCAGACTTCAGTGTTTCTAAAGAGTAAGTACACATTCTTCTTGGTATCCCTTCTGCTAGCTTTTCTCCACAGCTGTTGGAAGCTTCACTTCTCCATGTTCACATCCTTGAAGCAACCTGAGTAGGACTTCTTGTCTCCCATGCTTCTAGTCTGCCAATAATTCCTATCATGTCCTTCCTCAATACTGTCAGATTTCTCTCTTTCAGCAAACTTTTGTTGCTCTGTTGTTAATCAGCCCCACACCTTATCTCTTGCCTTTATTAATCTAGGCTTTATCTTTTCAGATTTTCAGATTTTTCTGAAGTTGTAGCTATTACATTTGTCCATACCTTGCTTTCAGTGATTGTGGGGCATCAAAATATCTTTCACTGTTGGAGCGTGCAGTTACTGTCAGGCTTTTTTCCAATTTGTTTTTGTTGTTGGTTTTTTTTTTTGTTTTGTTTTGTTTTGGTGTTTTTTTTTTTTTTTTTAATTTCAATGTTAGAACAAAAAGGCTTAAAGAATGACCTGGTACTAATTCTTTTAAAGCTTTCTGTGGCGGTATAACCCCAGCCAGCAGCTAAGCCCCACACAGTCGCTCACTCACTTCCCTGCAGTGGGATGAAGGAGAGAATTGGAAGAGTAAAAGTGAGAAAACTCGTGGGCTGAGATAAAGGCAGTTTAATAGGTAAAGCAAAAGCTGTGTGCACAAGCAAAGCAAAGCAAGGAATTAATCCACCACTTCCC
>JAVJGI010000060.1:68315774-68326828 GCA_035590275.1 Ibycter americanus | reverse complement strand
GTGCAGTTAATTCCTGGTCTTTTTTTGTCATGGAAATGTAAGTGTCCAGAGAATATAATTATCACTAAAAATGTCTGAATGCTTTATCTATACTATTTAAGGAGTAAGTATCTGAATTAACCATTGACTCTTTTTGATCCAGTCTGGATTTGTTCTACTGGAGAAGGGGCAGTGTTTTTTTCTGAAAACTGTAAAACCCAAGATATTTTTTGGGTCACTTCAGAGCTTTGGCCAGTTATTATAAAGAATATGAAGAAAAGGGAATATACAGAGGCTAAGGAGCCAAAGTTAGAAGACCAGATGAACGCCATTGGCAGAGATGGTAACAGATCTGTCATTCATGGCTTGGCTTTGCTGAGTAATTAATTTCATTATTGAGAAATTAACATCCTCCTGAAGTTCAGCCTGAAAATGCATGTAAAAAAGAAAACCCGTGCCCATGTAGTGAATTACTTTTTTTTTTTTTTTAATTAGTGTTTCAGTGTTTCAGAGCATGTGACATTCCACTTGAACCAACGAAAAGCATATCACCAGCTGGCTCTTTGTTACGCCCCAGTTGAAAATGTCTTTTGCTTCACTGACACAATGCCACATGCCATGAAATGAATTTCCTTTCACAGATTCTTAGTGTCATTCATAAGAGTGCTATTAGATCTGCACCTTGGTCATGTAAGTAGCCTGAAGAAGTGAAATGCCGAGTTCAGAGAGGCACTGTTTTTAACAGCAATAAAGTCATTAATTTAACAGCAGTAAATCACTTCAGGACTTTTGAATTGTCTGGAAAACAGTTAAAACCACATCCAAACCATCATTTCTAATAACCACTCTGACAAAACACTAAATTCACACAATAGGAGAGAAGTTTTGTCTTATTAACTCTCTCCCAGCCAAAACCAGGACAGTATGCTACATGTTATACTTGTGATTTTTGCAAGCAATTAGATCTGAGATTCAGTGCATTGAAGCCTCTTCAGCTTAGATTTACAAAGGGCTGCATGTGCCCTTGTCATTCTGGAAGATTTTTGATAAGACTCAGTTTCATAACCCTGTGTTACCCTCTTTTCCCTCCTAGGCTGAGTCTTCCCACCTTCACTTGAAGTCAGTGGATTTGCAGGGGTTCGTAGAACTGTTCAGAGTGGAACCCGTGAAGTTTTGCTTCAAAAAATAGGGAGTGGTAATTAGGGACCTGAAAAATAATATTGCTAAACCAAAAAGATTCCATGACATTTCATATTCCCATAATAAATGAAAAAAAAAATATCAGAGAATGTATTTTTCACAGGTGAAAATGCATTAAAACTATTGTGGGCTCTGGTTCAGTGTAACAGCAGGGTTGCATGCACCTGAAAAACAGGTTTGCAGAGGAAAGGCTTCCAGATGCTGTCTTACAAGAATGGTAGAAGGTGCCACTGTGTTGGAAATATGGATAACAGCCCAGTTAAAAATGATTTTCTTTTATTCTAGTCACATGCAATTTAAAACCAGTTCCTGGGTTTCTTTCTTCTGCCAGATTCATAGTGGGTAGAAATCAGTCATCTTGTGAATTTTTCCGTATATGAAAATGTAAATTCACTGGTTTACATTTCTTTTCTCATGAATTCACACTTTGTGGCCATTGATGTTCCCAAATTATATTCATTAACCATCTATAAGATGAAGGATGGTGTGGTCTCAGCTGAAGAGAGTGATGTTCGAAAGCATGGCTTGCTCTTTCTATCCACAACTATTCCTATTTTGGCTAATGGAGTTTATTATTATTTCAGTAGTATTTGTAGATATCTTATTGGTCAGCATATTAATACTTCTTTTCTTTGGGTCTGCTAAGAGAGCCACTCACACTAACTCTTAATGAGAACACCTTCCATCTTCACTTAGGCCTTACAAAGCTATGAGCAATGAACAAGTTATCAGTGAAAAATCTTATTTTACTCAGCACACCATTTTTTTGTTTCCTCTTTCCCTCTTCTGCATCACAACTGAAACAGTTTATTTAGTACAAGAGTCCTGGAAACAAAGATAAAAATCATCTTAACAAGTCTGATAGTCATCAGCTGTTCAGCAGCCACTGCAGGGCTGTCGTAGCTTCTAATGACACTGGAAGGCACAAGCTGCACTCTCAGGGCTTTCCGGATGTGCAGTGAATTTGTATTTTGGTTGTACATCCATCTTTTGCTTCCAGAGAAGCAAGAAGATGGTAGAAAACTTTTCCATGGAAACCGCTATGCAGCTTCCTGCCTCAACTGTCTTTGAAGTCTCTGAGCCTGAAATCTGACTTCATCAGTGGTAAGTATCAACAGTTATGGAGCTGCAGTGAGGCCAGTGAAGGTCTCCTTGAGCCTGTGCATCATAATATATGATGGTAACAAGAGAGCTAAGATAAAATGCTTGTAAATCCAGAATATAAAATCAGTATGTGGAAGAAAAAGCCTTGGAAGATTGAAGAGTCTGTAGGAACAAAACCTGATGGCAAGTTGGTTTCATCACTCTCAAAACCTATAGGAAAAATTTAAAAATTGTTCTCACTAAGGGAGAAGAGGGTGAAAGTTTAAGTGTGTGAAGAGAAAAGGGGAGGTGTTAGGGATGGTATGAGTTTGCTGGATTGAGTGATTTGGCTCCTAAGAAGCTGTGTTGAGTGATGAGGAAGGCAGAAGGAAAAATGAGGAATTTCATTGTAGTCAATAAAATGTGAAGGAGCAGCACTGCATGAACAGAAGCATTCTTTTGCAGCTTGATTCCTCCCTGCTGAATGTAAAGGCAGTAAATACTTTGGGGTTTTCAGGAGAGAATGCACTGAAAATTTTTATTCCAGGAACTGTTCCATATTTTTTTTTTCTAAATCAATAATGTTATATGCTGCATGTAAACAGTTACCAGGAGGGGTACAGTGATAAGAAAAAGTTTAATTTACTGATGGAAGAATGGCATGGATAAGGCTTAAAGGCATTCAGGCTTGAGATGTTATTTTGAACTAACTGCAGCACGTTTCCTTCTTCATAGTCTGAGAAGAGCCACTTCGTCACTCTGCTCACATAACTCCAGTATTTGAGATAGAATCCTGCTCTAACAGGATCTAAACCAGCCTCTTCTAAACTGGAATAGGGTGGGCTTTTGGTTTTCTGTTTCTGAGCATCCTCATGAACAAAGGTTCTTCTCTGAGAGGAGATCCAGGGAACATCCAGGCCATCTTGGAGATGGGAATGAAACAAGACTGAGGTACGACAGGGAAACAGAAGAAATTGGTCATATTCTTTATACTCAGTTATTTCAACTCTTGAGCAAATGTCTGTGCATCTAGAAACAGCCAGATCACCCACTTGGTCTTGACTTCTTCCATCTTCCTTACCCGGGTAAGGTGTACGTTGATGAGCATGAGGGCAGGTCAGGAAGGACAAATGGCAAATGTAATAGGGAGCTGCTGTCGTGCTTTCTATCCCTTGCCAAGTGTGGCTTAATAGTATCTGAGGGCCTCTGATTGTTGAGTTGAGATCTTCAATGTGGCTATCTTGCCTTTATGACACTAAAAGTTATGAAGGATGGGCATTCATTTTGTCGCAATGTCCCTTTCTCAGTGATCCTTTCTGTAGAGAAGTGTGACTGAGCTTTCCAAGCCAGCCTGAACTCCTCTCTGCATTTACCCCCATGAAACGTAACTACTGTGGAGAAGATGCATATTATCTGTCTGTTCTGTATGAAATCTGACCTGTGATTCCTAGGAGGTCACCCTCACTTTCCAGTCTGCCCCTCTTCCTGAAGGCTTTCTGCTCAGGTTTATTTGATAAGTTAATGCATTTTCCAGATATGCTTTCTTGCCCCTCCCCCCCTCCCCCCTCCAGCTTTCCTAATTTCTCAAAAGAAGCAACGAGGGGAAGAAATGGACTGTAAGAGAAGCACAAAAGCAGAGATTTGCTGAACGATGAGAGTAGACTCAAGGGGCCTCCAGGTAAAAATGGGGCAATTGGACAGCATCATATCATCTGACTCCAAGGCATGATGCAACTAGCATCCATCTGGTATTCAATTATACATGTCCAAATATTAGTCTGTCTTCAGCCATCATTCTTCTGGGGCCTCTCTCTGTATCATTTAGCTCACAGTGAAGGATGCTTTGTTCCTCTAGGCGTAGAGGGGATTTGTCTGATATCCTTCAGCTTGTTGTTTCGGAGAAGGGGAGGAGGGGTGTCTGCAGCCTGTCTCGGCAGCACTGCCTGTTGTGGCAGGTATGGCAGGGCTGTGACAAGGACTGCCCACGCAGCTGTTCAGCTTCCTCTTCTTCCGATGCGGTTTTGATATGCCTGCATCCAGTCCCTCTTTTCTCAGCCCATCAATCTTCCTGGACACACATCCCTTGGCTCTTTGACTTTCAGTGCATTCCGGTGAATAGCTTTTGGGTTTATAGTTGCTCGAGTATTTCTCTTCTTGCAGAAGTTTTAGGCTACCATGGAGCTTCTCTGTGAATATTCACAAGCGAGGGAGTTGGGAATAGGGCTTAAAGAATGCAAGACCGACGTGGTGCCTGAGTTCTTTCCTATATGTTGGGTATTTCTTATTGAGGAAACATAGAGCCTCTTCCTTTTCTTCTTTCTGAATCTTCTGTTTAGGTTGAATGAAATTTCTCTGTGACACACGCTTGCATACGGTGGGAGAGTCTCAAACTTCCTTGACTAATGAAGATGCCGGGGATGGGAATTCCTTTCTAATCAATACGTGAGATCCACAGCAGCTTTTAAAAACACATCCTTTGAGCTAGGCTGATTAGTGCTACTCTATTGTTCAGAAATGTCCGAGAAACAGTCTGTATCTAGTATATATTAAAATGGGCTTCTATTTCAAACTGTGTGGAATATTCAAAGTATGTTTTGTATATGCATAAGTATATATAACAACAAATAGTGTATAAGAGATATATCATGTGGGTGACTTTACACTGGGTCGGTCCCACAGGACCTTCATTTTTTTAATATTTCTTTTTTCCTAAAGAAGATTTTATTTTTCCTAACTCTATAAATCCTGTAAGTATTAGAAATAATCTTTCTTTTACTAAAATTAAATTTACGAAATCTCCTGACATACGCATCGTGTCACAGAAATCAGTTTTGAATACGCCTCTTAAGCAGGTTTTGGCCAATCCTAGCTAATGTAGAGTAATTATGGCTATTGTTCTGTGTCTGCAGGAAGGAAAAAACCAGCCATTTATAAAAAACCATGACATTTTATTCCTATTTCTGAGCAGGATAAGTAATTTGTAGAATTTAAATGTCCATTGGAAGTGCCTGCCTCAGGGCTATGTTGCTGCCTACCTGGCCTGTCCCTGAACATTGAAAGTTGTAGTCTTTTTAAAGGTTTATACATGGATGGAGCGCAGCATTAAAGACTTTAAGTCAATTAAATTTACAGCCACCTGAGCAAGCTGCATCCCTTCCAGACTCTTCTTTCAGTGGAAGAGGAGAGAAATCTGAATGTTGCCTTGATCAGAAGAAAACGAGTAGGGAAGATCTGTGGGAAGTCAATAGTAGCTGTTTTGTTCTCTCCTTTCCTGTGGCTGAAGTACCTTTAAAAGAGGTTTGTTTGCATCACAGAAACACTGACAGAACAGAATAAAACACAGAATATGTCAGTGTTGCAGCAAAACAGGGAAAGCACTGTTGGAACAGCACTTAACCTCTGCACCAGTAGCCCTGTTTTGTTTGAACATTTGGCACAGGGAGGCTTCTCTCCCATCCAGCCATCCAGAGAAGGTGTAAAAGGCACAAACTAGAGGTTTCTGTGCACACAGAGAGCTAGAAGGCCTCTTCTTTCTTTGGGTTTCTCTCCAGAAGCCTTCTGTTGCATCACCTTTTCCTATTGCAAAAGCCTTGTAGTGGGGTTGAGTGCAATAAGGAATCCAGTCTGCCTCACTTGCCAGCCATTGTACTTGGCTTTTTTATTGTTTGTTGATTTGGTTTATACTCATCCTTCTGTGGCTTTGACTCAGACATAAATGTTTATAGACTTCTGGATTGCTTTTTGCTGGAAGCATTGGTTTTAATCAATGTAAGCTCCTGGGAAGTCATTGGTCCGGAGACCAAAATTTACATTTCCCTATATATATAATAGTAAAAGAGGAACATAGGAATTTGCTCCCACTTCTCAATCAGGAGTCATTTCCTTTGCTCTCTGTACCAATGCTTCTCAGACCTAGGCCATAACAGGAAACTTTATAGCTCTTATATCGTGATGTTGACCCCTATAACATTATTGAATATGGACAGAGATATTCTATGCTATATTCTAGTGAACAAGGAATAGAGATGAAACTATCCACTCTTTTCAGTGTAGCTACACTTTCATGATGCTGGGTCATTGCTGAGCAGGAGCAATAGCCTATAAAACCCATCCATTATCCTTTAAACCAAAGATTCCCAACCACAGTCCCAGGTGTCACCTCCACCCTTCATCTTCATACCAGCAGTGTGGTTTAGGCAATGCAGTTTGTGGGCAGTTACTCCATCGGTTGGTAAGCAGCTACCACTGACCTGCTGGTGACAGCATTTTGCTGTTGCTCTGTTCACAGTACTTGCCACAGGAGTTTACAGATGTAGGAGCATAAATATTGAATCCCCATTTTCATCCCAGTGAAACGAAGGTATTCTGGTGGAAGGTAGGGGGAGGGTATATTGTGGACAGCCGTTGCTTGGGGGAAAGAGGTAATGGCATGTGAATGGAAAGCCAGGGGTTACACACCTGCTGCTGAGAGCTTGACACAGGGCCAACACCCTGGGCTTTCCCAAAAGGATCTCATGGACGGCACTAACACATCAAATTAAACCTGGGATTCTTTCCCTAAAACGTTTCATCCCTCAGAATCATAGTCTTCCAACACATTCTTTGTAACCTCTGTAATATTCCAAGAGAGAGAGGATTCATACTGGTTGCAGCTGTCTTTCTTCAAGCTTCAAGAAGCCACATGTTCATCTCCGACAGAGCACATCTGCCATGACATTATCATGGGGATTTTCAGGGCATTCGTACTGATCTGACTGAGGAGGAAAAGCCCTTTGCAGTGCTCTCTTCCTGCAGGAAGGGCCTGTGTTTCCAGTGATGTTCTTGCACCTTGGATATGTAATAGCCGCTGTGATGACAGGTACTGGAAGTCTCAGACATCTGATCTGAAAGACAGATCTGAGTTTTGTCACACGCATGAATAGCATTGGCACAGGCTGCCCGGGGAGGCGGTGGAATCACCATCCTTGGAGGCATTTAAAAAATCCGTAGATGCAGTGTTTAGGGACATGGTTTAGTTATGGACTTGGCAGTGCTGGGGTAACAGTTGGACTTGATGAGCTCAAAGGTCTTTTCCAACCTAAATGATTCTATGATTCTGTAATTCTATGATATCCCCACTGAACTGATTGAACTGTCTAGGCATTTGGAGCAACATCCCCATGGTAGGACTGCACACCCCATGTTTTCTATGGTGTTTCAGTGCACACGGGTAAGTGTTTAACTCAGTCCTCACTCACATTTCTTGCTGCAGTTGCATGTGTCGTATCACCTCCATAGACCATTTAATCTGTTAATTTATGAAGGGATAAGATTTTAATGCTTCAGAACTATTACCTTTAACACTGGTTTGTGGTGCCTTCTCCTCATCTGCGCAGTTCATCTCTGAGAAGGGCAAGCTTTTTGCTATAGATAATGTGAATGGTACAGTATAGAAAGCGTTAATCTGTAAAACTGTGTAGCTCCACCTGGCCTAGATCACTAGACTCCTTCCCCATGCATGTGCAACTGCTCCTCATGTTAATGAGGAAAGCATGCTCTTTGAAGAGGAAACACACACATCACACTTCACATCCTAAAGCACTCAAGATGTTTTTTTGACATACCAGAGATAAGTAGCATGATGCACAAATACATATAATACTTGATGAGGTACCATACTACTTGATGAGATACGATAATATATACAAAACTATTATCACTCAGCTGTCTTCCACTACACATGCTGAGACTATCAATAATCACACTTGGTTTGGATTTTTTGGGTAATATCTTGAGCTGAAGTCAAATCCAAGTATAACCTGGCATGAAGCCTTTTTTCCTGTGTTACAGGAAAAGCAAAGCTAATTCAAAAATGTTGCATTCACTGAGAATTTTGAAGCCTGTATCTGCAACTATGTTGTGCAACTGAATGATTTTTTTTTGGTTTTTATTTTAATGTTTTACACCCTCTTTATTCTTCATTTTGCCAGCTGCGACTTAGAAAACTACAGAAGGAAGAAGGTAATATTTTAGTTTCCTTATATTTGTGAGAAAACTGGAGAGGAACCATAAATGGAATCTGACCGTTTTTTTAAAAGAAGTCTGGCTTTGGTCAACTGTCTTTGAACAAAAGAACAGTAACTGCAGAAGCTTGATCAGGCTCAAAGGTCATGCTAGAACAGGAATCATAGTTAAAGAATGAAAATCAATGTAACAAACTAAAAATATTATAAGAATTTTAATGAAGTCATAGGATTTTACAAAAAATTAATATTGCCTGGCAGACTGAGCACATGGAAACTCGCAGCTGGCAAAGAAAAGAAGTAAAAATATTCTGTAGAGTATTTTGGACTGATTGACCACTCCAGCAATTTAGAAATAGGGCTTGTAATAGGACCTGTAATCCTTAGCCAGTACATAGCTGGCACTCTTGCTTTCCACATTGCCAATGAATCAGGAAGGAAATGCCTAAACTGCATTGCAAATGGCTGTATGTTTTGTACTCATGTTTTTATTTCTGCAAGGTCAGGCTCCTGATCTACCTGTGTGTCTAAACCCCTCGTTCATACCAATGCATACGTATGTAGGAAGAATGCTGTATTTGACCTCATTTCTGCATGGAGTTAGGCAGAGTGAAATTTTGTTGTAAGTGATATAAAATAATCACTCTAAGAAAACATCTCCACCTGGAGGTATATACTGCATTCAAAGAACTACAGATAATTATCTGGAAATGAACATTGTTTGGAAGACAAATGGATAAAATTGCCAAACCCTTAGATGGGCTGAGAGCAAAAATTCTAACAGAGTCTAAGCACTAAACTGGTCTGAGTTGTAGGCATGACCAGAAAGGGCAAAAGAATGCAGCAGCACAGTTCATCTCAAGTCTGTGCTTTGACATGTCAACAAGACTGAATCAATTACATTTTAATACCTCCTAATACATACACTGTTATAATTCTGATTTTCTTCTTAACAGCTTATATTTTTTGTGTACCTTTGTGTGCTTTAAAAGGGAATTGCTTCAGTGAACAAACCAGCTTCACTCAAATCTTCAGAAAAACACAACTGAGTTTTGGGTTTTGGTTTTCTTCTCCCTCATGGTATATTTTTATTGTTAGGGCCCTATTTTTATTTCCAGAGGCTACATAAAAATGGGCTTACCTCTTGCACTGAGTGAGTTACACTCTTCCAAATTAGAAGACACAGCTCCGAACATGAACTATTTATGTCCGCGTGATTCTGCCTCGGCAGGAAGATATGACCGTAACAGTGAATATTTAGGATGATATCATAGCTAAGGTTTCTTTTCTTCAAGATATTTATGAAAAGAATTAATAAGGAATTTGAAGATCCAGCAGCAGGAAACATGGGAATCTGGCTACTCTACATACAGAAGAAAGTCACATTAGATCTGGGCATTGCAACAGTTCTTGTTATGGGCTATCCTTTTTCAAACAGGCTTAGGATCAACGTGCAAATGCGCACTTTTTCCTCTCTACCCAGCATTCATCCTCTACCTCATTTCCTTGCCTATTAGATGATAAGTTTTCTTTCATTTTTGGGTTTTGCTGCAGGCTGAAAAACTCAGCACCTCCAGTCAAATATCCTCCACAGCCTGGAGAGAAGCAAGAACATGAACAAATGTTGCTGAGGAGAATAAAATAAACAGGAAGCACTTACTTAAAAAGCCAGATCATTACGTGTCCCCTTGTGCAAGGGTATTGCACTGCTATTATATTGTGAGCCTCTATTTCCCGCAGCACAACTGCACCCATCAGAGCACAACGTGAGCAGTATTTGATGAGTGAAACCACTGTGATTTTTTTTCTTCATTTGTTACCCTTCCGTACAACAACTCACCTCACTTACTCTGCGCTAGCTGAAGTCTGCACAAAGGAATCTTCTTTGTTGGTGCCCCTCCGATTCTTGCTGCAGCAGTATTAGAGCACATCTTCAACAAGAACAAACCCCTCTTTAGCTAGCTCCTAATTTGGGGCAGAAGAGTCTTATCCACATTCCACAGAGACGAAAGAAGAGATTAAGCCATTTTCTCTGTACAATGTAAGGAGCAAGCGCCAAGGGTTTGAAAAGTATCCAGCTCACTCAGATTGTAGTCCAGTGCCCTAGTTCATAGAGCAATTAGCCTCTTGTGTGCATGGTGGCTTAAATCACTATACATCATGCTCTTTCTGCAATGAATGTAAGAGTACTAAGACTAGCAAGCATTATTGGGGGCAATGCACTGCAGGACAGCGCTAAGTTCATCTTTCCCTGCTCAGCAAGCAAGCTGCACGTGAGCGCTGTGGAACAAACAGTACGGGCTCATCTAGCAAAGTCCCAGCAGCAGGGCTAAAATCACTTTTTAACTGTAGCTTCCCAGCCAAGTATGTCACTGAGCCAGACTCACACTGGTTTTACAGAATTGTGCAGTGGTAGAGGAAAGGACTGATTCCACTGTGTGGCTGTATTTCCTGGGCAAATATCGCACAGGAGTCTGGAGAAAGGACAGCATGGAAATGATGGAAGTGACTCTATGATTCAACACTGAGATGATGACAAAATAGGTGGAACTGCCTTCTTGTGGTGCCAGATACCGTCTCCCACAGCCAAAGGACCCAGTGTTTCCATTAGCCAATCCTACATGGAAGGAGACAGATGTTTGGAAAAACGGAGCTTTACCACTTTTGATGTTTGCTGACTCCGAGCACCGGTGCAGGGCAGCAGAGCTGCCACTGATTTTTGCCTCTAATATTGCTCCACCCTCACAGTACCCTACTTGCTCCATTTCCACTACAACTCTGATTCACTCT
>JAVJGI010000060.1:68302081-68315317 GCA_035590275.1 Ibycter americanus | reverse complement strand
GCTCTGCTCTGGTGAGACCCCCCCTGCAGCGCTGCATCCAGCTCGGGGGTCAGCACAGGAACGACATGGACCTGTTGAAGCAGGTCCAGAGGATGGTCACAAAAACAATCAGGGAGCTGGAACACCTCCTGTGGGGACAGGCTGGGAGAGTTGGGGTTGTTCAGCCTGGAGAAGAGAAGGCTCCAGGGAGACCTTCTTGCAGCCTTTCAATCTATAAAGAGGGCTCATAAGAAACACTGAGGGACTTTTTACCAGGGCCTGTAGTGACAGAACAAGGGGCGATGGTTTTAAACTGAAAGAGGGTGGGTTTAGATTGGACGTAAGGAAGAATATTTTTTATAAGGTGGTGAGGCAGTGGCCCAGGCTGCCCAGAGCAGCTGTGGGTGCCCCATCCCTGGGGGTGCCCAAGGCCAGGCTGGACGGGGCTGGGGGCAACCTGGGCTGGTGGGAGGTGTCCCTGCCCGTGGCAGGGGGTGGGAACTGGGTGAGCTTTAAGGTCCCTTCCAACCCAAACCATACTATTCTATGATTGATTCTATGATTCTGCAATTCTATGATCTAAAAACTACTCCATAAAACCAACTACACTCATAAGAAACATATTATATATGTCCTTAAAGCTTTGATGTATGTTCAGTTTGCACTTGTTTTCCAGCAAGTCTCTGACCTTCCTATTGCATTTCAAGTGTCTACAATCCAACTCCTGTAGTCATGATGTATTTGAAATTCAGTAGTAAGCTTTTCTAATAATGCAAAAGACATGATTTTTCATCCATTCCATATTTTTGAAGGTTGTATTTGCTAGGGAAAAAATGATTTTGGACTACTACTTAGACTGAGAAGGAACAGGCTATTCCAGACAGAAACATTAAAACAGAGATGTACAGGGAACTGAAAGAGGTCTCATAGAAATTTTTTTTTGTAGCTTTAATGGCAGGGATTGCTTTACATTCTGACTATAACAAAGATGTATTTCACTGTAGATTTAACTCCAGCTGAGAACTCAGCTATACATGTTGTGAAGTAATATATAATGAAAGGATAGTTGTATGGTAAAAACAAAGTACTGGGTGTCAGAATGTATGTGTTTCAGACCTGGATTTGCCCTGGACTGTGAAATGAAATAAACCATTTTGTTTACCATCACTCTCCCTCTGAATAACTACTTGTAAAATTAATGTAGTACTTGCATACCTCTTGGTGCTGGATTGCTAAGTTGGTTTCCTGGAGAGTTATTTTTGGGTGAACAGCACAAGATGCTGAAATGTCATTTGAGACACTGACAAGAGTATTCACTGTCTGCCTTTAGCATAATTCTTAATTATTTAGCTAAAAAGGTTTCAGACAGTTAGAAGCTTTATCCAGAGAGTAGCAATGGTATGGTGTCATCATTAACTGTTTAAATGCATTGTTTTGACAATGGGCAGGATTTTGTACTTTTTTTTTTTTTTTTTTTTAAATACATATATATCTAATTTTAAGCTACTGAAAGTCTAAATTTAACTTAACAAAAGTCTTCCTTGGTTGTCTGTATTACCCACAGAGAAGACTGTCCTCCTCCAAAAGGTCATTCTGAATACTTAAATTAGATTTTCATTTTAAACGGACTTTCAGAAGAGTCATCACTGCCTATGCAGGGGGTGGAGGGTAATTACGCATGGGATGTACCTCACCAGGTTTCAATGCAATAGGCACATGGCTTTACCTGAAAAGGTCACTTAGGCTCAAGGAGGGGGAGAAATAAACGCCTCAGAGTACAAAATACACATTTCTCACAAAAGATGTGTGTTTGCCCAAGCAACCATAAAGAGAATTCATACAACAGATATAAAGTAAACCTCTCCATTGAAGAAGTGTCAAGTTATATTCCAAATGTTTGAATACCTCTTTCTTCCCTGTCCTCTACCTGTCCCTGCTATGAAACAAATGTACTGCTTCTCCTTAGCCTTTAAAGGCTAATACCTTGCTTTTCAACACAGCTTGAAACAAAGATTATTATCCCCAAAACAGAAAATCTGGCAGTAAATAATTTAGTCTGCCTCTTACTCTGAAGTGACAAAACTTCTGTTGAACAAACTTATTGGGTTCAGGATTTAATTTTAAGGTAGGAAAGCCAAACCCAAATAGGCCAGCACTCAGGGCAACCTGCCCGATTCACAAAAGGAACATGAGGCTTGGTTCTTATGCCAGATGAGAACCTTACCCTCCATGTTGCTGGCAGCTCTTCTCTGGGCCTCTCTTTTTCCTCTACCTCCCACTGTCCTTGCCTCCTTTCCCCCACCTCTGAAAAACTTTTGCCAGGTTTGACTTGCTTTCCTTCCCCATCAGAGTAGAAACACATTTTGCAATCTAAAATCAATGAAAAAAATGGAAGTTTTGTTTTCAGCTCAGCCTGACTAAAAGAATCCTTAACATCAGCAGGTCAGTACAATCAGTTTTGCTTACGTGGTCAAAAGCCTGTTTTAAAAGAGAAAAATATGCATTGTGGCAAGCATTAAATGAAAAAAAATTTTTTAGGAAATGGAAATTAAGCTAGCCTTTCAAAACAACTTATAAAAAAAAATTGTTTCCTTTCATTTTCTGGCTTCGCTCAGTTTTCTGTCTCTATGTGTTCCAACTGCGTTTTACTAAAGAGATGTATTATTGCATTCTTTTTGCTGTAGATACTGCTTTGTGGTAAACAGAATTTGATCCCTCTTTTTCCAATACTTTCATCAGGCTAAATAAAATTATTCTAATGCTCTCCGAGTTTGTCTAACAAGAAGTACACTCACATCTTCTGATTTCTTTTCTTTTAAAACATCAAAGAATGAAAAATCTCTCAGTCTGAACGTTGTTTCCACCTTTATTTCTATCCCTTTTTAATATTAGTCTGTCTGCTCTCATTAAAATAATAGCACTGGCTTGGGTTATGAGCTGGGAGACTCTAACAGAAAAATTAGTTCCTACACAGAAGATTGTGCTGACTGAGGGTTACAGAAGTTTTTTGTGAGACTCTAGTTTATTACATAAAAAGGACTCCGGCACAGTCCTGTTCTGATGATCCTTCAGTGACGAAACATGTCTCCATTTATCATGAAGGTTTCCTGCTTGTGCTTGGCCATTCTTCATCTTTAGTCTTTCTGCTCACTGTCTGTTCATGACCCTCTTTTCGCCTTTTCTCCTTCAGCTTTCTGGGTCTCCAGGATCAAGGTGCCTCCAGAGCCCGTGTTCCCGCTGGATAAATCGGTTGCTCTCTCACCGTGGCCACTCCTACTTCTCCAGCCATTTAAGCAGTGACATTACTATGGAAAGCAAAATTGATGCACTTATAGCAGGTTCCCTGTGTACCAGGCTTTCAAACCAGAGGAAAGCCCAGGGTTTTTTCAGGCAAGTGACCTCTGCCCCATTCCTTGCCTTGAGCCTGTACTAAATGTGTTGTTTCGTTGCCTGCACAAGGTACAGCAGCTAGGGCAGGGTGTTTCTGCTCTTTCTCGTTCTCAGCTGGGTGTTGACCATGTGCCCAGCCTTGTACAATGCTGAAGAACATATTGTTCTCTCCCAGGAGGTCATTGCATACGTATTGGACATATGATACAACACTAGACCTTAGAAGAGCTCTCAGAGTGATTTTCTCTTTCTTGCTAGTAAAAAAGGGCAAAAAACCACAGCATTTTTCACTGTGAACCAAATCAAAAGCAGAGTTGGCTGCTCAGGAATTTGTTCTGCCAGAGGTGCTGTTATGCTTAGAGCACAAGGGTCATTAACTATACCAGTTCTTTCTTACAAGAATAAGGCACAAAGGCTTCAGATTTAATGTTAGATACTAAGGGCAATGCCTATTTGAATCAGAACCCTGCCGCGATTTTTTAGGTCCATCTACTAATTATCCAGGTACCTCAAACTTTGCAATCAATTTCTCACTTCCTGACTACTGTCACCTCCATTTTAGAAATGGATTAAATGCTTCCTGTGCAAAACACTTTGTGTGAGTAAGGGTAAATGTATGCTGATTTTCATCAGGAGAAAATCTTCAGCCTCTTCCGGAGGACAGGTTTCATCCAAACACATGGTGACTTCACGAGGTGAGCACGTGCTGCCTGGATCTGACCCCCTTCAGGTCCTTCTCTGTAGTTACAATGTCCAACTGTTCTAAAGCTTATGTTTAATTGATTATGGGGTGTGACATTTTGCTCCCGATATAATTGAAAAGAACAAAGACGTTTAATTCTGCTTTTCCAGATCCTGAGAAAAGAGATGGTATTTCACTGTTCATCCTACTTTGCACAGAGTTCCTCTAGTATTAATTAACACTTCTGTTTAAATTCAAGGTCTTACAGGACAAGTGACAGCTTTGAAATAAAGCTGTAGAACAAGACTACAGCACAGTCACATTTTAGCTGTTTTCTGGAAGTGTTCCTGAAGTACAAATACCAACACACAAAGAATTGCAAAATCACCCGCGGGAGTAAAATAATTTCTGCTTTTGAAATGGTAAAGCAGATACACAAATATCGAATGCCTTGCCATGGATGAAAGGTAGACAAAAAGTCCCCCCTTTCAGACCTCACCATTTGTACTACAGTTCTAGGGCTGGAACATAGGAGTGAAATCTTGCTTTCATTGTGCAGGATAAAAAAATTCGTCATCTGCTTTGAAGTCAGGTTTTCACCATGGGCCTTCGTAATAAATTTATTTGAGCTACAGAAACCCTCTGTCAGTAGATGGCAGCAGGAAGGCTTTTTCTCTCTGAGGGCAACTCATTGAAAAGTGTTGCGGCCATAAATATGCAACCGATGCTGCTGCAATGGCCTTGCTGCAAGTAATGAAATGGAGTGATGTGTTGTGGGTCTCATCTAACACGTTGTATAGATGAGATGAGATGTTGTGTGGGTGCCTATAGCAGATCTGACCACCGGAGTTGTCTTTGTCCATGGAGAGAGACCATCACTGTAAGATAGATTTAACCTATACATATCCTGGCTAAATATATTCTACACATATATAGGATGAGATGAGTTGTTCCTCAGGAATACTTTTCTCCATCACCTTTCAAGTGACCTTGTGGTAGCCCCCCTATCCTGCATCTGGCTTGATGAAGCCCTTTCTCACTATCCAACTGCACTTTCGTGATCAGCCTACATTTTCCAATTGCAATTGCACTTCCATTCCATCATTGCAACCCAGCTCCAAGGCTTCTCTGACAAGCAAATCCCAGAGCGGTTTTGTATCTGTACATGTGACATATTGCAGACACAGTACACTGAAATGTATTGTAAAAATTCAGATTTTGTATAGTACTCTAAGACATTTGAGTGAAAGCACAAGTTGTGCAATCCAAGAGCAGATGTTCATTAATCAACCTTGTATCATATGTGTTCTTTACTCTTCATTGTTCTGTTTCAGAAGCTATTTCCAGACAGTTTAGTTATCTCCAAGACAGCTTGAGTCTTCTATTGTCTCATCAGTCTAAGAATACAGTTAAATTCTTACCTTTTGGCGAAGATATTTGGTCTGAGCAATTCCATGTGTGCTAAAGCATATCCATCTGGCATCCCTGAAGAGAACTCAGTGTGATAAATATTACTACAAATTAGCATGGTTTGAATCCTTGGCTCCAAAAGGAGGTTTTAATTAACTGTATTTACTAAATGGTCTTGGGATGTGTTCTAAAACTATACCCTGCAGAGAGATGAAGGTAAACAGAGACTTTGACGTCTCATGCATGTGTTTGTGTGTACAGACATGTCTCCTCTGATCCTTTTTCTCATCCAAAATACAGGTTTTATTTTCTTGTTCCAAATGGAATATTCAACAACTTAGTCATTGCCAGTAAAACTTTTGGGTGCCTTAAATCTTCAAAATAAAATGTCAATAGCTGGTTTTTTTTAACACATGACTCAGGGTAAAACTGTTATTGCCAAGGTTTATCAGTCAGTTAACTTTCCCTTGGTGCAGATACAATCTGCTTGCCTGGGATCTGAAACAAGAAAGAACACGTATTCCAAAGCGTAAATGAAGTTTTCATGTGGTTATAGTGCTGACTTACCTTTGGTTAAAATACTTCCCAGAACAGTGATGGACCACCAGGCACACATTTATAGACAGGCATTCCGTTGGTAGATTGATGGAGGCTCTCCTTTTGGCAGCAGCTGATGTTAGGTGTAGGATGAACAGTGGTAGAGAAACAAGCAGTTTTTGGAGAAAGGGTAGAAGTAGCAGCAGAAGATAATGAAGGGCAGCTGGAACCACTTCAAGGTGGCTGGACAGACGGAAATGAATTCAGACAGTTTTGAAAGTAAATTAAATTATAGTGCTTAAGTATGTGTAAAAATTAAGAAATCGAGCAACAAAAGACATTAGGAAAACCTAAAAAATAAATTAAAAAATTAATCAAAAACTGCTGAGCTTTGCTGCTTTAGGTGAAATAAAACTCCAGATGGACCAACACTAAGGTAAGTAAATATGGTAACGATACTTTAGATCCATATCATGTAAAAAGTACCATACACTAAAAGACTGATCCACCGGCAAAACCTCACACACTCATACTAATGTTTTCTGGAAGACAGAAAGAATATTACTTCACAGAAGGATACTGGGTCAGGTCCTCAGCTGATGCAAATTGGCTTAGCTACCTTGATTTCAGTGGAGTTAGGCCAGTTAATTCTGGACTAGATCCTCACTGAAGTTTTTACTTGTAAAAATGTCAAATGTCTCATTTAATGCCCTCTGTGATGGAAAAATTCTCTCTTCCACTCTGACTCCATACATTTGATTTGGTCTATAATCTTCTTAACCTCTTTTTGCAGAGATTAATACCTTCTGCTGAATTAATTGAGTTTGAACAAATATTTTCCAGGAAGACATAATAGGGATAAGGAATGTGTATCACTGGACTTCATTTGCAAGGCAGAGCAATACCATTCGAAATGGTGTTTCAGTTACTCATTTTGGGAATCTACAGTTACAATGGTATTTGTTCTTTATTCTTTGGAATCTGGAATTAACCTTTATCCTATTTTTTTTTTTTTTTATAAGGCCCTTGACTTGACTCATACTGTACTATGTGAAATTTAGTCTCAACATAATATGCTGATATATATATGTATGGTCAGCTTCTCTTTTAAGTTTATATCTGAAAAAATATACAACTTTAACATATAATTAGAAAATATATAACATGCAACATATTTATAAGATACAATAGGCGGTGAGATTGGGAATAATAAAACAAACCCCAATATATTACCCAAGGTCTTGAGAAATGGGACATGCAGTTCCTAGTTCAGAGATTTTCTATAGTATCCCTGGAAACTGCTTACTCTCTTTGCTTCAGATCCCCTTTACTTCAGTTTAAAAAGTCATATTTTCCTTCCTTATCAATAGATAGTTGCTAGGACCTGAAGCGTTAACTTGACACATACAGGTGAAATGTGATTCATCCCACCCAACTTTGCCTTCTGTGCTGGGTCCTTCAGTGCTGTAGTCTTCAGTCTACCTTCATAGACACAGAGGAAAAGCCACCTCCAGAAAATACTTGGTCCCACCCATCTCATATTCCTCTCCTATGTCAGGATGAATCACTCCCTGGGATGCCTATTTTGTTCTCCTTGGGCTAGAGCAAGCCTAGATTTCTAAATAGCTTAAACTTTCAAATAGCTGAAATTGGAGGATGTAATCACACATATGGTGTGATATTAGTATATTATTTACACACAGAACCAAATAAACAGTTTTGAGAATACTAATATTTATAAATTGTGATATACATAAACCGACTCACAGAATCACTTGTGTTCATTGCAGGCTGGGAATTTCCCAACAATTCATAGCAGAAGGGGCTGAAGGAGGAATTTGAAGGGGAACAGACGACTGCAATATGCTATGGTTCAGGCCAATCTTTAAGGAACATTTTGCAGAAGATCAATCATCAATTATCTCTTTATTATAATCTTCCAGTTAATTAGACATGCTGCGTGTTGGCACTTCTGGCTTGAAGGGGGCAAAATATTCATGGCTGGAGCAGAATCTATGTGTATAATGATGGGTATTAGGAAGACGTAAAATGGTTTAGAGAACCATTACAGAGTTGTTCCGAAGGCTTAAATGGTGTGTCACCCTTCAGATCTATGAACTTGCTTGTTCCATGGGCAACCCATAAAAGTGATCACTTATGCCCAGAGGGGTTCAGCTGTCCCTCTTGGGCTTTTTGAACTTTTTTGATGTTAGGTTATTGGGCAGGCCATAAACCTAAGACCTCTGCCTGGAAGGCAGAAGCTGTCTGTTTGACCTGTGATTGCTCTGTTTTTGCCAAAGGAGGTTGCAGGAGCAACAGACAAATAATCTTGGTCTTTGACAGTAGGACACATTTGCTTGACCTCAACTTGCTTTGCTATTGCTGCAGCATATGCCTGGAAATTAAATAAACTTTTTTAGTTACCTTGTCATTCTTCTTTACAGACTGTTTCAAGTTGGTAAAGGGATGTTTTGTGCTCCCTTCAAGAGTTCCTACAAGAGTTCTTGGGTGGATCTTGAAAGATACATATGCGCATATACAACATGTATGTGTTCCTTTCCACCGTGATTCATCTCCTGTTTTTTATGCTGTTTACTGGAAGTTCGTCTTCAAATCACTGCAATTTTCCGGTGTCTTTTGCCTTTTGCAATCAAATCTTCCCAACACTCAAAATTAAACACTGAAAACCGAACGAAATAAGAAGATTTGGTTTCTCAGTTTATAATGGTGTGCAGGAACTAGTGTGCAGGGGTAGGCTATAACTACCAGCAAGACCCATTATCATCAACTAGCACAACATATATTCCTGCAAATCATATAACCAGGGTAGAATCATTTCTTCCCTGTTATTTAATGAAGTCTAGAACAAATCTAGGAAATTACCTAATCCCTTATCAAGAGCAGGACAATCAATCTTCTTGTGGGGATAGAGAAGCTTTCATGGTTTGTTTTGGTAGAAGCTCAAAAGCTTGTATACCTTTAGAGTTATGGCCATTCACCAAGAACAGGGTAAGTATGGCGATGCTCAGGCAGTGGCATTGTTTATTCATTTTATCTTTCATTTTTCTTCCTTTTTCTTCCCAAGGACTGTAACAACTACTTTTTGAAGCTAATAATCTACATTAATACATGTGACAATATGAAATGTCATACTTTCATCTGCATGGCTATATAAAGCATTCTGTTTTTCCCAGTCTTCCCTCTCTGCAGGAAACTGAGAGAAACCCAGGCATGAAGATACTGTCAACTACAGATGTAATTTAGTTTCCATATAGTTAGGGCTGCCTTTATTACCAAAGTTCTCTCCTTCTTTGTTGCCACTTCAGACTTTTATCACTGTACCTAACACTTTATCTTTAAACTTTGGAGGTGTGGGTTTCATAACCTGTTCTGCTGAAAGCAAAATGGTAAGGGGAGGAAAATATCCTACGTCTCAGGGGAGAGTTGTGTAATGGACCAAATCTCAATGGCTTACAGCACCAGTGATGACAGGTTAGAAAACTTGAGCTCCAAATAATAGCTAAACACTGTTAACATTAGCAATTTTTGCATCTCTCTTCTCATTCCTTTGTGATGTGGTATTTTTGTCTGCCTGATTTTGTGTTATTGCTATGTTTGCTATATCCTTCAACTTGGAGCATGGAACTCCGCCCGGGTGTGGATGAGGAGCCAGCTGAGAGCTTGTGGGTCAGGATTAAAGGGAGGGCAGGGAGAGGTGACGTTACCTGGGGGGTCTGCTACAGGCCACCCGACCAGGAAGACCAAATGGATGAGGATGTCTAATAGAAAGATCGGGGCAGCTTCATGTTCACAAGCCCGGGTCCTCATGGGGGACTTCAACCACCCTCATATCTGCTGGAGGGTCAACACACCAGGGCACAGGCAATCCGGGAGGTTCCTGGAATACGTTGATAATAACTTCCTTCTCCAAGTGCTAGAGACCAAACCATTCTATGATTCTATGATTCTGTGCTTCTTCAAGAGCTAAAAGGAAAGCCACAAAATCCTATGCTAATTTGCATTTTGTTCTTGTGTTTTAATCGCTGATCATGACTCTGGATTGTCTCAGCTAGTGTTAGGGAGCCCAGCAGGTTTGGGACATGGTTGGACTTGCAGTGTAGATACAGATCTCTACAGCATCTACAGGCTTACGTTTTCCTAACATGCCACTCCTGGGAGGTCTGCTACGCTAAACCCTACTGACTGATTCAGTAGGAAATTACAGAGCTATAAAATACTGCTATCCCAACAGTAATCTACTGGAGTTTATAATTTATATATTAGCCAAGATTAACTTTAGAAAACTCTATAGTTGAACTGAATTTTCTGTTCCATACTGAAAATTAGACTCCTCTTTGAAGCATTGTTTCACTCACCCATCTATTTTCTCCTTCGGATTTTCCCTGCCTTCGGAGACGATATACTGGGTCTTTACTGCAGTTCTTCATCAAGCCAGCAGTCACTGACACTGTCCTAAAACTGGAGAGGGAGTCATGTTAAGAATCCTGAAAATGTGAGTATAAACCACACATTATGAATAGTACAATGACTACTTTAAATTTACTGTCTTTACACCTTACCACAAACCTCAGTGTGTTGATAGGCTTCATTAACTTTCCACAGAATTGCTTAGGTGTTTTCATCCACCAGATTTAGAAATAAATATCTGAAAAAATATTTTAAATCAAATCCACTGCACTATTTTAAATTAAAACTTTCCCCCTCCTCACACACTGCATTAACGCAACTGTGTTACTTACTTTTGACTGAAACTGAGAGCAGCTCCAGACAAGAAAACCCTGTGTTAAGTTTACCCTTGCACAGTACTTCATCTTCTTGGTTCTAACACACTATTGACTATCAGCTCTCTGGCAGGGTCTTGGGTATAAAAAGCATCAAAGTAACTTAAAGTCACTTTTGTTCTCCCGTCACTTATATGAGGAGCTACAAAATACACAATCCAAGTCATTGTGCTTCATAATCAGCCCTCACCCACTTTCCCTCTCACTAATGGCAGTAAAAGGGTCCCGACTAACTTGGGAAAAGCATGGCCTTAGATGCTGATGGTTTCCTGAACACAGTTCAGATGGTACATACACTCAACCTTTGTGTTTCCTGGGATATTGGCCTAACCACCAAGAAAAGTACAAAAACTTCATTCACGTTTCCTTTTTTAGCAGCAGAAAGGGATATTATGTAACTTTGAAAGTTTGATAGAGATTCAGTGTCAGAGATTGGGTAGTTAATGGAAGCATTCTGGTTTTCTCAAAAGAGCTATGTTGCTTTGCAACAGTCATGGCTGAAGAGTCCCCCCAGGGCCTGCAGTCCTCCTCTGTACCGCTGAAAGGATAATATTTAGAACAGAGACAATCAGCTATTCATCCCCTGCCCTGATTAATGTTGTACGCGTTGAATAACACTCACCCAGTGGTGGAAATTGCCAAAGCTCTGCCTATCTTTTAAGCCCTGGGTAGGGATGGAAGGGGAACGAGCAGCTTGAATGAATCACTGAGTATGATACGCTCTGCCGCTGTGCAAAGTAGTTTTAGCCACGTTAATATGCTCCTCTGGAAATGGTTTTGACCTCAAGGTGGTCAGAGGCTCAGCTTAATGCTGCCACGAATAAGAGCTATTTGGCTATGGAACCTGCTCTCTGAGACACCGTAGAGAGTGACGACTATAGTTTATCTACGGTGTGACACGTGGCTTAAGGAAATGCTTAGAAACATACAGATAGGAGAGGAGAGAATGCCAGAAGACAAGGAAGCCTGGATTAATCGCTGGTGAATAAGGAAGTCCTGAGCTTGGGGGAAAGTCATGAGGTTAGGAAATGTGTATACTGAGCCTGATACCTAATTATGACAAGAAGAGAATTTTTGTTTGATGATATATCTCTGGCTGGGATAAGAATGATGCCTGATAGGTGAAGTGACTTGTTCACATTGTGTTTAGTAGTTTTGGCATAGCTCAAAAAACCAAATAATCCTCTTCTCTAAGCTTTTAGTAATCTATTAGGCTCTGGGTCACCCAGTTTCACCACCCAACAAGTTCTCTGTAGTGAGCAGCAGAGGGTATTGGAGAGATTATTCTTCAAACAGCAAAACCACATTTTTTTCCAGATAATCAGTGGTTCTCAGACTAGTTTTTCTTTGCTTCTCAATGGGAGGCCTTGGGATAGGACACAGTAATAAAGATTTTGCTCTATAGGTCCCAGGAACTACAGCCCCTGTCTGATGCTTCTGCTTGTGCGGTCCATCTCTGCCCCTAATAAAAATGATTTCTACAACAGACTCTTCCCCTTGACTCTAAGTGCCACTGCTTCTTGCAGGAATCTGCCTGGCAATGTGCCCTCTCTTCTTTCCCATCCTCTTCCCCCCTAATTTGAGAATTGTGATCTTAAGACAGGTTTTGCTGATTTTCTGATTTATTTTTCTTTAATTGAAATTAATTAGTCCCCTGAGGTTTGCAACTTCCTCAAGGGCTTTGGAATTAATATGGTGAAGCATTTCAGGCTTTCTGCCTTGCTCAGGTCTTTACTTCTCTCTTTGTCTTCCAACTTCTCCTCCCTCATCTTCATGATGAGTGCCAGCCTTGGAAGGTTTGGGAGGAAAGGAATAAACCCTTTTTTATTCTCTCATCTCTCTTTTACATCTACTACTCTTGTTTCGTTTAACTCTAAAAGAGGGCATGAAGGTGTTGTCATTTTCATCCATTGGCACAGATCCAGAGTTCAGGAGAGTGCTGCCATGTTGCTGGAAGGCATCTCTATTTGCCAGCAAATGACTTACTGGCACAGCAATGGTTACAGCCCTTGCTGAAATTGTCAGGTGTTCTAAACACATGGAAGTGGTCCCTATTTTCTTGCTTTTTTTTTTTTTTCAGTTCCCTTTCCTCTGATATATATGGCATTCTACCAGTTTTGTGGAACTTTCTCCAAAGAATCAGCACAGAACCAGTTACATTGCTGAAGACTGCAGAGATGATATCAAGAGTACGTAGATGATAAGAAGCTGACCTGTCCAACAAGGTGCTGGAACATTCAGGTGCTGGAGCGTGTCCAGAGCCGGGCAGGGGGCTGGGGCAGGGGCTGGGGCACAAGGCTGGTGGGGGGCACTGGGGGGAGCTGGGGGGGTCAGCCTGGAGAGGGGGGGCTCAGGGGGCCCCTGATGGCTCCCTACAGCTGCCTGGCAGGGGCTGTAGGCCGGGGGGTCGGTCTGTGCTCCCAGGGAACAAGCCAC
>JAVJGI010000060.1:68233822-68302008 GCA_035590275.1 Ibycter americanus | reverse complement strand
AAGGGTGGCCAAGCCCTGGCACAGGCTGCCCGGGGAGGGGGTGGCGTCACCATCCCTGGGGGTGCTTAAAAGACGTGTAGATGCGGCGCTCACGGACATGGTTTAGTGGTGGTCTTGGCAGTGTTAGATTAACAGCTAGACTCGATGATCTTCAAGGTCTCTTCCAACCTAAGTGATTCTATAAATCTGTAAGAATTATAAGTATTTACAAACAAATAACACGTTTTTACCCGAATACAGAGTACCAATATTAGATACGAAATATCGAACTTCACACACATGGGTTGCTAATTTCTCTCTGATACTAAGGCAGCAGATTTATTCACAGGATGATGGCCAGACTTTTATACTTTTAAGTCAGTGATCATATTTTCTAGCACATACTCATAAATACCCATTAGACTTAACAAGCAAATGAACAATATTAGATGAATAATGAATTTAAAACTACCTTTCTGTTCCTCCAGTAAGAATACTTTTCGACCCTACAGATGGTAAACGAAAAACTTCAGATTTCATCACAAAACAAGTGACTAAAAGACAGAGGAGTATTTTTATGCATATTTTGAAGTTATTGTGTTTCAGACATAAAAAGGTTTCGTATGTCACAGAAAGTCATTCCAACAGTATTAAAGGAACTTTTTTGGGGGGTTGGAGGTTATGCTCTAGCTGGCATCTTACTTAAGAGGGAATACATAGTGGCAAAGTGGAAAGGACCTGCTGGAATTAAATAGAAATGTTTACCAAAGGTTTAAAACAAGAGCTTAAAGAGAGAGGTAAGAAACTTACCAGAGAGAATATACTCTTTGTTCTGTCTTGAAAAACACAATTATCAGCTAGTTAAACCAGGCACTCACAGGGAACCCTGCCTATGACTGTGCTGGACTCAGCATAGTCATTTTGTTAGATGAATCTTCCACTTAATTGGGTGTTACTTTGCTCCACATAATAGACAGTGTGATGGGCTGACCTTGGCTGTCTGCTAGACCCACAACCAGACACTCTCTCAATCCCTCTCCTCAACAGGAAAGGAGAGAAAATAGGACAGAAAAGCTTGTGGGTTGAGATAAAGACAGTATAATAAGAAAAGCAAAAGCTGTGTGTGAAAACAAAGCAAAAAGGAATTTATTTACTGCTTCCCATGGGCAGGCAGACATGCAGCTACCTCCTGGAAAGCAGGGTCTCAGTACGCCTAGCAGTTGCTTTGCTTGTGAAGATAAATGCCATACCCAGAAACGTGTCCACATCCTCCCCTTTCCCTCAGCTTTTACTGCTGAGCACAACGTCATATGCTATGGAATGTCCTGTTGGTCAGCTGTGTCCCCTTCCCAGCCTCTTACCAACCACCAGTGTATGGCCTTGGTGGGCAGTAGTTGGAGAGATGGCCTTGATGCTGTGAAAGCACTGTTCAGCCATAGCTGATACATTGGTGTTTCAACACTGCTTTAGTCACAAATTCAAAGCTCAACTGAACACTGCCTCCTATGAAGACAGTTAATGCCATCCCAGCCAGGCCCATTGTACAGACAGCAATTAAACAAGCCCATCACCAAATAATCACAAAATTTTAAAACAGTAGTAGTCAACGATCGAGTATTGTCAAGAGGTACAAGCAATTGAAAAGCGTTGCAGGATAAATATTATAAAATATTTAAGGAAATAAATATGATCCTGCATCTATGAGGTGTGTAAGGTTTTTCATGTATTTCCCTGACATCCTTCCTGACATAAGTAATGTTGTTATAGACATTGGCTCGCCTACGGCAGTGCCTGGCCAGAAAGCCTTCACATACGGAGAAACATGATGAACAGGAATTCTGTAAAGGGGAAAATTCTCTGGCACTAATTAGCTGACATTACTAAGCAAGATTGGCTTCAGTACTTGGTATGGATCATGTAGACGCTTTCGAAGCAAAGTTCTGTTCTCTTGGCTTTGCTCCAGTAGACACCAGAACAGCAGACACCAGAATTAGCTGAACCAGAAGATAATATTTAAATGCTCATGTCCATAATCTGAAATGGAGATAAAATCACCTTGCTTCTGGAATTATTTCTTGGTTTCCACTGACTTTTTTATTTAGTAGGTAGAGAGCTCCCATTTCTTGAAAAGGGTATTCAAGTAAAATTCATATGCTGAACGAATATATTCCCTGACATTGAAGTACTAGCAAGCACAGTACAACTAAAACCCTGAGGTCATTAAATAGTAACGATATGAAAAAGGTCTATGAATATGCTAGGTCTATTTAAACTCTCAAACTTGTGAAAAATAAATGAATTTTTCATCCGTTTAGTGTGAATAGGTGAAGAAAGAATGATCTATTAAGCAAATTCATAACCTTATCCACAAAGTCTTATATCTTTAAATAGCATAATGTTTTTATGCCAACCTTTTCAGAAGAAACCACTGGAAGATACTGGAGATGATAAACTTCATTGTGAATGCTGAAATATTGAGACACATCCATAAGCTTTGCTATAAAAGTACTCTTTCGGGATGATAATTCTTACCAGCTATAAAAATCACCAAACCCCAACTCCACCTTCTGTGTCTAATACTGCACAAATGCGCTGTCAATCATTATACTCAAAATGGGGATTTTGACATTTTCTACATGACTGAAAGTCCTTATATGACTAAATCAAGCTCATTAAAATACTGCCAGCTTCAAGATTTTGCAGACAAAAGGAGGAAATGCCTAATACAGTCGCACTTAACCCAGTTTAACCCTCATTTAGCTTGTGGGAATAAATCTTTGGTTTTTATCACTGTAAAGAATATTTTTTTGTGTGTGCGTGTCATTGTTTTGAATGTTGGATACAAAAAACCCAATCCAACACTTTGAACACTGACCATGGTTTAATCATGCTCTCAAGTGCTGGCAAGTTAGCGCTTAAATTTTAAGAGCATGTCCCAGTGGAAACACTAAAGACTTTGCTAGTGGAATTGGGCTGTTTAATCTCACATTAAATAGGAAATATAAATCTGCTTGGAAAGATCATGACTATCCTGGAAGTCTAGCAAAGTGAGGTACTTGTTAATTGGTTAAGAGAAAACTTTCTAGCTCTGTGTTACCAGTTCAAGTTAATGAGCCATGACATTCATCGCATCTCATGCAACACTTCTAGTTTTGTCTTAAATTGAGGTGTACAAGCACTTTTTAACATTTTCTTTTTTAATTAACAAAATATTTTAGAGTTTGTATGACTGAAAGTGCAGTTATTAAAATACAAGCTTTGGTGGGAATTGTAATTAGTAAAGCACATTTGATCAGAAAGAAATGAAAAAAAAAAAAAAAAAGTAGTTCAGCTGTTACAGCCATCAGTTTTATATTACCAGTATCAGATCTAGAAAAAAACCCCAATGAACTATGCTTAATATGTAATTTAAACTTGGCCAGTGCCTAGTCTGAAGGCTTAATAGAAATAAATGTTTTGTGTGAACCGTATCTGCCAAGAAGACATTTGTAAAAGCCTTATGCCCATATAAATATTAATCACAGACCTTATAATTTCACTTGTGCACAAATAAATAAATCATTGTTTGGGAGTATAAGACAGGAATTGTTTATCCAAACCATTCTCTTTTTGCCATTAGAGTAGCCAACAGAGTTCTGAAAGGAATCTTCTACATGTCAAAACAGGCTTATAGGGAAGAATATTTTTTTTCCTTGATGTAATAAAAGAAGATGCTGTGTTTATTAGATGTTATTCAGGGGTTTAATACAATGGATCTTCTGAATAAATCCAGGAAATATTGTTCTGGTTGAAAAACTACCAACTTTTGAATAACAGCTGACCATTCTGAGACTTTGTGTTCAAGCTCTGGATCTTACACTGGGCTCATACCACTAGTTATATTAATTAGTATTATTGATACCTATCTGTTCTTGGTAAATTCTAATGCTTTGATCTCTTCTGGATATGACTTAAAATCGTAGTTCATTTGATGCTGCCTTTATATGCCTTGAGTTTAAGGATTGAAATTATTTGTGCAGAGTGGAAGTATGAGATACAACTGACAAAATCTAGACATTAAAATCTGTGGCTGGTGACCTGAGACTCTCATTGCAGACAGCAGAGTTAGTTAACAGAGGCACATTTCATCACATCTTAAAATAGATGTCAAAAATAGGTCAAGTGTATCACACCCTGGAAGTGCTTATTTCTGTCTATTGACATTTGCAAACTCAGCTATTGATGTCTGTTGCAGAAATCCTAGAAGAAGTGTTTATACTTTTATTGTCAGATGTGATTAGGAACTTGCACATAGCATTAAAGTGATTAATGAAACATTCCTGAGGCCTCTACTCCAAATCTGTCCAGTTATTGAAGGGCTGCACTTATTTCACAATGGGAATTTTAGAAGAATCAATTTAGGGCTATAATGATAATTTTATTTTCCCTGACTAGGGATTCCAGTTGCACATGCAGGGGCACAGGCTTATGTGTGCTGATTGCAGACTTGATGAGCAGGCAATGAAGCCTGGCATGAGTGCTAATGAGGAAGAAATTCACATTTTGTCAGTAGTACAAGCTGGATTCAGCAATAAAAGAAACGTTAACTGATGGCAAGAATTCTGCCAGATGTAATCATGGAAAAAAAGAAAGCAAGAGTAGGGCTCAAAGAGGACCAGATGCCTTAAAGGACTAAAAGAAGAAAATGATACTTAGAACAGTTAAGCTCAAGAGAGTATTGGCCAGAGAGGGAAAAGGACCAAATTGTTATAGTGAAGAACAATAGGATGAATGAAGAGAAAATCACAAGTGAAAGAAGGCCAAGTGGTTCTTTCTGGGTCTTTCAGAGTTGCTGATAACTGACAGTTCTTGGATTCAAACCAAAAGTTTTGCTATATTTGATCTAAAGATAACTCCAATAGCTTGGAGGGAGTTTCATGAATGTATCTGGGAACACTTACTTATCTCACCTCATGAAAACAATATGTATTTTTAAGTGATAACAAATTCATTTCTATAAAGAAGGTAGGAAAGAAGGTGTGGAAAACTGATTTATTTCCAAACGCGATAAGAAAATAAGGTAGAGTTTAGTTTAGAAGGTGTGTTTGACAGCAGACTTTAATTTATGTGCTCCAAAGCCTTGGAAAACCTGGGGCGGGGGGGCGGAACCAAAACTTAAAAAAATAGAACCAGTATCATTCTGAGATAGAATTTACCTCCACTAAGGACATCTTGTTTCTAGCAGAGCCTATGGATGTATGGAGATAGAACCACTATCATTCTGAGATAGAATTCACCTCCACTAAGGACATCTTGTTTCTAGCAGAGCCTATGGATGTATGGAGATCAGATCCAGCAGCAATTAGACCATTGTCCCTGGAACACTTCACGTTTTCAGGTGTGTAACACAGGGCAAAGAAAAAATTAAATGTATTCAACTACATGAGAAAGAAAGAAAAAGAAAGACAGAAATGGAAATAAATATATGTTGTTTATCCAATATTCAAAATAATGGTATCAGGATGTGGGATGGAAGATTGAATTATCATAGTTTAGCTAATCACTATCTGCCACTTAACTCAAACTGTTGTCTGGACAATAATAGATATTATTAGCCTACCCCCAGTCGTGAGGTTATAAATTAGTTAGGAGATCTGTAAACTGATTTGAATTGCCTTATGTCTGAGTTAGAGGATAAACTCAAATACGCAGACATTTTTGTGAACGTGCCATAACTTAGCCTGCCTAGACCCTAATCAGGCTGTGTACTGAAGTCATTGAGCCATCATATGTATATGATACGTATATGATAAATATATGATACAGAGGTATGTGCAGTCAGAATCATCCAGGACTATGGAGTACTTCTTTCAGGAATATGGAAAAATTAATGTCTATTTCCTCCAGCAACAACTTTGTAAACTGGCTTGCTAGGACAACTTTCCTGTTCCAAATCAATATGGTTCTTGAAGACAGTAACGAAGAAAACTAGCACTAGCAAAAGGCAGACAGTCCAGATTCTGGTAAGTTGTATTTTCCAGCAAGAATGGATTATTCCAATCAGATCAAAATCACACACTTCCAAAGTATTTCATGGATCAGAAATTCTGCAGTGTTCATTTATGAGTTTTGTTTTTTTCTCCTTATTCGCAAAACCCTCATGTACAGAGTTTAGCCCAGCTAAAGGTCTAGGACTTCACCAGTTCAGGGATTACAGCCTACCAGATGAATCCCTCTTCCAAGGGAGAAATGGAAGCTGTGGCTTCATTGATTTTCACAAGGAGAGGGAGCCTAGGGAAAAATCCACTTAACCCTTTCTTGGAGTTAATAAAATTGTCATTGAAATGGAAATGCTTCAAACCAATCTGAGTTCAACAAACCACTCCTGAATTAATACTGTTAATTGAATTTTCCAACAAGTTCTGAAGTAAAAAATGGAAATATTTCCATTTCTGGGCTTTTCAGATTATAGTGACTGAAAGGAAAATACATTTATAAATTTCTTTCCAATATAAATTAACCAGTTTTAGCATACACACAAGGGTCCATTTAGGAGGAGAAATGAGAAATGTTTTTGATTGTTCAACAGCCAACAGACATATCAGCTCCCAGCAGAGTCTCTTAGTGTTGACACATCACTCTTGTCCCTAAATCGACAGCAAAAAATTTATCTGTTTTCAAGAAAATTCTGTTGTTGGTGTGGGTACTCATGAAAGATGGAACTTTATCAAGGAAACATGCTAACTTCCTATCAACAGTTACCAGCATGCTGTTTTTTTTCCTTTAAATGAATTGTAGGTAAACATGTGCCTGCTTGGCAACCTATAGAAGAATCCATGTGAAAAGATGCAATCTGTTCCAGTTCCAGTAATCTACAGAGATTATTTCATAATTCAGAACCGTGGAGGCGTTGACTCCATACCTGAACCATTAACACCCTGAAAACTTATAAACAACTTGAGTGTCAAGGAGTGTCTTTTCCCACAAAGTTTCATCATGATATTAAAATTCACCCCTGAGGCTGCAGGGTAGGGATGCTAACCACTAGCTGAATTGGAATAGCATATAATGCAGATAGAATTAATTCTCTTACTCTGACTTGTCAGAATTAGTTTCACTTTGTATTCTTTCCACAGAGCTCAATGAATGCAATGAATGCATTGAACAAATGTATTAAATGAAACTTGATCCTTCGTGTTTTTGACATAGATCTGAGTACAAATAAATGATTCCAATAAATGTACGGCTATATTTTCCATAATCCAATGGTATTTTACATAATTATCAGCTGCTAATGAAGTTTTCAGAAACTGTATTTTTAAAAGTCAGACTACGTGTGCTCACGGACTATGTCTGGCAGCCTCAGAGAAAGCCTGTCACACTAAGCAAGTTATTTTTCAGTGAGTTATCTGATAAGTGGCCCGTATTCCTGCAGAGCTCTCGTGTAAATCTTTAAAAAATGTAAGAAAGTCTCATTATGATCACAATATAGTCCTGGATGTTTTGTAAAGCCAAAAACTCTTCCAGCCAACTTAATACTCCAGCCCTGGGAGGGACTCCTCCCTGTGTTTTGGGAGCGCAACAAGTTGTTTCTGAAATTCCGATATAATCACTAGTTTTATACCAGAAATCCCATGGAAGAGGCCTGATTGGAATGTGTGCATTTTAGAAAACTGCATGATTTTTTTAAGATGTCTTTTTGCAGCTCTGTTCAGTGGAATTGACTCCAACCTCAACCTTACTAGTACAGAAATACTTTCTTTCCCAACCTGTCAAAATATGGTCACTTGTTCAACTTCAGAAAGAATATATTCATATTCCTTTCTGTGCTGCTTCTCATGCCACATCCACAAAGGTTTTTTTTAATTTCTTTTTTTTTATCTCTTTAACTTTCAAATCATTCCTTAAAATTATTCCCTGGGCTGCTTACAAATACATAAGCTGATGTCAAACTAAGACCATTGACCGCTATCGGTGATCACCAGATCGACCAATATGATCTCATTTCCTTAAAAGCCCTTGGCTGCCTATGTATATCTGTTTCACCTGCAAATTTATTTTTCAGCCTTTGATGATGTGGGTTCCAGATCCTGTGTGCCTCCTTTCTTCATACAATGTAGATACCATGGCGCTTGCAAAGAATAGCCTTGGCATGGCATTTAGATTAAGATTAATATACTTACCTGAAAGGCACTTACATATGAGATAAGTATTTAATTTCCTTTTTCCTTTTTGATTTAGTGATAATAGAGTCAACACCATCAATAGAATTTACTGAGCAGTTCAATTCACCTTTAAAGAGACACATAAACTTCAGTATCCTAGATTTAGGCATCTAAAGCCATTTGGGGTACTTGAGAGCATTCAAGATACACAGAACTAGCAGGTATGACACACTACCAATGATCACCCAAAGCAACACTTGAGGCCCTTTCAAATGACACTGGAAATCAAAATTGCATCCTTAGTCTGAAACGGCATTCCACATTTGGCACGTAGAAAGTAATCTAGATTATGTAAATTTCTTCTGTCATTAAAAGAGTGAGCCAAAGTATTGTAGAGGGTTAATTAACATTGATTACATACAGTTGTGGGCTTGCTTCTGGGGTGGTGGGTTGGCTGATGTGGATAATGTACAGCTGTGGCTTGTTTGGGCTAAGTAGCTAAATAGCACTGAGGCCAGAAGAGATGGAGTACTGGGTGAAGAGAGGTGGTAGATGAAGAGGAAACCTGGATGTAGGAGACAGGCAAGAAGCAGGGTGGACTGGCCTGAAGAAGGTGAAGAAACAGCACAGACAGTAGATGAACCATTGGGACCGCATGTGAGACTGATGGTGGTGCTGAGGCATGAGAGGGTGGGTATGGGATGGTAAAAGCCTTGTTGCAGTGTGATAATTTGGTAGCGCTGCAACCAAGTATCTCTGGCAGACAATTTGGAAAGTTTGTATGAGTGATGAGCTACCTGGATCTCATTAAAAATTAGCTCAATTCAGATGTATATCCAAAGTTCTTCTTTTCTATAGACAACTTCTCAGGGTTGTACAGAAGGCATATCTGTTCATTTGGTGGTCCGTAATCTGGGAACCTTTCTCTTTCTAAAACCATTCAGTTCTGGTGACTAACGCCTGACCCCAAGGCCAAGTAGAAAGACAAGGCATACATCTACACTCCTCAGAACTGTTTCCTCCTAAAACACTCAGTCTATGGTTGAGTCCCATAGACTAGGGCCTACATCTGTGTTTTTGACTGTTCTCCATTACCTGTGCTTTTACTTAAAGCATCCAACGCCTGCACCACATGGACTGTGCAGAACTGGGACCTCTGATCTCCTGAAGCTGAGTCATTAATATGTTAGAGCAGATATTCCTGTGGATGCTCTTGTTCTTCTTCTAAATACCCTCCCAGTTAAACCACCGACCCCATGTATAGATAAAATGCACCGGCTAGACAAGTTACCTGTATCTTCCATTTTAGAAAATAACACTTTCTGAAAGACTACTAAAGACAAGTTATTCTGATCCAGCTGGTGGTTAAACTGGTACTGATCTAGTAATTGCTCTTTTAAAACACACTTTCTACAAGACTGTAGTCTAAATTTAGCATAGTGAATGTTTTTGTTCAAAGGCTGTGCTAATCAACAATTTCCAGTTCTGGAAAATATTATAAAGATGACTGGGAACAGCAGGCTGTCTGTTTTTTCCAATAGCATTAGAAATTACCAGCTCTGAAATGAGACCCAGTCTCCTGGTTAGCCTGGAAATGAAATAAGAACCACCTATTTCCCCAATACAGATCTTGAAATAATTTTGGCTTCTGGTTGGAAACACAATTCATTTCCCTTTAATTTTTATGTCCATGAAAGGTTTGTTGATTAAAACTGGGAGGTGATGTGACAGGAGAATGCCGACTTTGTGCTGCTTACTCCTTGATAACAAGGAAACTGGTTCCCTGATGGAGGCCTTGTAGGAAAAGGTCTGTAAGTCTGAGCAGAGATGGGGGGTGGAGGAGGGATTGAGAGGGGAGAAGAAGGGGACAAAAAGCAGAGATTAGTAGAAAGAAGAAGCGTAAACCAGAAAGCTACCAAGCGAAGACTACACCACCGTTGGATTGCTGCTTCCAGGGTTTTGCTTTTGCTGAGCTCGTGTCCTGCAGCACTGAGTGCATCATGTACATTGTGAAAGGAGAAAGTCTGGAAAGGCAAGCAGAGGCAGAAATGTTCTCTGGTCTAACTTCTCACAGCAGACTGGCTGTTGTTGCAAGTCAATTTTACGGTGGAGATGGCTTTTACAAATTTGGAGACAGGCTTGAGCATGGACCAGGGATGAACTACTAAAGCTCCATTTTTTAAAAGCAAAAATGAGTGGTAGGAGGTTGTGCAATGGCAATATTTCCGTGAAAGCTTATCAGATCCATCTCTGTATAAATTGCTGCAGTTATCTATCTCAGAGGCTTAAAGTAAATTTAACATTTGCACAACTGCAGACAAACACATTTGACGAATAGGAAGCTTTGAGGTATTCTAAAAAAGCATCATTAAAAAAACCCCAAACCCTCAGACAAACAACAAAAAACCCAACCAAACCCCTGCATGACAAGTGTTTCATTTTCATTTATTCCAGCCTTGACTAGAGTAAAGGAGAATATTTTATTTTAGGAACATGGTTTAAGAATAAATTGCTGTTTGGGACAGCACTGGAGTAGTTGCTTAATTTCCATTGGCACCTGTGGGACCTCAGCACATGATTCATGTTACACAGATGCTTAAGTGTTTCCCTGAATAGGACTGTGACAGAGTGACCCAGCCCCAAAAGTGTATTAACGCATTATATGCAGTCTCTATAATATGCCAGTAAACCAGAAATGAAATGGTTGCTTGTGCCAAAAACGTATCTCATGATAGGTAGCTTACAGAGTGGTACCTTGTAGGTTTACTACTGTGATTCATCTTTAGCGCTGCAATTCAGCTGATTTCCTGAGAGAAAAGGTAAACAGGATAGAGGCATCAGCACTCCTTGATTCATCTGTACCTAAAGAGATTTATTCTCAAATGAGTTTATAAGCATTCCTTTTGCATTCTGATAGACAGCAAGCGGCTAGAAGAAAGGCCATGGTATTCCCAGGGCTTTCAAACAGTAGAGAAACATAAGGATTCTGAAGACATGGGCTGAAACTTTGTCAATATTCAGCAGAAAATCCTCAAACGTAAGTGAAAGGCAGAAATACTCTACTCTGGCAGAATAAATTCATTCAGCAGCTCCTCAGTTCACCAACTGAGAAATACCCTCCCATGTGACAGCTGGGATAAGACACATTTTAAGACTGTTTCCTTCTTTTTATCAATTTTTTGCAGGTGTTTCCAATTTTATAATTAAGAATTTTACTCTTTTGCTTGGCTGGAATACAACTTGTCTTCATATTAAGTCCAGAATTCAGAATGATTAGATAAATCTGGTGGAGAACATAACTCATGTTCAAACAAAAAATCCAAATAAATCAGTGTTACAAGTAAATTCATTGCAAGGAATATATTTTGAGAGAAATTAGGAGATCAAAAGAGATGGTGTGCTTCTTACTGAATTCCACTGCTTGGTTAAGAGTCTGAAAGAAACAGGAATTGCTCCTAGATGATATGAAGCAATCCGTGACTTTGAACTACACCGTCTTAGGGAAATCAGACTTGAACTGCTCGGTACTGAAAAGTGCTGAAGCTGAAAGACTCGGATGGAAATAAAGGCAGACATCTGGATCTGGGGAAATGGCGATAGGTAGGTGAAGATGTGCAGGAGATTTTCAGCAAGGTGAAGCGTATCCTGCGTAAATGGATGCAGGGTCTGGGGGAGCCCAGAGCACGGAGAAACTCTGGTTGGAGAACCAAAAAGCTGGAGCGTGGCTTGAATGTGGGGATGCCATGTGGAAGATAAATGCCATGTGAAAAGGTGGTACATGGAGCATATACCATAAATAAGAAAAGTCTAGAGATGATGATGAAAGGGATTATCAACTGCAGGCAGGTATCATTGCCGTAAACCCTTCACTTACCTGCAAATTGAGCAGAAGTAATTTGTTGCCATGCAGGTTTGCATGCACGGAGAATTGTTTTGCTGAGGTGGGTTCAAGTCACTCAGAGATTTCCAGAGGATCAAAGCACCTCATCAATGCAGTTTTATAAAATTCCTGCAATTACCTTGATTTAAGGAAGCAGTAAAAATTCCTCTATGTTATAGCAGTGAACTAGTCTGTTATACTCACTCCAAAAACTACAATCTGGATGAGCTATGACAGTAGCAACAGCATCAGAATGACTTCAGATCACCTGCTCACAGATGATGGGAACAACTTTTCAGAAAGTGATCTGCAAATATTTCCATGAAAGGCAATTCAGCGAAAATATAGTGGACAAAAGATTGCAAAGGTCTGGAAAGTTTTATCAAGGAAACTGGGATGTATCATGGAGTAGTGAGGGCCAGCTGCTTCCTATGGGATGGCAGGAGACAAGGAGGCTCTTCAGGGTGGCTGGGCAGAACGTCACAGCTGGGGTCAGTCCCCTCAACCAGGAGTAGGGCAGGCCAGCGGGCATCTGGGGCAGCCCCAGCCCTGGGCTTCAGGCACCTGGAGGACTGGGAACGGGGCTGGGATGGGGCCAGTCTGGGACACCGGCCTACAGGTGGGGGTCAGGGTCCAAATCAGGGAGCAGAATCCCAGCCCCCAGGCTGGGATGACCATGCAAGGTGGTGGGGATGGAGCAATCTGTTATTGGTGCCTGATGACCAAGAAACTGTGTGAATACTGCGACGTGTAGCCACGGCAACACATGGATTCAGAAACAGAAATGCTACAACTGAGAATTTCTAATTTTAAGTGTTGAAGAGGATTAAACAACAGAGTTTTAATTACTTTATTTAAACTGATTTCCATGGTTTAGGAATTGAACCTTGATTTTGGTACAATGAATGAATTGTAACCTAATAGATGAAACACGTGATTGTTTCCCATGTTGATGCCAAATATTCAGTCAGCGCTTACACAACGTTAATACTTGCTACATTTTCTATAGGGTCTACAGCATATATGTGAACTGACTTGCCTGATATTTGAAATAATTGGGGTTTATCATGGAAACTGATTCTATTTTATGTTGCTAAGATGGGCCTGCAGGTAAACTTTCTAAGTCATCTTATAATTTTTGAAATTACCCCAAAGATTCACAAATGGGGGAAGTGGGCTTGATCCCCACCTTACTCAATTTAGCCCCCAAAACTTGTCCATGGTGGTCATTTCCTTCTCTCAGGTAATTTACACAAAAGACAACTGCTTTGAATTCCTGGGTTGATACAGGTCTGAAATCATCATCTACCTCTCTTTTTATTACGCTCAAAAGAATAAACAAAATTCCACACATTCATTTAAATAAGCTTAAAGTCCAATGTATTCAAATATTTCCCGCAAAAGACTTCTTGAGTAGAACCAGTTCTGTCATTCAAGCATGTTCATGATCCACAGTTTGCATGTTCTGCTTTCTCACAAAGTTCTGGTAGGAAATATTAAAACAAGACAAGAGTTCTCTAAACTCGGCCCCCCCTCCCCCCACCAGTGCTCTAGTTTGATTGTAGTTATAATCTATTTAGTGTCTACCATACTACTACTGTGTTTCTTTTGAATCAAGACACATTTTTATTTCTAGATGTTCTTTCAGCCACTAACATAACTTCTAATCAACATGAACAATTTTGTCCTTTGTTACCTTGCTATAAATTGTGACAAAGATCCTATTTACGTTAGCGTGGCATGGAGCAAAATTTCAAATACTATAGGAGAAATAGGTTGTGAATGCCTATGATGTTTAATATTCAATGCAATGCTCAATAGGTTGCCTAGTACAATGTGGGACTGAAGATGCCTTGCATAAAATAAATGGCACATCCCACCTGTTTTCTCAGCATTTCCTTGCAAATGCGGATCTGCTCTGCAAGGTAACGCCCCAGCCAGGTTGCCTGTGTCTGAAAGTAGGACGAGATGAGGGAGATGTCTTTCTTTCTTCATTTGGTCTTGCTTTGTCTTCCTTCATTAGCCAGACTGAGCATCAAGTGTATAGTAACAGCTTGGAAATGGGGTGGGGAAAAAAAAAAACCCAAAGAAAAAAAGGATAAAAAAAAAAGAACACAATGCTTTATTTCACTAGGATCCTTCTTCTGAAGCAGATCTCTTTTAGAATATGGTGCTTGGCACGCAATGTATGTGTCAGACAAGGGCTGTGAGCTGGATGATAAGAAACTTCCTTCACCCCAGACTTTTTCTCTTTCAATCTGTCAGATGCTATTTGTCTGTTTCCCTGCATTATTGTAAGCCTTAATCACTTAAGACAACGCTCATATAACCATCAGTGGAAAAGGTTAAGGGTCTTGAAGTGTCCCATGCAATTTAAAAGCCTCAGAGGAAAGGTTCAGGAACTGAACAATATTATCTTACAGGCTAAAGACTTTTTTCTGCTTAATGTATATAACTAGGTGTGTTTTTATGTAATGAACAGAAGTGACCATTAAGGTTGTTGATAATACTTTGCATTTACTATCTCTTCACAGCATCCATGTGGAGGAGTTTTACAATCCTTTCCTTTCATCAGGTTGGCCAATGGAACAGGTTTTTTTCTACGATTGTTTTAGAACGCGGGCAGAACTTGGGGCAACAGTCAGGAATGTGGATGTATGTGGCTAGCCTGTTTCATCTTCAGAGTTAATAAAACCTTTAGCTACTCAGGGACTTTAGGAAGAGTTTCCTGGTTCCGTATATAGAAAGTAATGGATTTGGTAAAAAGGCCTCTGAGACTGAGGAGATTCAAGGGACTTACCCTCTTCTGTCCAATTATGAAAGTAATCGTGACCTAGCTAGTGGATATTTCAGGTTCTAAGTTTAGTAGCATTGACGTCTCACGCTCTCCATTTGTTTCTATTTTGTCTAAAACCAATGAAAATACTGTTGTGGTGGACGTTATAATGGGTTGTGGAACTTTTTTCTCTGAAATGCCAATTCAGATAGAACAATGCACCCTCTAAATTAAATAGTTCCAGAAACAGGACGAGTGTAGCCACCTTGGCTTCAAAACGACATGAGTAACCCCAGCACACTGAGTGGATCCTCAGGGGGCTGGTGTTAAGATACCACAGATATCCCACTGTTGACACCCAAAATACTTCCAGTAAGTGCAGAAAGCAGTCATACATTCCCATTTCGGCATAGGCACATCCAAAGGGAAGTGGGGCTCAAGGCTGAGGCATGTGGCTGGGGAGGCCTGTGGAGCTTTTGTATGCATTGCGGATAAACAGAGTATTTCAGGCTCCGGGATGTCCATTTGGCACTTCTTCAAGAATGCAAAAAAACAGGCTTAAATGAAAAATTCAACGTTCTCAAACAGCTGAATTTTCTAAACAGAAGTACTAAGAGACAAAATACTTTCCTCTTTTACTGAAAGCTAAACCCTTAGTCCAACAAAATAACTCTAAAAGCAATAAAATCTTTTTTTTCCCCACGTGATGTGGTCAAGTATATTTGTTATGGGCAGTTAGGAAAGTCCGTGTCTCTGCACTCTTGTCCAGTCCGTGTCTCTTGTGTTTGTCACAAGATTTGTACATAGCAAAGGCCCAGTAAAAGCTTGGAAAAGAAATCCTTGCTCGTTGTAACTAGAGCATGGAACGGCCTGATATCTGAGCAGTGATCTAACAAATGACCCATTACAGTGGTTATTTAAACGTTTGGAATAAAAATGGTGATGCCTCTTCAGGTATTGCCAGCAGTAACTCAGCAGCTTGAATGCTCGTTTGCAAGAAGAAAATGTTACACAAGTTAATGAGAAAAGGCTGAACTACTAAGCCCTATGAAGGTCACATTAATTTAAATCTACGTGTAAGCCATTTAACTGTAGCAGCTTGATTGTTCCTTTTCTGTGGTTAGAGTCTATCGTTATCTACGTTTTACACAATAGCATTGATTCAGTTTCTCTTTTAGAGTGAGAGAACAACTTACTTTTGGCATGTCCTGGTGGCTTTTACAGTTCTGTATTTTTCTCTACATTTAGGTTACTATTTTAAAATATTAAGCATTGGCCACCCAGTCACCCACAGCAGACCATTGCTTCCATGCACAATCCTGAAGATGGATCTTTACCCAAAGATTCACCCACAGTAAAATCAGGATTTTAATATTCTACACCACAAATTAAAAAAATTAATGTGTTTTGAGAGTGTCAGGTGTGAAGGGTTTTCTTTATTGCTGAAAGAGATTGAATTCCGGACTGGAGGCGGCAAGATTTACCTTGTTCACCTCACATACATAGTGGAATTCTATGGATACTGCGGTCTAGACTCCCTCTGTGCAGTGACATGTCCAGAAGGTGGTTCGAGTCCCCCCTTACAATATTGTCCACTGAGTACCGTCCGTGAAATATAAAGTGAGTTTAGGCTGACTATTCCTAATGCAGATGCCAGACTACAGATAGTCGTGTGTATGTTTACAGTGTTACTCATCAGCATTCTTGTAACCTGAATAATGCTGTGTCTTTAAAATATAAAGGAAGAGGATTTATCCGTGAAGTTTCCCTGAGTGTGGAGGCTCTAGAAAACTTCAGTTAATTTACTTTAATATTAAATGTTTTCATCTCACAAAGAAATGAGTAGGATTAATGAACACTGACACCTGAAAGACTTGGAGACCTAAGCATTGCAATGGAAACTCACATCATCATCTTACTATACATCCCTAGAGTCAACAAGCGCTCCGTATCAGTCACTGGATAAGAAATTCCACTGACTAGGGCTTGTTTTTCCTTAAATTAAGATTGTTTCCTATGTTCCTCTGAAGTCCACCAGAGCAAGCCAACCTAACAGCTTCATGTTACACTTGCCTGAAACAACCACTCTGTTCTTTTCATTCGGAGACTTTTTTCAGTCAGTGGTGATGACTAGAGTTCAGATAACTGTTTTCTGTCCAGTCAAGCTTATCCATGTATCAGATAAAACTCCATACAACCCAGTCTAAGATAAACAAAACAATATCTCAGTAAAACGGGAACAAATAAATAGGAACTGGAGAAGCATTGCATGGGATGCAAAGCATCAGCAGGCTTTCTAAGCCAAACAATGTTTCAGTTAAAGAGCTGAGAGCTTTTGACAATCTCTTTTCTTTTCTCTTTTTTCTTTTTCTTCTTCCTTTTTCTCTTTCTCTTTCTTTTTCTCTTTCTTTTTCTCTTTCCTTTTCTTTTTCCTTTTCTTCCCCTCCCCTTCCCCTCCCCTTCCCCTTCCTTCCCCTTTCCCCCTTCCCCTTCTTCTCTTCTCTTCTCAGCTATAATTTCATGTTCTTTTTTATATCATAAAATGATATATTTTTTATATCATGGATGTAAACCCAGTTGCTGCTAAAACACGTAGAAAACTATTCCAGTAAAGCTGATTTTGTTGCAGTAAACAACACTTTGTGCAAGTAGAACTCAGAGCCGTTATATAGTACAATAAATAGATACAGTTCTTTAGCAGAAAAGTTTGCTTCATAACTAGACTGTAACACAGAACAGGGTATAAGAGATGGGGCTTCAGCAAAACAAAGAATATTCATGGGAAACATCTGGCTGTACCGTAGGTTTATGGCTAATATTAGAATAATTTAAACTTAAGTCACATGCTCTCTTGTAATTAGACAAAGTGGTTTCAGACCATTCTGACTTGTAGCTATTGAGACTACTAAATCCTGAGCAAAGGTTCATGCTTTGAGATCTATCTTTCCACTGGTGATGACCCATTCAGGAAAACTGTGTTAAATTAGCCTTCTTCATCACGTTGCAGACAAGCAGCACAACATCCTCTTTCGTTTCTTTCCAGATCTTGTTCTTTTGTAAGGCTTAATTCATAGCCCTGTGTATGAAGTCCACCATCTAACTGTAGTCAGTCTGTGACCATGATTATGTTTGCATTTTTTTCATGGACAATCTGCCACCATCATTCATTTTTAATTAGAATGTTGAATTATTAGTTTGATATTCTCCTTTCAATTTTGCATCTTAAAAACCATTGTGCTGCTAATATCAAGCAAACAGACTAGAGAGGAAAATATACACCAGGGTAGGCAGAAATTCAGTTTAAAAGGGACTAATGGACAGATTTTCTGAATGGATATCACTGAAGTTTCCTTACCATTGCAGTAACTTCCATGACCCAAACCAGGACAGTCTTGTGTTGTACAACCTCAAATAAAAAGGCAAATTTTTACTTTGAATTTAAAAGTTGGGAAGAATCAAAAAATGTTTCAACAGGCAGTTAGTCATTTGTAGGACTCAGGTCTGAATTTGGACACCTAAATTTAAGTGCCTATGATTTAAGCATCTCCAGGTGAGTGAGAGACATTGCTTGATCTCTCGTGGCAGTCAGTGGAGACCTAGGACGTGATTTAGTCATGTATAGACGTTTGGTGGCATTTGAGATGTCTTATGGCAGCTGCCTGGCCTCCCTCTGCCAATTGAGAAGGTCATGGTTGTCCTACAACTACTTCGATGTATCTTCCAGTCCTGTGCAATGGTCTCAGACTCCCTGGGGCAGTCCAACAGATGTCAGACACCTAAATTTAGATGAATTAATTGAGTCCAGTAGAGGCTAGAGATCATAGGTAGTCAAATGCCAGGTTGCCTAAACAGGAGTCTACTGCCATTTGAAATACTTTACAGTTCTCACCTGGGCTCCGGCTGTCACTCTGTATGAGCATACATCTCCTTCTTGTTCTGCATCATCTGATATGCCAACACGTACTGAATGGCACTAGATGCTTCTATCAGGTAAATGAATTGTGCCATAGATGTCTACTCTAAAAGGAGATGAATAGCTTTTCCAGGTGCTGTCAACCATCTTAACGAAATCTCTGTCGATTATTGTGAGATCTTTGACACCTACTGAATATTTAAAATTCTGCATGTATATTCCTAAATTTAGACACGTTTTAGACAACCTGAATCTGCAGCGTCATTAATTGTTATTTATGCCAGTCTTTTGACGGTACTGAATTGTCCTGCAGAGGTACAGTCTTTTCACCTAACCACATTCAAATACACAGATTCAGGAAAGCAGAGCTAAAAGTGACTAGTATATTGATGTAAGTTAGCAGTGGACAACAGTAGCTGGTAGCACTCCATGCTAATACCCTGGAGACCAGCTGAATCTTGTTTTTGGCTTTGTGCTTCACAGACAAAAACATTCCTGAGTGTGCTTAGTCCAAAAGTGTTGCATTTTGCTGCCTAATGGCTTGGTTAGACAGCAGTTCCAAATGGAATTCCATCCAGGCCACCTGGTGGGAGGCTGGTCTTAGTTTGATGGAAGTAATAGCAGGTGTGGAGAGACCCCTTTGGCAACAAAATAGGCCAGCACAATTTATGCATTAATACAACATGTGTTCTTAGTTTCATTTGCATGAAACCTTTTCCATTCATGTGTATTTATCCAATTGAAGAGAAATGCTAACATTTATATAAAAGTACACAATGCAGCATTTGGAAAGCAAAGTGTGTATTTGGGAGACAACTGTTCACATCAAGGCTGAGGTAGATTTTTTTTTTGTACCAGGGCAACTCAGTGAAGCCAATGAACAATCTTGTTATTGTAACAAAATAAGTTTTATCCTTAGTGTCTGATTTTTACAGCTGCATTGGATGCTTATACGGATCAAGATTCTCTCCTTTTTTTACCCCATTCCCTAAAAGCTCAGCTTTCACTCAAGGCCACAGAATCCTTGGATAAAAAAGGTAGAATTTGTCCAAAAACTTGTCCTTGATCCTCAGTTATATTTAGGAACTAAATGCTCATCTTTGAGAAATATTGGCAGAGTATGTTTATCTTCTGTCTGACATTGGGTTTTCTGGGAATCTTTGATATGATTTGAGTTCACTGTGTGCCTCTTTCTGTCTACCTTGCCATAGTGCTTGATGGATCGAGACAGGTATTTCTGGTGTTTGAACCCTGAAAAGTAAAACCAAACCAAACCAGAAAACAACCAGCCACAGAACACATCCAGAGTAAAGGAACCCTAAGCATGGATGAACTCTGTTGGAATCTAACCATGAAGATGGGAGCTAAATTAAAGGATCTAAGGAAAGAGCTGGAATCATATTTGATTTGCATTTTTCTGTGCTAAAGTGTTTGGGAACGTTTCTGCTTAAGTAAAGCTTGTTATAACCTGGAAGAAATTATAGCTGTAATAATAATCTGTGAAAGTCTGAACAAGCTAATTATGTTTAGGCATGCCTGGGCTGAGGTGTTGCCCTAATTTAAGGCAACATTTTGTGGCGTAGAGGTGCAACAGTCACAAACCATAAGGAAACATTGAAGAGACTATTAAGTCTCCTTCTAGCAGGAAGAACTGTGTGTGGTCCTTCATCCTACATGTACTCTCAGTAAAATGCAGAAATCTCTGGAAAATAAAGATGATTAGTGGAGCAAAAGCAGCCTAGTACAGTGAATGGCAGCTCACGTTTCTGGGTCAGCTGAAACTTAGATGTGTCCTTACTACAGTCCAGGATTGTTGTCAAAGCCCTGGAAACTGCAGACTGTGAATGGAGCATTAATATTGAGTGTCTGGGAAGCTGCAGTTGCCCGAACAGTGGTCTTCCCAAGAAATTAAAGGAGAAGGCTTGGAGAACTACTCATTAAAGGAGAACAACTTTGGGCAAAGAACAACTTCTTATTGTACGTTATCCTATTTATTTAATTGTTGTTCATTTATAAGTCCTCCTTCAAAAAATAGTTTATTTGTCTCCTCGATTGCAGGACTGAAGTTTAGTTCATTGAGCACCCATACAGTTTGTATGCACTGGGGGATGTAATTGGTTTTTATTAATGATCCCTAAAAACTTAACCTGGCCTATATAACTGCCTGGCTGAAAGATTACACACAGAGCACTTTATTTACTCTTTTCAAGTCTACCCGGCAAATATTTCACAACTGCCCACTGCATTTCAGTGGAAAATAATCATTGCACCACCAGTGACTAAGAGGAGGGTCTCCATCCTCAGTTGCTGTAAATTCACCGACCTTCAATGAACAAGGCTGCTTAATTCTGGATGAGTATGTGACTAAATGTCCAACCAAGATCATGACTGTATTCTCAGGAGCTGTGATCATAGTATTGCGGATCTGGGATGGAAAACTAGGGTTCACAGTTCTGCTTGGAATGACACATTCACATCTCCAGTTGCCATATGTTCTGCATACCTTAAAATCAACAACTGACTTACTGAACCTGGGAAGAATAAAGCAAAACAAAACAATAAACCCCCAAAACGCTCTTGTGAAATGGAGGAAGATTAGAACAAGCCAGTATGCCCTTTGTATCTGTCATATCTTGCTGACTATTTTGCATTCCTATGCTATTGCAGCAATTTCTGAGCACAAAGCTTCCTTTTCAGTGGTGTGTGGTGGGAAGTTACAAATTAGACCTATAGACCAATACACACAAATCTGGGGCAGTACGTTAGTGTGGATAAGAAAATTTCTCTATTCACAGCAAAAGAAGGGGTTGTCTTCATTAGACCTTTGTGACCTAACTATCCCACCCAAAATAGTAGATAATGGTCTGTAGGAAAGAATTCTGTGCTGGCAACCAGCGAAAGTAAAATTAATAGGTCTCTTCTACCTCCATTTTTTTTTTTCATTCTGTCAACACAAGCGTGGTCTACTGGGTGTCTGGGGATTTAACTGAAATATTGTCATTTCACACACATTCTGATAAACACACGTACCTCCAGGAATGATCTTTTCCCCACTTGTAAAATAAAACTGGCTTGAGAGGAGAAGTTCTGCTGTAAGGAGTTAAACCTCTGAGCACATACTTTGTCCCTACCCTTTGTGACACTTTAATTTGCCTTTTCATTTCCCTTCGTGTTTTAAAATTCTCTTGCAAGTGCGGGGAGACGGTGCTCTTATGGTTAAACACAGCTTTTAGTGGCTTGCTGTATTAATAATGTTTCTGTTTCTGCCAAATGTTGTCGTCGCTTTGGGTTTCTTCAGCATGTACCAAGATCTGGCACATCTTCCTGCATTTGTTCTGGCACTTTTCAGCCCCCACAGTGTAGCAGCACAGGCACTAGAAGAACAACCCAGCCATCACCCCAGGGACAGAAAAGCCAGCCGACGAAAGCCTGACTTCAGTAATGCAGCCAGCATACTTCAGCTGTCCTGGAAAACAGGAACTGGAGGAATAGAAAAGAGTTTTACAAAAGATGTTATTAAAAAAAAAAAAAAAAAAGGCGAAAAAAGAAGTTTGAACTGAGCTCAATTGCAAAGCTAACGTGAACCTGAGCAAGTTGCAGTGCTTCCAGTGCATCGCTGCTCCCAGGGCAGAGCCGGAATCAAACTCAGGTCCACATTTTCCCTGAAAGCATGAAAATGAGTGATGCCAGCACTCATACAGGCATTGATTACTTTCTGCTTAGCGCTAGCTATTGGAGATGAAAGGTGCCTGCCATCCATTCCCAACCCACCTGATGAAAAGGGAGGCAAATTGTGACCTTCCTTCATCACTAAGCCTGCACAGCTTCCAAAAATGCAAGCAGCTCCATGAGGGACACCTACCCGTGTCCTCCTGCACAGGAGAGAGGAGTGGTCTGTGCCCACCAAAGGTGAGACAGGAGCACACAGAGGCTTGGAAGCAGAAACTCAAGTGTAAAGCTGAAAAGGTAACTGCTTCATGACCAAGAACCCAAGTGTGCCCAAAACACCACAAAAAGTAGCAGTGTGGGAAGACGGACAGAGCAGCGGGCTGTGATTTGAAGCCAAAGTTCCAAATGTGAAACCTGAAGTCTGTGCTGTCATCTGCAGTGCGCAATGGGGTGCTCTCCGAATGGCGAGCGGTCTCATCGCGGGTGGGTGACAACCCACGGAGCTCCCTGCCATCAAAATCAGGCAGCACGATGTACTGGAAGTAGCTTCGTTAAGCCAGCTTGACCTCACGCTCCTGGGGAAACCAAACATGTCCCAGCTCTGTTTCCTCACTGATCCTGGACTCGCAGAGCAGTTGCAATGAAGTCAATTTGCTGCCCTACCTGCAATACGGGAACTATGGCTCTTGCTTAAATTGCTTTGAGATCTGCAGCTAACTGTGAATGATTGATTTCTCTGTTCACTGCTCAAAAGAACTCTTTCTCCCATTTCAAAACAAAATATTTTTTCTCAGATCAGCAAGTCATTTTTTTGGCTCTATCCCAAATAAAATTCTTTTTTTTTGGGGGGATTATTATTTATTTTCATTTATTCAAACACATGTAATGTCTTATTAAGTCTTTTCCAGCTCATCAACATTCAATGAAGTTTTTAAAATAAATTTAATTTACCTGAAGAATCACTTCTTAATACAGTATTTCCATAGAAAGTAATTTATTTCTTTAGAAAGGACAGGTGATATTTCTTTCTTGCCTCTCACTGGCATTTTGACACTCTTGCTTCCCTCTATTCTTGGATAACACAGAATAACACTTAAGAAATTAGAGATGATTTACTTACACTGATGCATTCATCAGTGAGCGACAATAGCTGCTCTGGTACTCATTGCAAACGTAAGAGCTTAAACAAATTCCCAGAGAGCTGTGATGCCTACTGTCTCCAGCTGTGCTGCCCATGACTACTTTAAAGACAATTGATAATATTAATGTAAGAGCAAACTGTTAGAATCTGCATGCAATGTAAAGGTTCCCGGGCTAAACTAGTAATCTTCCATTACAATGCAGAAGTGTTATTAATGGTAGGGATTTGGATTTGCATATTTTGAAATGTCGTTATACATTTAATTTGCCTGTCAAATGACTGCAGACATCCAGTGCCTCAGTAATGACCCTGTTTTCTGCTACCTTGCTGAATTCATCCTGACAGCTTCATCACTGTAAGAAATCATAGATTAGTTCGTTGGAGTATTGAATCTGCGTTTAGCTGTCACAACTGCAGCCGAACACTTTTCAAATGTTTAAGCCTTTCTGCTACCTCGAGACCTTTTCAGAAAAGCAACCCCTCAGCGTGCTCCAGAAATTAGCTATCAAAGCAAAGACGCTTACCGTAATCTGGGGAATCACGGAAGCATCAGTCAGGAAGCCTTTTCCCCCCTTTATTTACTTGTTACCTAGGAAGAAACCCTGCTCTTTTTATGTTATTGATTCTTCCTTGATTGTTATCTCGATAAATAGATTATACACTAGTCTTCTGTAGGGTCATGCCATTCCTGCTCCTCATAGTTTCCAGGTCTATTAAAAAGATATTGTCAGTTTGCTTCAGACTCACTAGCACATGTGTTTCATTTTAAAACTGAAATCATCTCACACAGATGCGAATCTTCTTGTTGCCACCCCAGGGATTATATGAATTGGCATACATGATTTTCCCCCCATTCTAACCTCTCCAGCTTGTGTGTTCCCTTAGAGCAGCCACTTAGATTCCTCCTTCCACCTGCAATATTATTCCCTTTAGAAAGAACTGCTTTCACTCCATTGGGATATGTCAGAATTAACTTAATGGAGGCCAAAGGCGTCTTCCAAAAAGATTTATTATATTTAGATTTGAATAGTAAAGGCTTTTATGCAAGACTGTAGATTATCTACAGTACAATTAGTACAAAATCTCTTTAGCATTCAAAGAGTCATTTAAACAGGAACTCAGCCACATAAAGAAACTCCTTTCCACTTCATCATCATTCTGGGAAGCCTGCCCTGAGACCTGTCCAACAGCCTGATCCCATGGAGTTAGTTCTACTGGTGTAGAACTGGTGTCAGAGGAAAATCAGACTCAGAATTTTCAATTTTTCCAGCTGTTAAGTGCCTTCAAGTTAATTTCCTTTTTGCTATTAATACTGAAAAATGTCACTTCCCTGGCCTTTTTGTTCCCCCTTTTCCATTTGGATAATGAAAACAGAAGGATAGGACTCATGGCAACATTACAGAAATGAAATCCTATTAGCACTGCCTTCGGCTTCCCATTCCTGAGCACCATGCTTCACTAGCTGGTTTGTATATATCTTCTGAAATTATTTATGTAAATAATATTAACACAGAATCCCTTTTCCTTTTTTTTTTTAAACAAAGTATTATGGAATCAGTTTTACCTACTTTCAAATTAGCTCACTTGATAGATTTCTTACTCATGAAAGCTCTTTAGCAACTCAACTGATTTGCAGGAAAATTAAGACAGGATGAATCAGGACTGGGTCATAGATAAACTAGAGGTTTGCTTTCTACAGATGAGCTTAAAGAGGTTTTTTTCTTTTACATTTTTACATGAAAACTCCTATCTGTGCTGTTGATGATATGTTGTGCGTGTGGCACAGGTGTTTTCGACTTCTGCTTTGTTGAAACACAAGAACCATTTCTCTCCTCCTTGGGCCAGTTATCTCATATACTTTCCCTTTCAAAACCTACCAATTGAATTTATTTGCAAGAGAATAATCCTACATTAAAGAGTGTCCCTGCGAGTAAAGGTTATTCTGTGTAAGGTAATGCAAAATCTATAATACAATGTAATGTAATAATCTCTAATGCAAAATCTATAAAATTGGCATGTCAGCTTTTCAGTTCCAGACTCCTAAGGTAATGGTGTAAATGTCATTTTCTTTTTGAGGCGGAAGCGATTTCTATTAGTATGTGGTGACATAATTCCATGAACAGTTCATTTCAGGGACTTTTCTAGAAATGTATGCGAAACCTGTTATTTGCGTCAGTAGGTACTGGGATGCTCCGATGCTCAGTTTTCATGGTTGATTGGAATCCTCTGTGATACAGAGTTCTATTATGGTCGTGGTTTTTTTCTTCCCTCTTTTCTCATTGCAAACCCATCCTGACATGTTTTGCAATGTACACGACCCAGCATTCTTCTGTCAATTTCACATTCTCTGCTGCCACGCAAACAAGTTGTAGCAAAGGTATGCAGACAAATGTGTTCCTTTGTTTATAGCAATCGCATAAATCCGTGTGTATTGATACTGGTGCAGAGGTCTCTGATGATTCTGAAAGAGAGAATTTGGGCAGGATATCAATCTCCCATGATCCCGAAATAATGCCATGGGATCTTTAACTTCCACTTGAACAAGCACTAAAGGCAGAGAGATGGAAACTTGGATTAACTTCTTATCCAAGTGACACCTCTCGCAATGTTTTTGACCCTTACTTTAAAGCTGTCACCGGTTGCCTTGATTTATGGAAACGCTATCCTTTTAAATCCTCCTCCCTCTTATCTCTGCAGGCAGTTTCCTGATTTGCTTTTCTTTCTCTTAGATCATCCATATTACTTCTTGACAGGGGCTGTGTGGACAGCCACACTTTCGATGGTGCTCAGAAAGAAAAATGATTCTGTTTTCCAGTAGAACAGAAGGTATTATGGACATTTTTAGTAGTTTCGCTCGGAAGACTCCAAGTCTTTCTTTCGGGTTACAGAAAGAAAAATAATAATAATTTTAAAAAATGCAGAAAAAAAATGACCACAATCTCCATTTCATCTTACTCTAGTTTCACTAGCTAAGTTTCCCAGAAAAATCAGAAGTGCACTATAGTAACAGGATACTATTTCCATCATTCCAAAGAGCTTTTGTCAGTGATGAAGAACCTGTTGGGCTAACACTGTTTCACCAACAAAAATAAAAGCTGGTCCCAGCCCCAGAGATTATGTCTGTACTAGTAAATAGTCTGAAAAGCCATGACCAGGGAGCAAGTCAGAGCATGAGCACACCAATATCTATGTTATTTAACAGTTGCCATGCTCCCTGACAGTGTTTTGCCTTGTGCCATTTAGCGTTGTCCAGCCAATACCTGGGCACAATTCAGGAGACAGCGTCTATTTCCCATGGGCAGTTTGGGCATTTTCATCCTGGTTTTCTTTGCAGAGAAGCTAGATGAAGTGCGTGAAGGCAGGACATGCCACGTCATTGGAGGTCAGGAGCACAGAACAGTCTTTGTCCATTGTTTGTAACACAGGCGCAGCCAGAGAGGCTGCAGCTGAAGCATGAGAAAAGTGGCGACAGAGGAAGGCAGCGGAGCATCAGCCCACAGGAAGAAAAATTTGCAGTGCACCACCTGGAGAAAAGTTGTCTATATTGGCATAGTCTTGACAGCATTTAAAAGGAGCTTTTCAAGAACGTGGTGGTCAAGATGGAAGAAGTAATGAAGCCTGTTTTAAATACTGAGAATAGGTAACAGGGTAGGAATGTTAGGTTTTGCTTTTTTGGCAGAAATACACATTACTTTGAAAAATTATAGAGAAACTATCATTGGCCATATTCTTACTATCCACTGCCCATAGTGGTGGCTTTCACTTTTTCTGTTGGAGAGCAGACACTCAAAAAGTTAATTCAGCTCTTGTACGAAAAAAAAAAAGAGTGATGAGGTGGGACAAGAATGGAGCAGAGCACATTTCTCCTGCTCCACTGGTGGCTGATCTGCCTTATGGAAGCCTGACCTTTCCCAGACACTCATTCACACACACCCCATAAAATGTTCAATACTCTCTATTATGTTGATTTTTGTGCCATGTGTTGGGAAAATCTTAAAACAATGCCAGAAAGGTAATTTGCAAAGTTGACTACTGGTGAATTGGTTACCATATAACAGCCTCACGGTGGAGACTGACATCTCCTTTGGGATATGAGAAACTTTAGAAATATACTCAGGAGAGTTTGAAAATACGAAAAAGCAAGTTGTACTTGATGTACTTGCGAAAAAAAATCCACTAAAGGAAGAAAATCAGCAAAAAAGTGTACAAAACAGTGAGTCAAATACGTCACTTGAATTTGGACCAGTGGTCTTTGCAAAGTAATAACTTGAATGACAAAGCCATTAATGAGAAGGGTCAGACCCCTGCAATATGAAAATGAAAAATAAATCTATCTCCAACAAAGTCACTTTCTTTCTGATATTAATATCGCAATGTTATTCTGCAAAGAGATCAAAACTGTCCCACCAGAAGTCTTCTACACGGGAAACAAATCAGAGACTTGTGACCCAAAAAGTATACACGGACTTGTAAGGTTTATCCTGTTGGCTTTTTTTTTTTTTTAACATGAACCTGAAGTAAGTTTCCTTTCTTTCCTTTTTTCTTTTTTTTTTCAAGTCCCTCTGATGAAGAAGTGAACTTTAACATGAATGCCAGATCTTTCTGCAGCCATCATCTCCTGCTGCTCCAAACCATCCAGCCTGGGTAAGATCACAAACAAACAGCACGGTCCCAGTGGGCCCCAAACATCTTGAACTTCCAGTCGTTAAAGCTGGGCCTTAAGACAATACAATATGGCCTCCCCTAAAGATAGTTTTTCCCAAGAAAAAAAAATTACACTGAATATTTTAATTTTTTTTTTTTTTTTTTACTCGGTCTTGAGACTTTTGCGATAAAGTGGGGAAAGTGCAGCATGGTTTCATTAGGTCTTGAATACATGCAATGTGAATATTGACTTTTTAGTCATTAAAAATGTAATAACAATTAAGATATTAACGTAGCTTGCAGATTCAACACAGCTTCAATACAGGACCAGCATGGTTACTCACGCTGTGGTATTTTAAGAACATGCCAAGACTGTAGCTAGCAGGAGCAGATAATTTTGCTCAATATATTTATTGCGGCTTTCTTAAATGACTTAAAATTTGCAAAGCCGAAGTCCTCTTTTTCCCAAAGTCAGTTACCACAAAGCTATGGGAGAAAAGCTTCTTTTTTTTTCCACATGAAACCCAATTTCTTAAGCTCTGTTCACACAGTTGGGCATGCAGAATCAGCAAAGCCTTAAAAATTCCCCAGGGAATTAATGTGGCTCAATGACAGTGTAACAATGGGATAGGGCTTGTCACAGTCTTTTCAGTAACTTCCAAATAAAATGAAATAATAAAATAAATAAAATGACATTAAATAGCCATTCAGTCTTCTCTGACAGAGATAGTAGTTGCAACGGTATTAACTGGGAAATTTGTTCAGACGGGGGCTGTAACCCTCGCTGTGTTTACTGCAATGAGACCACTGCCACAGTCATTGGAACCGTAGTATGTGAAAATTCTTCATTGTTTCTGCACTACTTTGTTCTGCTACAGTAGCTGAGGCAATTTAAAGGCCAGCTCGTGGGAATTACCGCAGCACAAATGCATAATGTGAACATTATGTTAATATCACAAGCCAGTCTAATTAGCACTTCTGCATCTCTTGAAGGCATAGTACTAGGTGGCGCATGAAGATATGCCTTTTCTTAATGAGGGGGCAATCGTTAACTGATCACTGAAAGACATTTTTGCTGAATATTTTACATAATTTTATGGTTCCTACAATCCCGATTCTTTTTTAATAGAGAAATTGGCTGGCTTGCTCATACGAATCGTTCTGGTGTTGGGAAAGGGAAAGCAGCCAGTAAATGTTACATAAAAACAGGAGAGGAATTGAATTACAGAAGTACCCCAAAGCATCCAAACCAGTAAAACATATCACATATTATTCTTGAAAAGTGCAGCCTCTTCAGAGGTACTAGGCTGCTTCTCTAAAGTCCTGTTTTATATGTGACTGACAAGAAAACTACACCCCCTCTCTTGAAGCTGACTTGACTACTGGGAGCCAGGACTTTGACATCCATGGAGGAGCCTCCTTTCATCCTACCAGGGCTGAGCACAGACAGGTCACCCCGTGTCCATTATCTCTTTCCTGCTGTCAGAGCATCAGCTTTATCCCTGTTCAGGTTGGGTTTCTGTTGCCCATCACTTCCAGTCCCCAGTGACACAGCCTGGGGTGATGCTCTGCGCCACCCTTGTGCATTGATGGACACGGTTAGTGTTTGCCCTCCCCTCCCTCTTGCCTTTGCTGCAGTCCCTCAGCTGTGAGGCCCACAAAAGTCTTGAGAATTATTAGACAGCTGGCATAGGCTGTGAGGAGACTGTGAAAATAATGGAGCTGTAATTTGTTTATTTTAGTTCCACATCTGAACCAAAAGGAGAGCGAGATAAGAAGATGGTATGTGGCTAGGTACAAGAGGAAAATCTGTTCAGATCTGGAAAGGCAAAAAAGCTGCAAACCTGTTCTTTTGTCTAACAACCCAACCTAAAAGAAAAGGTAGAGTTCTGAAAGAAGCTACCACTGAAAAACAGCCTGACCCTCCTTCTGATTCAATAACCCGTCAGTACAGGCAATCAAACCCTTGGGCATGATTCAAGGGGGTTTTGGGGTCAGGATCAGGTTCAGGTTCAATGCATCACTCTGCCTGAGGCCATTTGAGCCTATTTCATCCTCCCTAGAAGAATGTCACAAATGCAGCTTCATGGCACCATTATGGCTGAGCTCTTCCACTTTCTGTAAATAAACATTCAAAAGAGCGGAGCATGGTTATCACTTCCCAGGTGACTGACTCAGAAAAAGTGGGTGGGATAACTAGTGCTACTATTTTTATATGCGATAATGTATATTTAACTTCAAGTTCTCAAAGGAGAAACTGGAGGATACCTCCACAATTTCTGACATTTTATATTCACTTGAGAGCATACCCCGGTAGCTGTGGGAGGAGAAAGACTTGCATTACTTTTTGTTGTTGGAAACAAAATTTGATCCTGTGTTTCCAAATTCTGGAATACTGAGTAAAAAAGGAGACATTGTTTTTGTTTCTCTTTAAGGCAGATTCAAGAAACTGGTTCTTTTTCTTCCAACCTCATAAAATGTTCTGGACACAGAGCTCAAGAGAGCTACCATTTCTCGAAAAAGAAGAAAGAAATAAATTAAAAATTGCCCATCTTTCACTGTAAATGCTGTTCTTAGATTTAATCTAACCTAACCTAATCCAAGTTTCTCAGTTGTCTCAGATCAGTATTTTACATCAGTATTTTGCCATTCATTTATTCTGAAAACTCTCTGCATCTTCTGATTCATATTGTAGCTATGCGTTTGATGTATGGGCTTCCTGATACAGTGGCATCTTCTGATTCATATTGTAGCTATGTGTTTGATGTATGGGCTTCCTGATACAGTGAGGCAATAATTCCTGATGGGAGGCACATTAGGATTTTATGGGAATGCAAGAAGGGAGAAATCTGAAGAAGACCAATCAGAGAGTGACGAAGTACACGTTGGGTAGAGGCTATTATTTTTTACTGCCTGGTGATATCCCAGTAAGACTGTGTTCTGCACTGCGTTCTTCTGTGATATAGTTTATTTGAAGAAATAAAACTTCTATGGTACAATGTTTCCTGAAGCCAAAACCAAATGCACATGTAGAACTTCCCTAAAGAGAAGCTTAGCCCCAGCTGAACTAGGAAAATGACCTACAATAACTAGGTGTTCCTAGGTTAAATACTTGAACTGCTTATTTTGGAGATCACATCTTAAAGTAATGTAGTTGCAGATCCTGTTTTCCACAAAGTAACAGTCTTGATCTGTCTTGGCTGGGTCATAAAATTGTTGTGCAAGGTTATTGTGAAGCACGTTCTTCAGGGGAGGGTGTCCCAGGTTAGATCACTAGACTCTGAGATGAAACCTCTGCTTTGGCATTTGGCAAAGGGTTGTGTTCATCAGGAAGCTGCAAGTCCAAAAAAAAACCGGAGGAAAAGCACTGGCTATGGCTTAAGAATCTCTTTTCCAATCCCTTCTTTTATGAGGGGTGGAAGGGAAGGCTGGAGGCACTGCAGAGATAGAAGGAAGCTTGCTTGGAAGGGAGAGGGGCAGCAGAGCTGAATTATAACTTATGAATAATCATTTTTTTGTTGTTGTTGTCATGAGGTTTTATTGCATTTGGCACTGAATGGCTGTGTCGTTATAGGAATTTATGTTCATGCCTAATTCAAATGGAAAAAAAACCCACAACTGAGTAAGTTGCTTCTGAAATAAAAAGAACACGCAGAAGCATCCACAAGGAAAATTACCTCTTTCATTTGGTCCATCCTTAAAAAATGTGTAAAAGCAGGACTTTACTGTCCAATTTAGTTTGGTCAAATTCTGCTCATTTGCCCTCGGGTTTTATAGTTAGTCATGCAGGGGGAAAAACCTGCTACCCCCATTCTAAACTGAGCAACCATGGCTGAGTAAGATTTTAAAAGCTCAGAGTACCTCCAAAGACTTTTTCACCCCAGTTTTTAGTGCTGATACTAGAATTAACTGCAACAATTATCCATCCCTATCAGAATTTATTTAGAGTCCCTGAGGACTCAACAGTGGGCAGCCTGTGCTTAGGAGCACAGACATGAAGAGCTAGTCAAGTGGAACCAGTGTCTGCAGAGCCTGGTGTGAGAAAACAAGATAGCCCACCTCTGTCTAAGCTGGAGGTTGTATTTGCTTCTTTCCTGTCTCACCTCAACGGTGGATCTATCTAGTGGTTCCACAGGTTTCCCCTGAAGCTCCTAGGCTGCTTTTAAAGCTGGGTGACAGCAACCCTTGCACTAAAAAGAAGTGGAATTAGGATATGCTAAACCAAAGTTCAGTGTATGTGGGTGTTCTCCCAGTTAGACACTTGTGTGCCCATGGCAACTGACTTCTCATGATGTCCACTTTGTTGTGTTGTTCTTGGATGGCTGAAATAGAGAACGCTTTTATAGCTATTTGCTTCGCTTGACTGAGGATGGAATGGTTCCAGTTGTGTAAATAGCTCCTGGTGCTCTTCCAGCTTTTCTGCTCACTACCCCATGGAGATGCATTTGCTTAAGCAGGGCATGGTATGAGAAGAAGCTCTGCTGGATTCCTCCTTCCAAACTGTCTAGCACATCTCAGGCCTGGACTACAGTATTTCTGTCGGCACAGCCCCTGACCTCTCCTTGAAGAAAAAGAACCGGTTTTACCACATTAAGTCATGGTTTTGTCTAACGGACAATTAAGAGGGATAACTAAACATATATGACTCTTGGTAGGACTTTAATTTAGGCCTCCAGAGACGATCAGGTAATATCCCAATCAACTACACATTTGTCTATTCTTATAAAAGTCCCTTGAGATAACAATGGTACAAAATGCAATATTATCTAATTAACACATGCAGTTGGAATCTGATCTTTCATTTTCCCCTGGAATGTCTCAGCTGAAACAGCACTCACATCACTACAGGATTTATAAGGATTACATCAAGTGCTTTTTCCCATACACATAGTGCATAAGACTTTCATCCATCAATGCAAGCTTCCATAAGCCCTGTGAAGGAAGGGTTATGCATGACTTTGAAACCCTATCTCAAGTGGCAGACAAAATGGAAAGTGTGTAGAATACAATATATGACATGTGGATACGCATTTTTTCTCACGTATAGTTGTAATCTGTAGTTTATGACTATTACATTGAGGCTAGAAGGTATAATGTTTTGTATAACACAGTTTTCCTTTGTATGCTCGCTCAACTAAAAAACATGGGAATTACAAACCACGTTTTGACAATCTGGGCCTGAGTAATAACATCTGAAATTTGCTGCTGATTTTAGAGGCTTGCTTCCTTCAAAATATCCAAAGTTACAGAGGAAAAGAGTGAAAAGTAGTACTTGCAAGTCCCTGGCTCTTAGTTTTGTGGCCACATGACTGGACACCTCCTGGAAAAATCCTGGAGAAAGGAATATGCCTGAGTCCTGGGCTGATATAAATTTCTGTAGTTTCATTTGTTTCTGGAGCTGTGTTGTTGATGTCTGCTGAACAAATGACACACTGCCAAAAAAATATTTAACAACAACAAAAAAGTCATTCACTGCTGACATATGACCCTCCTTCTCCACAGATATCCAACACCACAGTGTACCGAACCTGAGACATCAGGATGGGATGTGAAGATTACCATTGCAGATTGGAAAAAACACCCATCTAGCCTTTCCTTATCCTCATTCAGTGGCTATGGTTTGGTGCACATGAAGAAAAAAACACACAGAAAGAAACAGCACAAATATAAAGCGACCTTTGCCCTTTTATAACCTTTCAGCTTTGCCAAGGTAAGGTCTCATCCAGACCTTTGAAAGACGTGGAAGATACTCAAAGCTTCAGAGCAGAGACCATCTTCCCTTGTTCGTTCTTTCTCAGCGTTGATCTTCTCCAGACCTCCTCTGTACTTAAACCTTATTCCCCAAGGAAGTAGCAGTAGCAACAGGACAAGGCCAGACAGAAAGAACTATATACTCCAGAGGCCATAGAGACAGGGTGGGCAGTAGTCTACTATTCATGAACCCTTTGGCTTTTCCATAGAGGTGGAAATCATACCAGTTCTTGGGTTCTTTGGAAAACAGTGTAAAAGGAAGGCCAACGGTGTCCTTGCTACCTTTAGAGGAGCTGTCTTGGTGCAGAGAGCTGCTAATCATAAAATCAAGATCCCAAAAAGTAGGTTTTGATTCCAGATTGTGTGACTTTAACGAAGCGGTAATTTGAAGGAGTGCTGAACACTGACATGGAAAATCAATTACCAACACGGATATCTAAGAAGTGGCACCAAAAATCTGCTGTTTTAACAGCTGAGCCTACAAAATGCAAAATGCATTGCCTAGAGAATTCCTAACAGCTAAAAAAAATTCCTGTCTCCTAGACTAGATAGGGGCCTGAATATTTTATTTAAATAATTTCTGAAAAAAAGACCCTGTAAAATACAGTCTATTTCCTGGTAAAAATAGGTATTAATTGTATTTGTATCTTGTTCAGCCCACCTGGATTAAGTTTTTCCTGAGCACATCAGACAGCTTTTATTTACTTCTTGTCATGCTAAGTAAGACAATATTTAATATTAGAGAATAGCTTTAAAGCTATATAAATCTTCACAGCTGAAAAAGGACCTGCTCAGACTGAAAGTCCTTGCTTTTTAAGAAAACCCTCACTTTCTTAAAGTGTTTGCAATCCAAATGTCGAAATTAATGTTTAACCCTTATTCTCCTCTCTTTTATGACATCTTTGATTAATTGCTGCAGTATACTTGATTTAAATTCCAGCTCTTCACTTGTTGTTCAATACACTGAGTTCTAAGCATCATAAAGTCCCATTAAAGCACATACATGTTTAAACTGCAGACGACACCCCAGCTTTGGAACTTCATACAGCGAGAGAACTGATGTATGCCTTTCACTATGGATCGCTGTATAACAATAAAAAGTCTGGAAAGTTAAATGGACAAGCCTGGATCAGATATCCACTCCAAACTGCCATTATACTGCAAACCTGAGAAGCTTAATAGGACACTTTATAAGTCAAAAATTAATCATTCAAATGCAGCAGGAGCATAGCCTAGACTTAAACAAGTCCAGGCTTTAGGATTTAACAACATACTTTATTTTTTATAACAATATATCAGACAGATATGAATTTGCATCTGTCTTTATTTGTCATATACAGATATAGACCTTACAATTTATTTTCATAATAAAACTGTTTCTGGATCATATGACCACCTCGCTCAAGTATCATACTAAAGAAATGTAACTCCTCATTTTAGAAAATGTGGAATCTTTGTGCATCTACAAAGTCTACTAGTCTTAGAAATTCTTTTTTACTACCCACAAATTGAATTACAGGCTGTATTTTGAAGAAAAAAATCATCAGTCAGAAGGAGAAGGACTGATTTAGCAAACAATTCAGTCAGAAGTACTGAATGAAGAGAGAGGAGGTAGTGTGGCACCTGGAAACCACGTGTGCTAGCAAAGGATGCTCATTCCAAGACTGGCCTTTGGCTTAGGTTTCTCTGTTCAGTTTTGTTCATCCTTGAGGTGTAACAGGCATAAGCTTTATTGTTAATTCTAAATGCAGGCAGCGTTATGAGAATTTATATAATTTGTGTGCAAATTCAACTACCAAATGAGTTGGTTCTTCCATCCCTAGAAAAGGTTTGCTTACCTAAGTACTTGCATGGTATTTTCTCATTCTTCGTGTTAGCAGAGACCCATGACAGCTGATTTCAGATTGATTAGCAGCCATCACCCAGTTTTGCTGCTCCGAAGTCACAAGTTAAATCTTTCTGGCTGATATTACTCTGGGACACACTTTTTAAGTAGCAGCCAAGATTAAACACCGATTCTAGTTTTTAAATGTGAATTTAAGGAACCATTTGAGAGACCCTGCTAGAATAAATAAAGAGAAAATGTCAGGGGCACCTGTATGCAGAATGAAGATGAACTACCCTGGCAGCTGCTTGCTGAATTTGCCTAAATATTCCTGTATCTCCAATTGTTTTTGATTTGAATTTCATTAGACTGGTGTCGCAATCTTATCTGTGTAAAGCTTTATTCATACAGTCTTCGTTTCATGCGTGCTTTGCTTGGTCAAGGCTTAGAAACAATGAAGAAATTTTTTAAATGTACAGGAACAAATTTCAAGGATGAGAAGATATCCCCCAGGAGTTTCAAAGGAACATGGAAAGAGTAATATTAACAGGAATTCTATAGGCAAAATTAATTGTTACCATTCCCAAAGACATGAAAAATCAGTCATTGGCTTACATGAGAGTCTCAAAATACAAAATGTTTTCCAAGCATGGTCTTCAGATATGGGGTTTTTTGCTTTTTATTTTTTAAGTTGCTATGGTTTGAATATGCAAGCTTTGCTCTGCCACAGGCTGGAAGCTGATGTTTTTTTTTTTTTTTTTACTTTTAATGGAAACTGATCTCATACAAAAACAAACCCTGGAGCTGAATTTTAAGAAAAACTTAAACTATTGTAAGACTTGAGATAACATGAAGAGACTCAGTGTCACAAAGGCAGGTAAGAATTCACCAACTTAACATTCAAAATTTACTGTATGTGACACACCACACTATAAGATCAGTAAGACTGCATGAAAAGACCTTTTAAAAAGTACAGGGCTTTTCTGTGCAGCGTTTTGATGGGCTTTCCAGGCTGGTGAGATGCTGAGAATGGCTTAAGCTTTTGGTAGCTCAAGTGTCTTTAAAAAGAACCCCAGACCTCTTTCATTGACCAGGTGAATTATTGATCCGTCCAGCTGGCATTTGGTAGTGGGAAGCGTTATGGCATTTTGCTTCTGCGATTCAGAGATGGCTTGAAAGGTTCTCCTCCTAAAGGAGCCCAGTGCGTTATTGCAAAACCCGAGTTGTTCCACGCAAGGCTTGCTCAAAAAAGAAGACCAAACCAGTTTGGCAGGGCCCAAGAAATCATCCCTTGGATCTTTTCATTGGACTTGCGCTCTTCTGCGTTATGTGGGCTCTCTTACTGCAGTCTCACCCATGGCGGTTCAGGGGGCTCTGGATGAGAGAGACCGCAGAAACCATGGTGTTATATAGTGCTGCGTTGAGGTAAGCTAATAGCATTACTTGCTCTGTCTCTGTAAGAGAAGAAATAAACTCCAGAATGTGTGAGGTACTACGGCACAGTACTGCAAGACTGATGCTTGAAAAGCTCATCTATAAAATGCATTGCACTTCCTTCATTAGACTGTAAGAACTGGGGATCTACCATAATTACGTGATGCCTTCTTGATCACACAGTCTTCATGTGTTTATCTTCTCTACAATTTACATGAAATTGGCATTAAACCTTCCTGTAAACTGAGAGACAGGACACAGAGATTAGATTACCTCGGGCAAATCACCAGAAGAGCTGAAGCTGGACCATCACCAGACCGCACGCTCCCTCCTCACCCAGCCAGGAGGAATTCACTGTGCGTTGCCATCTCACAAAAATAGAGCTCCTTATAATTACGCTTTCAATTCAGACTCCACTTCTACTGCCTCTCAAAGAAGACACAAAGGTTGTACCAGGAGTTTAATCTGCCTTTTATTTCTATCAGGAAAGTAGCCTGACTTTTTAAACTGACCTGCTGTGATTTCTAAGCTGAAGACAAACACGCAAGGATTTTATTAAAACCAAGCTACTTAGCTTTTTTTGAAACACCCCTGCTTCGTGTTTGCTTTCTGCACATAAAACCTGTTTTTCTTTTATCCCTCCAAAACAGTTTGATGAAAAAGACCCTCAAGCCTTACTATTCAGCAACTGGGCCTTTAAAAACAAATTTCGGGTAATACGAGTTTTTACAATGCACTTATATATTTATTTCTTGGATTAGCGTATTTAAGGGCTGCGAGGAGTTGAGGGGACTGACTGTGTTTTCTAAACCACACGGGGTTCCTTGGCACGAGTGGTGGAGCCGTTCTATGCCAGATAACTGAGGCTTATGAACAAAGCTACTTAATTCGAAAGTTCAGGCGCAGGTTACAGCAACACCGGTGGCGCGAGCAGGTTCTCTTCTCCTTGCTCCTTCTAAACCCTCAAACACCTACTTTCACAACCACAGCTAACCCCAGCTAAGGGGCACCTATATATCCTTGAAGAAAGCAAAACGCCCGCAGTCTGGCTTCTCCAGGCATGCTCAGGAAACCTGGACACGGGTCTTGTGGCAAACCCTCATTCACTGCGTAATTCTTTTGACAGGCAGCAGGTATTAAGCAAGCTTCTCGCAGCAGCTGTTCTGGGAAACGCTGGCACGGCTGTAATCCTCCCGGGTGGAATACTCTCAGGTATTTACTGATTCTCCCTGCTCGCAGCTGAAGAGGCTCCAAGTCACCGGAGCCAAACTAACCCTGGGGTCTCTGGGTTAGTAGCCAAACGTAAAAAAGGAAGAAAAATGTCTGTTCAGGATCTGAATTTTAGATTAAATAGGAAAAATACCCAGATCAAAACCCTGTACTATAGGGCACCCAGGAAGGTTTAGTTTAGCTCTTGAACCCTTTTCAAAACCTGTTTTTTTTCTTTAAATTTGATTCGGCTTTTGAAATGTAGAGTATAATTTCAAACTGGAATTAGAATCATATTTGCTTATGCCTCAAAAACATAAATTGATGTGGTTGTGCACACACCACCCCCACCCCCACCCCCCCCCAGTTCTTTGTTTTAGTGGAAACTACTTTTCAGATTCTGTTTCATACTTCAGTAATCCTGAAGTTTGGTTGGTTGGGGTTTTTTGTTGTTTTTTTTTTTTGTTGGTTTTTTTTTTTTTTATTTGTTTTTAAGCAACTATAGAAATAAAGTATTTACTGAAAAGCATCACCCAGCACTGGAAAGTCATTTTGGAAGCAAGTATAATGAAGAATGTTCTCAAAGAAAACACTGAAAAGAAACTAACAAATATCCTACTCCAAGATGAATAGAAATATAAAGAATATAGACTTCAGTAGACAGATCAGTTCCTCATAATAGCCTAATGTACTAATCAGGCTAAGGACTTTGTATCTTTTGATGAAAAGAAGGATATAAGAAATACCTGCATGCTAAAGTCCTGGTTCACTGACTTCTTCCAGACACTTAAGTTTATATTACAGCTTCAGCTGAATATTATTTATTATTCTTATTCTGATTTTTCTTCTTCTTCTTCTTCTTCTTCTTCTTCTTCTTCTTATTATTATTATTATTATTGAATACTAGCCTGCTTTAGCTTCCTTAGGCAGGGACTAGAATTTTATGGATTGAGCAGACAGTGTACTAGCTGCTGAAGTTAAAATTCTTCACTTCGTATTTTATAGCAAATCAGACCATTTTGAAAGGAAAACTTTTATAATCCTTGTAACTAAGATGGGCAAGTTGGACCCCAGTATTTTCCATCCACAGGATAAGTAAGATGCATTTATCTGTCTATCCTGGGAATGAACTGGAAGCAATTCTAATTGGAGCATAATAATGGTTGAGCTTTCAGAGACTGGATGGGATTTCAGGCAAGACTGGAGTGAACTGCTGTCACATTAATTAACTTTTTTTTAATAGAGTCAGATCATACCAGATCACACTGTTGGATATGGAAAACACCTAGACACAATGCAGTTGTGAAATAGCTTGTACAGAAAATCTGCCAGTGAAAACTATTCAGAGATTAACATTCTTTTTCAGCCTTCCCTGCTTATTCTTCAGCACCATGTGGTACCTGAAGAAATGTTAATGATCAGCGCTTCCTTAGGCTCACTGTGCTATTGGACATGCTCTCATCTGGCCATGGTTCTGCAGAGGCAGAAAGGCTGGAGTACAAAAGTCATCACTGTCACAGGCAGGCTATGACTAGTTTGCCTTTCACAATAAGAAACAAACCATAACCAGTCCTTGCAAATTTTCAAATGACTTCCATATTATGGTGCTGCCTGACATTTCACTCCTATTTTAATCCATCTTTCTACTCTTTGAGTATCAGACTGTGTACACTGCACCAGAGGAGGTCCAACCATTGCCTTGTACACAGGCATTTTTTCCCTCTTTCTTTTTGGATCACATATGCCTTTACACAGCTCTGCAAGACTAGCAGCTCAAAGTCGTGCTGCGAGCCTCTAGTATGCAGTCTTGTCTTCTTTGTTACCTTCAAGTGCTCAGCATCCAGCCCCTCCAGCAGAAAGTTTTGGTACTGCCTAAATGAACTGCCTGAATAAAAGTTCTCACTTTTCATAGTACTGAGTTTTCTGCATTTTCTGTCTCTCTAACAAAAGGCCATCCAGTTCTTTCTCTATGGCACCCCCATATTTCACTACAGTGACAATGACTTCCAACTCTGTTGGATGTCATGTTTTATTATATCACTTCTGGGTTTCTGTGCCAAGGTCATAATGAAAACATTACACAAAGTTAGTCCAAATTTGATCCTTGAGAAATTTCACTGCAATGTCCATGTGATCCAAAGCTTCCCATTTAGATACAGCTTGTCATCTCCTGTTTAAGCAATTCTTTAGCCAAGTTCCAGTTCTTGTATTGATTTTCTCCAGCCCTAGAAATCTCCCCTGTGACCCACTCTCAAATACTTTACTGAAGTCCAGATATGTGACCATATTTACTGCATTTCCCTCATGAGAAATTGTTTTATCAAAAGAAGACTGCGAATCTTTAATACAAGACATTTTGGACAATCTGTGTTTTTGACATATTTTCAATTGACTTTTTTGATTTGAATTTTGTTTTGATTTTATTTTTCCATTTTTTCCAAAACTTTCTTAAGCCTTGAGTAATACTATTAAGCATATAATTGCCTCATCTCTCTCTCTTTTTTAACCTTGTAATATACAACTACTAGGTTTTCTAGTTTCCCCGTCATATGATAACACTCCACATTGGCAAATGCATTAGAACTCCTTCATATCAGAGCTGTTATTCTATCAACATTTTGTTTGTTTAGTTGGTTTTCCACAAATCTTGAATGTGTATTATTTTTTCTCTGGTTACTTTTCCCTCAGGTCAAAACACCTAATGTTGAATTTTCCTTGCACTTCACATGCTATTTCCTATTTCCATGCTGGGACACAACGATCTTAAGGGTCTTTTCCAAACTAAATGATTCTATGATTCTATGATTTCAGTCTTACTTCTGTTAGTCACTGCACCTTTATGAACACTGTCATCAATGAGACATAGTGATTGATAGGGTGCCATTCCTTTAATGTCAACTCAGTTTGTCCTGCACAGCTGCTACTGTTCTTTCTTCATTCCTTGGCATGGCTACCTTGTGAGATTGGTGTTTTTGCTATATCTTTGTTTCTTTTTTTTTTTTTTTTTTTTAAATTTGGTCTTACCCCATCCTCACATATTGTGACCTCCATGATGTAGCATCTTCATTGACTGATCCTTTTTCCTACTCTTTATAGACTCTGTGTAACATTTTCTTCTATAATGTCTCTAACATCTTCTGCAATGACCCTGCCACTTTTTGAAACTGCAGTCATTTCTCTCTTGCTCAGTGTCTGTTCTTAAAAACGTCTGTTCAATGGGACAACTGAAACATACCAGTAACACCAATAACTGTTTTCCAATCTGTATGGAAAATTAATCTCATACATGTGCAGTATTAGAAATTATGAAATTATTTAGAGTAGAGTAGAGTAGAGCAGAGCAGAGTAGAGCAGAACAGAACAGAATATTACCAGTTGGAAGGGACCTACAATGATCATCTAGTCCAACTGCCTGACCACTTCAGGGCATATATTTATCTGTATTTCATGACTTCTGTTCTGGACTGCTGCCTTAGGGTGAAGAACTGCAGCATGAATATGACCAGACTTGTGTCAGCAGGTCTCTGAGGGAGGACATTCGGCTGGAAGCCTTGAGCTCTGCTTCTGGTTAACAGCAGAGAATGACAGGAGTCCCAGCTAACTCATTTGTTTTAAGAAGAAATCAATTTAATAAATTTTTATGCCAAACCTGATGCCAAACAAACTGTTTTTACGACTCAAATCTCAGCCTCCATAAGCCTCGTATATATGTTGTTGTCATAGGGCATCCCTGAATTTCCCATCTTTTATCTGGCATCAGCAAGACTAAATGATATTATAACTTGGCAAAACCAAACCACTATAGTTAGTGAGTTTGGAGATGAAGGATTTCCAGTCATGGGAAACTGGAGATTGTGTACTCAGCTGTAACACAAAAAAGGTCATTAGGTCACTCTCAGCAGTGATGCAACAGTTGGCATAAATTAGATCTGGGCTTTGGTGAAAATGCAAAATGGACATAATGTTACGTTCAGAAGAAGATGGTAGATACTCTTCTTTTTACAATACACAGCATAAAGCCCACGTGAGATCTTTTTACTTTGGTTTAGACAGAGGGAGCTCTACTGATTTACCTACAGAATTCCTTTTGACCATCACCTCTCATGAATGCCCTAACCGTGATAGGCTGCATGCTTCTGATCAGATACTTCACCCTCCTTACAAATACAATATTGAAAATGAAACAGGTTTAGGGAGATTCAGTATCAGTGAATTGACATTTTTTCATTAAAGTATCCTAACTTATTTTCTTAGAAGATTTCTGATTCAGTTCTTCTAGCCCACTCAAAACCTTGAGTCCAGATATAAATAAACCCATAGACCAGGCAGGCACTTTCCAAACCATCACAATAGTAATTTTGATTTATCCAGTTTGTTTTTTCACGGTGATGACTCAACTGTTGATCTGCTATAGAGAGCAGAGTGCATGTCTTCTTGCATCAGGGGAATCAGGAGCAGTAAGAAACTCTTGGCTGTTTTAACTCCTGTTAAATTGTTTGGAACCCAGAGCTAGGTGAGATGAATCCCATCCTTCATTTCCGATTCTAAATGTTACTGTTCATATGGAATAAGATATAATAGACCATTTTAGTGAAAAACAGAAAGGATTTAAGGACATCACCCATCTTCATTGCCCTAGCAACCTGTGTGTGATGCCAGGTATGAGGCCACCTGGGTAGAATATATAATGATATTAAATATCATAGGAGCCAAAGAGAAGAATGAATTATTAAAAAAAGATAATTCAGTGCTGCAGTAAAAATAAAAGAATGATATAAATCTATTTCAGGGAAATCGATGTTAAATTAGAGCTAACCAATTAGCCATGCAGAATCTGTAAGAGACACTATACTAAGACATCAAGCAAAGGCAGTGGATGGATTTTTGAAGAGTACCAGAGAGACTTAGACACACAAATACATTGCCTTCCCTTATGTCTTCACTAAATCTTTTTATAACCACAGACTAATTTCCTTGGCTGGCACACAGTGACATGGTTCAGTTGAGCTGAGTGGAACTAAACAGATTTATGAGAGCTGACAGTTAATTCCTTACACCTCTTTCCCCCCCATTCTGCTTACACAACTTAGCTTTCCTTGCAGTTGCAATTTCTTTCCGGTGGCCTCCACATCTTATAAGAGGAAATTCCATGCAGAAATTATCTTTTAAAATAAGTCTTTCTACTATAAAAAAGTTTCCTTGCTTGAGCAGCTCCTTCCTCCCTTACACCTACACTTGGTATTCTCTGAGTTTTTTCACACCTGACTGTAAGATGGGGAGGGGGAATAATTTTTTTGCTTGTTTTGTTTTCCTTCACAATATGTCATTGATTAAATGTTTGCTCTGAACACTTGCACATGTGAGTGGTTCTGCTAACTCCATCATTATGTGGGAGAAAAAAAGGCTTGCAGAGAACCAGTCCTCTGTGTATAGTGAAAAATGCTTAAAAGTACATTATAACCCCTAGTCATTAGACTCAAATTTCCGAATGAGCCAGCCTGAAATCTGATGTGAGCTCCCAGATTTCTGTGTCTAACTTTGATAATTTTAGCTGATGTTCCTGCGATGACATTTTGTACATTCAAATACTTTATGCAGCCCACCATTGTAGAAGTGGTTTTTCACAATTTTCTCAATTCAAGCAGAGAAAAGAAATAAGTATTTTAAACTATTGATTTATTTAATGTTTCCCAGCACTCATTTGCTACTTCTTTATATATGAAAACATCACTAGAACTAGTGGAAAAAGATTAAAACAATCAAACGTGATGACAGTCCTCACGGTAATGTAGCTACAGGTTTTTATGCAGCTGTCAAAAAATGTACTGACAAATGCAAAATTTCAGTATTAACATCATAGCTTAAATAATTTTGTACTTTTTATTGTAACTCAAACACCTTTTGGATTTACATATCTACCAAAAAAAGGAAATTGCCAATATGCGTTGTGAGCAACAACGTATAGTTCTGTACTTTCACATAAAATTGCGTAATATATAAATTTTTTAAAAAGGAATGAATCTTGTTCTTCAGTGTTTGAGGCTAGTGAGAAAACCGCCAAATAGTGAACTATTAATTCTGAAGAGGACTGCATTCTTTGAACATTAAAGCTGCCACTGGGTTTTTACATAATGGTTTGCTTTAATCATTCTCAGTAACTATGTCTTGGATTGCCAAACACGATTTTAATTTGTAATGGCGTTAACACAGCAGTTTGTTGCATTGTCACTTTTGGGAACCATGAAAGGAACCATGCAAGTTACTGAATTTGTTAGTAGGCACATGGGGAAATTTCATCATCGCAAAAATCATTCTCTTGGGACTGAACAGTTCAGACTTGGATTTTTTAACTAAAACAGGACAGACACTAAATATTTCAGTAAAAGTCTGTTTTGTATTGAAGCTTCTGGTGGAAGCAGAGCCTTGAGAGGGTGGATTTGAATTTGAGCTTTATATTTGCTGTTTGTATTGATACAGAAAGACCCCAAGTGAGCACTGGGATCCCATTAGACAAACCTATATCCTCATATCAATCATTCTTTCAGTAAAATATTTGCTTTTATTTCTCAGCCTGTGGAAATAGACTGCAGAATAATTCAGGGAAGTGCCCAGATTGCATCGTGAGTATTGTGTGCAACTACAAATCTGTCTATGGCACTGCCTGCAACATAGGGACTTTCTCATATAAGGGTGATTTTTATGATTTTTCCCCTTTTGTCTAATCCCTATTTTAATTTCTGTGGACTTTTGACATCTACTACAGCCTGCTACAGTATATGCCAGAGTTTAACTCTGCACTGCATGAGCAGGTGCTTCCCTGACACTTGGGATCTGGCATCGGGTAATTTTTTTGACATTTACTGTTTCTTGCATCACAAGGAAGAACGAATAATAATTTCCAACATGCTGTGATCAAGAGTAGCACAGCTGAACTGTATGATGTGCAGATGTGACAAAGAACCTAAAGGACGACTGCTAGCTTCAAAAGTAACCAGCAAAGAACATTGGCCACCTCACAGCTTACCCTTATGCCAGCAGCCTCGCCCAGGAATACTGTTTTTTCAAGCTATTTGAGATCTTGTGGCACTGTTCATGATCTCCGCTTCCATATTCCTTTACTCTGTGAGTACATTTACTTGTCAGAAAAAGTCTGTTCTTCTCCAGCATCACCACTCTGAAAGGGTCTGTGACACTATGGCCTGAAGAGCTGGGATCCTGGGATCTTCTGCACGCTGAAAAGGAGCTGAAAGTTCTATAGAACACGTGAAATGATCTTGAGGTGTGTGGCGGAGAAGAGGCAGGTGGACGTTTTGGCAGTGGCATCTGCATGTTGTCAGGGGTGCTGACTAGGCTCACAAAGACCCATGCCCGCTGGGTCAGCATGGCAGGCGTATCACCAACTTCTGTGAACATACACTCAGAATCACTTCCAGATTGGCCACCTGGCAAAGCATAAGCACGCAGCGATGCTGAGTAGTGTGCATTCATAGCAAATGCCTCCCCTGCCATTCTCATCCCTGCTGGGATCGTGCCACTTGTCACTGTCGGTGCAGAAGGTCACAGCCAGGAGGGAGAGTCCTGGGAGCTCTGTGTGGCTGATAGCAGCTCCGCTCCGAGGATCTCTCACGGGTCACCTGTGACAGATCTGTACAGATGCTGCAATATGTAAACGGCAGCGCTGCCTTTCCCTGGAAACGTTCAATATGTATCTGTTAATAAGATCAATTTTTCTTCACACGTTTTCCAATCCGTTTATTAATCTGTTGCTCAGAATACTTTGAAAACAGTCATGTTTCTGATAGCAAAACATCGTATCATTATGAAACTTTGAAAGATGCCAGTTTGCCGTGAAAATGGTTACAAAATGTTTTAGATTGGCATTGTAGCCAATCTATCTACTTGGCACTGTACACTATCTACTATTGGCACTGTAGCTAATCTATCATGTATGCTGCTTTTTTCCCGTTGCCAAGAACTCCACATGCTTTCTTCCAGTACAAATGAAACCCTCTCCTTCTGTACCAAGAGATTCAATGTCAATCCTTTGTGATAAACAAAAAATGTGACTGCTTACTGATGCTTACCTGCTACCTAAACTGCTAGGATGTTTATTCAGTACCCTTACTTAATGTCCTACACTTAACGAGTTAAGATAATTAGTATCTAAAGTGTAGGTACTTTCCAAACTGGAAAACATTAGATAAAATCTAGGCAAAGCTAATTATTTAGTCTCTTGGAATGATTCAGCTCATGGACTAAACCTAAATTTAGACACCTACATGTAGATGTCTACTTGTGAAACTATGTGCTGAGACTGGCACTGTAGCTGCACGTGCAGGTTTGTACCAGGGCACCTCAGGTGGCACTGAATTCCTACATTTAAGCAACTGTCTTGAGTCCAGAGTACAAAAAAACCCCCCATTTCAGATTATTCTAGAATAGAGGCCAATATTTTATTTTGAAATACTGATATCTGTGAAACTTGCTGGTTCAAATGAGAAAGATTGGTAAGGTTAGAAGGAAGCATGAAAAAAACCCCAATTATAGCTTGCTTACAGGATGGCAACACAGTTTAAGAGAACATGTTAGAAAATGGGCGTTGTGTCCTATTATTTTGATACTTCTTTTAGCTTCTGAAAACGCAAGTGTGCCAACATGATGTTGCACTGGGACATAGCAACTCTTTGGACATTTGAAGAACATTGACTAAAAGCACTGTGTTGAGTAAGTGAAAACATGCTCTCTAATTTCTGCTTTGATGGTTTATTTTATAGTACTGCCAGACAACATGGGATTTTTTTTTTTAGACTTCAAACATTTTGAGTGAAAAAAGTTAACTAAAACACGTTACTTTCACAAAAAGTACCTTTGCAGAGCAGAGTAAGTTGTTTGTAGATGTGTGGTACTGGAAAGGCAGCAGACTCTGGACACATAATCTTCCGCACGAAGGCTTTCAGGCTGTAGTAAGCATCCTTACTGACTTAGGTAAGACATCTCTTAAATAAGAAACGTCTAAAATGATTTTGGCATTATATGGGGCCAGAACTTGGAAAAAACCCTGCATGTTCAGCGATTCCTCACCTGTGCGGTTTAGGTGTAGGCTGCAGGAGGGGTCCTAGGCTGAAGCAGATGAGCACAAAAGGCAGTTCAGGCAAGTAAGCCAGCTCTTTCTGGGTTAGCACGCCCTGGGTCCTTGGACTGAAGATGCTGCTTCCAGAACAGCTGCAGCAGAAATGGGTGGTGGCTGCTTGGCGCTACAGTCCCAGCGCCACCCGCTCGCCGCAGCTCCCAGACTTCTGCACCCAACAGCTTTATCTGCGTTCTCCCTTTATCTGATTCAAGCAGACATTTTTTACATAACAAAGCTATCAATTAGTTATTGACAAGATTAATAGGGACTTGTTTTGACATAATTAGAGCTAATTGCTTTACTCCTCAGGCTAAGGCTCTGCTAGAACAGAGGCTGACAAGCTTTAGAAGTAAACATTGATGCAAAAGCGCTCCATAAGCCAACCTGTTTTACAAACGTTTAATAGACATATGCATGCAGAAGCTCTGTATACAAAGTGTGTTTTACAAGAACAGGTTGTGTGAAGGAAAAACAGTTTTTCATAGGGTGCAATGGAGTATAATATAGGGAGTAGTTCCTATTTCTTACAGACTCCTATATTTCCAGGCTAGTTCTGCTGCCTTATGCAAAATACTTTTGCATATTTGGGGCTAGAAAGAAAGCAAACCAGCTTTTCTGTGGAACTCCTAAAATGAACTCTTTGCTAAGGCTAAAACTCTGCTCTTGAACTGCTATGTAAAACTGTCATTTGCTTGACTAAGTTATTTGGATGATTAGAACATGACTGGAGGTATTTATAGGTAAGTCAAAAGGAGGAGTAACTATCCATACCCTTTAAAACACAAAAATAATTGTTTAGACTATTCCAATGATTTTTGTCAAGCTCCACAAGAATAAGTGCAAGGCAGGCCGCCATCCAGCACTTCCTTGCACCATTGTCTCTTCACTGGAGGAAACAGGGAGTCATAGAATCACAGAATGGTTTGGGTTGGAAGGGGCCTTAAAGATCACCCAGGTCCAACCCCTGCCCTGGGCAGGGACACCTCCCACCAGCCCAGGTTGCCCCCAGCCCCGTCCAGCCTGGCCTTGAGCACCCCCAGGGATGGGGCACCCACAGCTGCTCTGGGCAGCCTCTGCCAGCGCCTTGCCGCCCTCATCATAATAAAATTTCTTCTTTACACCCAGTTTCTATCTACCCTCTTCCAGCTTAAAACCATTTGTCCTGTCGCTACAGACTCTAGTAAAAAGTCTTTCTCTTTCTTTCCTATAAGCCCCATTTAAGTGCTGAAAGGCTGCAATAAGGTCTCCCTGGAGCCTGCTCTGCTCCAGGCTGACCCACCCCAACTCTCCCAGCCTGGCCTCACAGGAGAGGGGCTCCAGCCCTCTGACCATTTTCATGGCATCCTCTGGACCCGCTCCAACAGGAGCGTGTCTGTCTTGTACTGGGGAGCCCAGAGCTGGGCGCAGCGCTGCAGGGGAGGGTCTCACAAGAGAAGCATAAGTGAGGTGTGAATTAAATACAGAGAAATCATGGACTCAGTGTACACCTGCTGGATTAAATTTATAGGACTTAAAAATAGATACTGAGAACAATAACCACTGTCTGAGTTTTGATCTGAGAAAAACGTGTTTTTAAAATTCTATACCAAAAGATCATGTTGTTAGGAATCTGTTCAAAATTTCATTGGCTTCAAGAGAAATGAACATCACTGCATAATTTTATTCATCTGAGAAGAGTGAGCTTTGGGTTTACACAGCTGAATCTATCTAAATTTTGTGTGTTACTTCATTATGAACTAAACGAGACTTTTTGAATGTTTAAAAGTATCTGTTTTAAATCCATTTGCAAAATGCACAGTCTGGTACCATTTCTAAGTCTGACCAGCCTGCAAAAAACCTGCTTTATTTATGTTCTTGTTCCATGATCTCTGCTTACTTGTTCATAGCCTCTGATAAACCATCAACTTGAAAATGGCTGCAAAAATGCTTAATATCTGTAAGGTGTTACCATAAAAATCAATTTTCTTCCCGAGACATAGTTACCACTCTTGCAGTTACTTAAAAGCTATGCTCTGTATGCACTGAAAAGGTATAGGACATATTGAATGCATTGTCAAAAAAGGTACAGTCACACTAGAAAAAGTAGAGCCAGGGGCAGCTGACGATCTCATACAGAACTGATTTCTGTGTGAGAAGTGTCTGAATGAATGAAGCCTATTTGTCACGAAAAACCGAACACTGAAGGCAAGATTATCACCAAGTACTGCAAGCCCAGTAGTTTCGGGAAAAGGTGAGCAGGAGGCGACTGCTAACAAGTTATCATGGTAAATGAGTTTTGGGGCATCAAACACTTTAGGAGGATGCACGTTCAAACAATCAAAGGGAGGTGATTATTAACATGTAATTAAACAATGTACTCATGAAATGTCATGGACACTCAGTTCAAAAAGCACAACTGACCATTTCATGAAAGGAATGGACCATGGGAGGTTTTCTTACATGAATACACCATGTCAGACTTGAGGGGGCCATTTTAGCTGCGAATGAGGGCTTTGGCATGGGTTCTTCAAGAGTGTTCTTGCATAAAAGTACCACCTGCTTGCCTATTTTCCTGTGACTATCCACTGTTGGAGACCAGATACTGATACAGATGGGCCTTTGTTCTGTGCCAGGACTCTTGTTCGGAGGTTCTGGGAAGATTATTTTTTTTAATTATACATAGTGTTCAATATATTAAATCATAAGAGGCCTTCCTGCTCAGATAAGGTGTGAAGGGTGGAACTCAAGCAGGGAAAAAGTCAAAGGTAGACTTGAAAGGTTGACTCCCTGGTAGTTTACACGTTAGTTTAACCTAACCTGTGAATGAAGTAAAACAAAGCTAGCCTGGGTGTGGGCTGTTTGGTAGGCCAGACGTGCCCTTGGGAACCAGCCTGAACAGATGGCCACTATGCACTGATGCCAACGGAGGAAGCTGGCCATTTAGGAAAGTTTCCTCCTGCCCTTCTTCCCAAGCTTGCTAGCATGTTTGGAGTCGAAGGGCGTAGGCCTTCTGAAAAGTCCCATTTTTGCAACCCTGGAACAAATAGCGTGCTCTGACCACTTAACTATAATAGCTCATGGCTTCAGCACTCCAACATGAACCACCTCATCTGGTGTTTAAATCTCAGTGCCAGAATCATGCATTTGGCTTAGAAGGCAAGAACAAAAGAAAGCGTCTTGAGAGTGTGGAGCTATGAAGTAACCACATGTAACGTTTCTGAAGTAAAGCACATTTGTAAAGCTTCAAACTGGTCTCTTGCGAAAAAGAGAGCACATTCTTGTACAAACTTCTTAAGCTTGAGTACAACTGTCCCAGCTTTGTCCTTATCCAACTGTATAGGAAGTTTTCTATGCAATAAATATGACTTCAGATGTTAAATATTTCCCCTCTATTTTTTCCAAGCCTTGTTTTTAACCATCTATAGGAAACATTAAGTCTTCAAAACTTTATAACAAATTTCTGACAACAGGTCATTTTATCATTAAATGGTTATAAGGCAGCACATACTCAGGCTGAAAAACTGTGTGTCAGGAAAGTCCCTGTGCTACTTGAAACAGAATTTGCCTGAAGCTGGTATTCACAGCTACAAAGAGATGACAGGTGATCTCAGAAGGCACTTTCAGCATCTGCACGCTGCATCGAGGGTCCCCAAAGCCATCATTTAGGTGCCGCTATCATTCATCAAATTCCCACCTAATCCTGTAGGTACCTTAAATGCCTAATTTAACAGATTAAGGGGTGAGCCACAGAGTTTTATCGTCGTGATGCTTTTTCTGTTCTTAATGGACAGAAAGCAGCTCCTGCAGGCTGGCTTCAAGTGGCTGCGTTAGGATTCTGCTCTGAATGCCCTGCAGGGCAAATCCTCTTTCTCAGCAGGGAATAAATAGGGAATGGTGGACATTAGTCTTCCTCACATTATCGTTTGTGATTATTCCACATAATTTCCAGTGTGACATCTAAACTGAGAAATTCCAGAGCAGAAGAAGGTTCCTGATCTGCATGTAAATCTTAGCCTGTCCTAACTCCACATGAAAGTGAGATTTAAGCGCACCCCAGGCATATCCCAAACCTTGTTTACTGGGGAAAGATAACTGAGGCGTGGGCTGGCTGTCACCTATGGTGAAGTTTTAAGAGGTCTTTGTTTTGAAATATTGCAGGGGTTTCTGTGCTGCAGAGATACCGGTCAGTTTAGGAGCAGCCCAGGACGTTGGCAGTTCTGTGGCAGGAAATGTCTGTTTTGAGGATGTCCAGGAGCAAGGTGCTAAACTCATGCCTTCACCCTCCTGCATGACTTCATCCTCTTGTCTTGCCTAGCCCACCTGCGTGACCTGAGCCAGCAGACCTGCTTACAGCATGTCTAGCTCCAAAACAGATCAATAAACGTAACATTGGTACCTTCATTCAATATATTCTAGGTTGTAGATTTCCTTCTCCTGCCTGATACTAAAACTCATTTTGTATGAGATAACTGACTATTCATTTGAGCTGCAAGTGGAATGTTGTTTTCTGTGCAATTTTGTGGTTTTGCTCGAAGTAGCTGTGAGGTTAATTAAATCATGGCGAGGTGTGTGTTCAAGACTTTTTTTCAAAGAAAATCTATTATCTGTCTAAATCAAACTCAAAGATTTCTTTTCAAAAACCCCTGCACACTGGAAACACGGAGAAAGTTTTTCTAAAGTTAATTTTAACAAAACTTAGGGTCTTTTTAATGATAAATAATGATTTAGTAGACCAAACACACCGTTTGATGAACGAGACCTGTTAATACATGGTGAGATGTGTAGACATGAACTGATGACTTCTTTGGGTCCTTTTCTCTCCTATGTTCAAATATACTTATCCAGAAACAACTCGGCCTCTGGTGTTATCAAGTGCAAACCTGATGACAAAAGAACTTAGCAGCATTTGGGATGGGCTCCCGAGAAGCCAGGGACACTGCAAACCTTGCTTGTTTTGAAAACAAAAAAGATTTACTTTCATATTTAAAAAACAGAACAAGCGAAACCAATCAAGAAATCACCCAGTAAAACATTGCACGTGGCATTTCATTCTCCACCTTGGCAGAAGACAATGGCAGAGATGTCTTGCACATGAGAGCTGTTCATCATATCTAGAAATGATTACAAAAACATTGTCAGCACATTTTTGTCTGAAAAGGCTGTTTTAGCAGCAGTGATACATTTAAATATGACACGTTACGTTGTTTCCAACAGGAGGTGCTTTGATCTATAGAAATGAACATTTCACTTATCACTACATTAAAAAATGTCCTTGGTAAACTGTGATGATTTTTCATCTTGCATGTTAGTTTTGGCATGGCATTTCACAGAATTTTGTAACTAGCACATATGTAATCACATAAAAAGTAATAATAAAAATGAAAAAAAAAATCTGGAAAAAGTACTCGGGGCCTTTCAAAGTTCTGTTCAGATCCAGCAATGCCCTGTGACACACTTGGTGCATAATTACCCCCATAACTATACCTATATACAGGTAAATATATAGCTACCCTTATAATGGTAGACAAGGCTTCTAACCACTGATTTTGCACCTCTTCCAGCTCTTTCTTGAAACTTCAAAACCTAAACTGAATTTATCTTCGATCAGGTTTAGGTCCTGAGAGCAAATCTCCTCAAGAGGTTTAGTCCTCAGGGCATAAACTCCTGTGTTTATAGTGATTTAAACTCTGTCTTTCATGATTTTGTATATACAAAACTTCCTGCCTCCAATTGCTCAATTTCCTAAAGTTCGAAAAGTTTACTTTGTGTTTTATCCCATAATTTTCCTACGGTTTACTTAAATTTAGTTGATATGCTCAATAGCTTCTGCCCCAGAGCAAAATTGCTTCACAGATTTCTTTCCATATGGAGGAATTAACTGTCTTTTATGTGCACACATTTCAGATATTCAAGAATCATCTTTCTGATAGGCTTAGATTGAGAAATACAGAGTCTTTTCTTTTTTCCCTTTCAAGGTAAAAAATAAACTTATCTCTTATTAGCAGTGAGCCAAAAATATGTCCTGTTTTCATTGTGCTCACACATAATGAATTTTTCAGGTTTTCAATAATAATCTTAATGAACAAGTCAGGGAATTAGTTGGCTGTGTAAGTGACTGCGATCAGGTCACTTAAAGGGTAAGACAATCTTAAAATTAGTGAGGCACAGGGGAAGGTTATTTAGAACATTTCAAAATGTATATGTTGAGATATTCAAGAAACCTTTTTAACTCCATTTCTTGCTATAAAGAGAAGGTCTCCCACTGGCTGAAAAAAGACAAACCATCCATACATAATTTAATTTGCTTTGTACAGTTTTACACGTTATTTTATTTGGAATAAAAGACACAACTTTGCAGGGCTTCTCAGTGAGTGTCTACTTTATTTGAATTTCTGCATTTTGGTAGTGCCCAGCAGGATAAATATATGCAGTTTCCTTCACCCTTTAAATAATGGAGACTGACAGCGGACTGGAAAAATACACATCTCTGAATAATGCTTGGCACAATTCCTGTAGTCAAGCAGGTCACTGTCATAGCAGAGTGGCAGCTGCTAACACCTGGTTGTGATGATGATAACATGCACTGTGTGTATGTATGTCTTTCCCTCTTGTGGTTGCTGCTATCTGTGGCTGGAACTAAACTCTGGGTTCAGCCAGTGGAGCCTTCATTCAAAATTAATTTTTCAGACTCTGACAGGTTTGGTATTTTTTCATGATCAAAACAAAATGAGAATCCTCAGGCTAGATTTAATTGAAAATTTTTTCTGGCTTTAATTTTTATATATGCTATGTTATTATCAATCAGGATAGAGGGTTAAGTGTCATAAAGTATTTACACAAGAAAACTTTTGTGTGTTACATAGAGTTTTAGTCTCATTAGTGGTATCTTTTCATGTTCCAGTGGTCTACAGCAGAAATTCTGAGTCTTGTACACATGTGAGTGTGTGATCATAGAAAAATAAAATGACAAAAGACAAAACTGAGATGACAGTTTGGTTTTGTCTGATGAACAGAAGCAAAATAAAGCAAAGATAGGATCAAACTGGTAAGGAACAAAAAAACCCACTATGGCCGTTAACACTTAAGAAATGCTTTTATATGAACAAGAAATACATTGTAAACACAGCTGATATTTCACAATTGATTCTCTCTGCTCTCAGCATGAAGAGGATCTGGGTAGAATGAAGATGATTCAAATTCCAATTCATTAATGAGGATGAAAAGCCAAAGGCTAGAATAATCCCAAGGAAGTCAAGGTTTATCAAGGTAAAAATGTTTCTGAAGTTCATGTTTTCATTTGTTCTGAGCAAAACCCCAAACCAACTCTCACCAAAACTCCTCTCACTGCAAAATGTTGACACTTTTAAGCATTTTGTGGCTTTCACTTCACATGTCAAGCAGGGTCTGCCTACAGCTAACACAAATTAACAGTTCTGTATTGAAACTGATCTCTCTTAAGTTATGGTTAGTAATATAGAAGACTAACATGTTCAACATACTTTAGCTCTAACCCACTCTTGCAATGGAAAATGAACAACTTATAAATTTTTTTTGATAAATCTTTTCACCACTCGTTTTTTTGGAGAAAACAGAGTGTATTCCTTGGTGTAAGTGGTAGGATATTGTGCAATACACAACAGAGTTCATACTTTCAGTCCATTGCAATGTTTCAGCGTAGCTGCACCGAGGTCAGTGCTGCTGCAACAAATTACATCAGCCAAGGATCTGCAAATTTAGCGTGGAACATACAGAGACAAAAAAATGCCCTATTCATAATGAAACGGTAAGAACAAAGGCTAGAGCCCCTAGTCAAAAAAACTCCCGCTACCAACAAATTTTACAGTTATTGCTGATTTCAATGACTCACGATTCACTTGGTTTAGGGTATTTTGTTTCTACATATCAGATACAGAAAATAACATAGCTTAAGGGTCATGGTAGGGGCAAAGTGACATGATGAAACACAGAAAAAGAGAAATTGGCGGAGCTACCTGGGAGACCAAAAACACAATCAAAAACCTTCCAGAAGTCTTTTCTTCATGTCAGCAGAAGGGTTTGACATGAAAAAACAGAAAAATTACAAATATTCTTCTTCTATCTTTTAAATAAATTATTTTTGCTTTAATCAACTCTAAGGATTTAAAGCACCTGAGTAAAATCCCTCTTTCTGGTGCCAGTAATGTAAAAAGAACACAACTGTTCAAAGCAATAGCAAACCTTTTCCTCATCCTGGCTCCAGCAGATGCCACTTTTTTCAAGTTTCAGAGGTAGGTGCAGGAATTCGTCTAAAGGACACAAGCAAAAAAATCTGGTAGAAGGGAAGCTCTGCTTAGAGAAAATATATGCCATTTTTGAATGGTGCCCTCACTGAAAAATGGTAGAACTGAACCTTAAGCCTACTTTCACACATCATCTTTCAAAACAAATATCAGACCATGAATGAAAAATGTTAGTGCCATTGTGGGGTATCAGTTCAGAAAAAATATGTGAGGTTTTTATACCACAGTTTCCTTCACAAATTGGTGAGTTTATGTCTGCCAGAAGATTATCTGCTCTTTGGAGAACATATGTAATATGACAGTTGTAAATTCTATCACATTTTTCTTCTTGAGTGTTCACGGACAAGATGCTGCACTTTAAAGAAATACTGTGAAACTAAAAATTTGAGGTCACCGAGTCTGGTTGGCTATAACTGCATGGATTTTCTATATTTAATTAAGTGGCTGAGCCTGAGAAAATAATCGTCTGCTGTTTCCACTAACCTGAAGATGTGACCACTTAAGACTTTTCGAGTCATGCCCTAACAGCTGAGATTAGCAGTTGACGAATCCATCCTGTGACTCATGGGATCTCAGATTCAGTCCACCACAAGTCTTCACCTCCCTTGTTTCACAAGGGAGTCGTAAAATTTGGCTGGTTCTGGGTATTTTCCCTGGGGTTTATTATCTTGCCCTAATTACTTTTCAGACTGCTAATCTGCCTACGTTCCCCTTCAGACCGTGCAGGAATAACAGCGACATTCGGGGGTTATGATGCTCTCTGCCTGAAAAACAAAAATATATTGAGGGCCCTTACCCCTCTGTTGCAGCAGTACCTGTGGTGCTCATAGTGCAGGGACTGCAAGGCAGAAATTCCTGCCTTCATCTCTGTCCAGCTGCATGGTACGGATGCTCCTTCCCACAAACATGCCTTTCAGTTAGTCCTTCTAGATTTGCCTTAGGTATTAATGCATTTCCAGCTTACTGCCGTTGTGCAATGGTGTGTTATTTCCCACAACCTTCTTCCTCACCTTCAGTACTATTTACCGCGTTACTCATTGGAGCCCCTGGTGTGAGGTAGATCATTAAGAAATAACATTAAGGAAACTACATGACCTAGACCGGAAAACTACAGAGTGCTAAAGACTGAATTTCTGTAATTGTTCTGTTTTTCTGATGTTTCTGGTGGATTAGGATGAAAATCTGTCTCTCTTGATTGCCTCTAGATGAGAATAAAATGTAAAATTCTCTTCCCAGAGGGATCTTCCTTGGTTGTTTTTGTGTGTTTGTTTTTGCATTGGAAACTGATTATGATGACTTCTGCTAATTCTTTTTTTGTGTAGGGTTTGAAAACCTCTTATTGTTCTATCCCTGAAATAAGCCTGACGTGCACGAGCTGCTTCTCTTGAAGCACAGGACTTGATTCTGATGGCCACATATGAAAAGAGTGGGCACTGTCAATCACAAAAAATACGAGTTTGATGCATGGTTTGTATTTTGCCTTGTCAGTGGTGTGGTATCACAAAACCAGAGTAAGATTTTTTTCAGTGAACTCCAGGCTAACTGTTTTGGAAAAGGAAGAACGTATATCTGTGTAGGCATCCAAAGATATTCCACAAAGCTATGAGCACAAAACCCTTTTCTGCCGCAAGCACCACAAAACCCAGGAGTAAGTTGCTTCAGATCACTCCAAAAACCACCTAGATCCTTGCCAAGTCTGTTTTCCTTTATAGTTTAATTCTAGATTCAATAAACACAAAGAAAAGGCCATCAAACGAACAGAGGCCACGTAATTTACAATTAGAACATGTAACTGGTGTTTCATAAAAATATGAATACAGTTATGTCTCTGGGCTGAATTGAAAGAAGTTTTGACAACTTGCACCTGCAATATATGTTTCCTAGATTTTTAGAAAAGTAAAATGCTACATTACATGTACACAAAGTGCGTATTCCTCAGCTATGGTCCCCTTTTGAAATCCGGCTCCTGAACAATGTTGCCAAAAGAAACAGCTTTTGTGCTTTCAGACAGCCAACATCTTTTAAAACCAGGCAGACGAATGATGTTATGTGTAAGGGATGAATAAAAATATCAAAGATCTGAAGTTCCAAACAGGCTCTGCAGGCCAAGAGAACTATATTAAAATTCACCCCATAGAAAATAAAAGCAAATAGCGTTGGGACTGACCTGAGCATTTAGTCCTGCTCCAGAAGCTAAAGGCTTGTGAATGTTCCTGGGGCAGAATGATCCTTCATTTTGCACTCAAATTTCCTAAAATTTTTGAAGCGTGTTGCTACACTGGCTCTGTTCATTGGCAATAAAGGTATGTGCCTATGGTTTACGGAAGTTTTACATTCAATGAGTATCTTTATTGGAGCGAGATAGTATTAAGAACCGTGCTCTTGAATCCTAGCTTTTGAATTTGGGAGGACCTTTTACTATAGATGGTAGAAGACTGGGATTTCATTCAGATTAAAATCAAAAGAAAGACTTCGATAGCTCAGACTGACAGTCTTCACAATTTAAATTATACAAACATATGCAAAAAAAAAATAAATGCTTGAGTTAGCATCTAATAATTCAACTGCATTAATGTAATTCCTTAGTGATCTCTAGCATTATATCAGTGTACAACTTAAATAAAAAATATGCATCCCCTAATTTATGTAAATGAAAGTATTGAACCCAACATTAATCAGCAAAGGCATACACTGCTTTTAAATTTTCTCACGGCAGTAAAATATGCAGGTGAAAGTTTCTTCTCTGTTCTTCAAAGCAGTTGCCCAGTTCAATCTGCTTTTACTTATATGTACGTAAAACATCAATATTGATGCCATAACTAAAGACTTCCGAAAGAGTTAGATCCATTTATCAGATGTTATACAAATACACAGGAAAATTCATTCTTCTCCTAGGCTACACCTGATTTTAATCAGAAACTAGCAAGTGACCATCAGAAATGATATGAAGACAAGGCAGTACACATGGAAAGGTCATCTGTGGGTTAGTTATGGGTAAGAGTCATCTCACCTGATTTCAGATCTCTGAAGATAAAGGTTCTGACAATGAACTAGTCACCATAAGTTGCCTTTGTGGGGATCCTCCAAAGAAGTCATCTGACCTCTCTAGAAGAGGATCATGTATTCTTTGGAGGTGCCTGTTTCCCTTCTTGGACTAATTGGCAGTCTCAGGTGACTGGATCATAAAGAATGCCTCACTTTTGGTTCATACTTGCATGGCTGAGCTCTCGACATGACCAAGGAGTATCCCAAAGAGAGGAATAGAAGAAAAGAGGTCACAAACTGAATAATAGGAAGTGAGTAAACAAAAATGTACTTTCACAGTATTTTTTAAAAATGCCTTACTTAATGAGAATATTCCACCTGCATTTTATTTTTTGGTCTCCTCTAGAAAAGGGTTGCTCTTATACAGAGTGATTCTGGCAGTAGTACTCACTGTTACAATATACATCTTGTAAGAATGTAGGCAGCTGGATCAGTCGTTGTCCCTCAGTCACATAAGTTAACAGCTTGGATATATATTTGAGCACTTTATGACCTTGCAGATGCTTCTATTGTGAACAATCGCTTCATTTTTTTCTATCTGTGTTTTATTATTTTTTATTGAAACCCAGATTTTAAATCATCGGGGTTTTTTGCCTTTCTCAACTAATAGCTTCACAAATAGCACAGGGTGATTCTTTGATCCCTTTTGACCTCCAAATGTAGGATAGTTTACTTCCAGGTAAACTCAGAAGTTGCACGATATTTTTGGTACTGCTTAGGCATAACCCGGAGTTCCCTAATGCACCTCTGGATCTCCTCTGTTTTTTGGTTTTGCCAACAACACAATAATGTCTGGTAAATGGTCTACAGGGTCTCATGTATTCAGAGACCTTAACATGCTAAAATAGTTCGCTGTTGTACCTTTACCTTCCAAAAACCAGGATGATGAAATATACTGCTACAATGGGGTTTGCTCTAACACCACTTGAAAAATCAGTCACCTTGATAATGGTCATGGTTATTAGCCATTGGAACAATTTCTTCAGGGATTTATCTTCCTTCTAGTTAGCTCAGGACTGTCAGTTTTTCTTATGTATCTGTTCTAGCTCAGCCCGAGGTTGGAGGTTGAGCTGAGACATCATCCACTGAAATTCCTGAGTCAGATCAGAGGTAAGTGATCAAATTGTAGTTTTGGCCTGAAAGTCTCTCTACATAAACTGAGTCTTCTTGTCTGACTGACACTAATGTGTAGTGTTAAGTAGCTTAGACTGCAATGATTAACAAACAACAATAAATGATGGAAATATGTTTATTGATATCAGTGAGAGATGGTATTAGTTAAGCTTAATTTCTTCTTCTTCTTTTTTTTTTTTTTAGTGCCAATCTAATCAATATTTAACTAGGGAAAAGTTAAACAGATTTTTTTTCCATGCTGAACAAAACTGTTGAAAAGTAGCTGATTTGTAAAAATGTCAGTCTTCCTTTTTAATCTAAAGCACTGTTATTCTTTTCTATTATTTTTACTTCTGTTTCTTTGCGAACTGAAAGCACCTGGAGCTATGCATTGACTTGGTAGGAACAGCAGCTTTCCACCTATAAATACACCTGGTGTGCATGCCTGTTTTCAGAAACATTCACTCGCTGCAGCTTCTTTTCCATGGCCTCAGGTTCTGCTCATTGCAATCAATGACAAAAGCCCTCATTTACTGAAAGAGGAAAGTCTGAAAGAGGAAATATTAAAAGCTAGCTAACCAAACTGATCTATACGTTGCATTTCATGTCTGCAGTTTGCTAGGACAGGAGGTATCTACCCAAACCACAGTATCAAATGCTGGCTCTTGAATGCAGGGGGACCCTGCACATTTGAGTTCAAGTTACAGTCTTCACAGCTGACAGAGCCACTGAATATACAAGCATTTTATATAGATGCACATGGTTTCAATGATGCTACATGTATTAGTTTGTTTTTCTTTTTTTTTTTTTGTTTTTTTGAAATTTTTAAGCCGTAGCCCTGAAGACTGAATGGCAGCCAGGCGTAGCCACATCTAGAAATGTTGCTGATGTAAATTGAATTAAATCTGGTATAAAACTGAATAAATGATTTATACAGAAAGGAGAAACAAACAAAATTAATTAAAAATCTGTTTGTTTAGTTTGAATAAAATATCTTTCTGTCCAGCTCTGAAGGTAATTTTGTTCAACAACAAACACCAACATGTGGTCACTCTGTTTCCAGGTTATAATGCGGAGATGAATAGCACCTTTCATAACAGAGTCCTCAATAACCTCTGGACTTGATCCTGAAAACACTTTGTATGTAATTATCTTGGCTTCAGCCCTACTACTTCAGGGTGGGTTTCACTCACTTAAACATTAGATGTTTAGAAGTAGACATGTAGGCTCCCTCTGCAGTCAATGGAGAGATATAGAAAGCACTAAGGAAAAAGTTGTGTTCCTTGTCTGAAGTATTTTTTAATCCATTTTTAAATGATGAGATGCATCATCGTAGAGGGAGATTGGCATCAGCTTCTACTGACTGCATAAGGAGCCTCTGTGATTAGCAACCTAGGTTTTAGGAAATAAGTTTATTTGCAAATCTGAGTGTACACGTTTTTGATGAGCAAAACCTGGGATCCACAGACCAGTCAACAGAGCTACTTGTGGAGAGAGGTAATCAGTGCAATATTCATTACTATTTAGTGTAGAGCATATATTAGCAATGACTGATGCATCCTTTGGCTAGAAAGGTAGTAGTCTGAAGGTCATAGAGATGCTATGGTACAACCCAACCTGGATGCAGTTCTGATGTAAATGGAAGTAGTATGCAAGGACTCACTTCATACAGGCCAGAACAACAGTAATGGGATGAGTGGGCTACTGTTCCCACAGAAAGCATAAGTCTTAAATATCTGTTAGATCTGTTATAGATCTACACCTGATCATGTGGGTGAGAGTGCGTTGTGCTCCTGTAAAAAGTGCCATTGAACTGCGAAGCAAAAAAAGACAAGAAATTAGTACTGGTGTTTTCCCAACAGCTCCCTGCAAAATACACTTCTAATTAAAAATGTAGCTCACTGTGGATTGTCAAGGTATTAAAAAAATGATGATGCAGGGATTTTGCTAAGCTTTTGGGATTTGGCTACCATTCACTGGGATTTAGATGCCTCACCAACCTCTTTTGACTAGGTTAGGTTTCTTGTACAGAGAAACCCAGACTTAAACCTTTGAGGTTTCCCCCGCAGAGCTCCCAAAATCCACAGCTTCCATGAAAATCTGCCTGTCTGCATTACAAATGATGGGGTGGCCTTCAAGTTAAGAGTCCGTTTCTTTCAAACCTGTTCCACAGGTATTTCATGAAAGGATTTAACCAGAGAGCTAACACGGAACAGAGGGAGGGTGTAAACAAACCTACTATACCAAGTTACTGTGTTCAACCTTCTGACAGTGCTGGTAACTGCTACTTTCCAGACACATTTTATACTGACTTGGCCGGTAGTATATTATCTTAAGCTACTAACAACAATCTGTTCCCACTGATGACTCTGTAACAAATGTAATGTTTACAGTTTAAGGGAGACAATCTTTTAATACAATCAAAATACCTATTTACTGAGGACAGTGAACACGAGCCCACATAATGTATGCTGTAAATCATTAAGGCATGTGGTTCCATTTAACACTATTTTGCTTGCAAAGTGATCACCTAGAGTTAAGGTTTGCCCTAAGTTGAGTAGGAAACAAAAATATCCGAGAATAAATAATAAATAGGGTGTGTTTTGGACAAAGCTATGTTTTTGAGCCAGAAAGAACATTTCTATCTATAGAACCATTGCTTGGATGTTTGTCTTCTGTTAACCACAAGCACATATTTTCACTAGAAAAAAGTGACTTTCAGGCATTCACAAAGATTTGTTCATGCTAAGGATAAATAGAACTAGATATCCTGTGTTCAGAGATAAGAAAATACATGGAACCTTTTCTTGTAATAGCACTCATGTTTTATTAAAATGAGGGGTTTTTTATTATTGCTACAGCGACTGCTGAGGGGAACCGGAGTTCTCTGGGTACAGCTCAGAGATGATTTTATTCTCACCGTCCCCAGCTTGCTGCTGAAGCCAATAAATGGCAGCAGTTGTTGCCATTCCGTGGGAGCAGGATAATGCCTTAAACCAGTTAGTTCAACCACTGGTTTCACTGGATGTAGAAACAGGAGGTAGAAATGCCCTTCCTTAGAAATGCAGAATTATAATTTTTACAAAGCAGAAAAATGAGTCTCAGATAATTTGTCATGGAAATTAATTTTTTGTCTGACTCAGAAAATACATAGAACTGTGGGATCTCAGAGGCTGCTTTCTTTTCCTATCCAGAACATACGTGGAAATACAACAAACTTTTTCCTCGCTACACTGCTTATTTTGTAGAGACTGAACTCATATCCCAACAATGACCTGTAGACAAAAATGTTTATACTTTACACAATATTTGGGCCAGATCCCACGTGCACTGTGCACCGAAGTTTGAACTAAAGTTGGTGGAAATTGTAGGTGCAAATCTTGAGAGGATGGGGACTAAGTGGTGACAAGAAGGTCCCTGGAATGTGACGTTGCTTAATCTGTACCTAACCCTGTGATGTGCTGAAGAAAGGTAAACGTTGTGAGCTCCAATGGAGTTTAAACATGTTCAGTAATTCAGGATCAGGTCCTTTATGACTAAGTTTTGATAATTAGCCAGGAATTTGGCGGCAAGACAAAGATGGATATTCTACTTTCACCTAATACTTATAAGGAAGGTTTTATCCCCTTTTAAGTAATATTTTAGACTTTTCTCTGCATCTTTCATAAAAGTTTCCCTTTGTGTCTTTATTTTTTCTGGAACATCAACTCAGTGGAGACAGGTTATCTTTTGCATCTTTTAGCAATGAATGAAGTGAAATCTGCCCTTTTTGTGAGCTGCAGGGGCTAGAAATGCTTTCCTTCATGCACTCTAACCCCCAGTAGGATTTCTCCTAATGCAATCTACAGTGCACGCTGAGCTTCTTCACAAATGAGTAGACTGAAGGAGACTTGCCCTCCTCTTTCTGCTCGGACTGCTGCTTGCTCTCAATGCTTTAGATCAGGTAGAACTTGGGATGATCAGATAAAAAAATAAAACTAAAGGGTTTACAGGAACCATTGTCAGTAAGGGTTTGCAAGCTTAGTGTTTGCAACTTTATGCTCCTCAAGCACAGGGTGCAGTGGGAATAAAGATGCAATACAGATGCGTGGTTCTCTGTGATGACCTGCATATATTTATCATAAAGGAAAAAAAAAACCAAACCAACCCAAACCAAAAAACCCAAACCAAACCAAACTAGAAAGCTATTTGAGAAATACTCTTATGAATAAATCAGATTACAACTGCAATGTCAAGACTCTGTACAAGCTATATTGTAAAGAAAGAAGCAGAACCTGACCCTGCCTTAAGGTTTGCTGGGGTCGGAAAAGACATGAAATCAGTGTGCGCTATGGTGCACACCAACCAGTGTTACCAACGCTGGAGTAAAAAAGATTCTCCTCTTCCCAAACTGGTCATAAAGGGAATGAACAGAGTCCCTTGTCTTGCTCTGGAGACCCCCAAAAGTCAGCCTAACTGCACCACCACAAGGCAACAGGCAAACACCAGTTATTCCCCTTCAGACAAGGCAAAAACTTGAGCTGCAGGGTGAGTCCAGAAAAAGAACCTTTACCTCCTGCTGGGCTGCAAGGTGGCGATTCAACACGCTACTAACACTGTTCTGTTTCTTACTGATCCTGTTTAAAACCCCTGACTTTTAGTAGCTCTGTGACGTATATGTATCTGTATATATTATTCTGTCCTTTGTATAGTACCCCATCCATCAGTGCAGGTCCCGTTACTGTCAGTGGAAATGCACCCGCTGTCTTCAGAGAATATTGATCCAGATTCTTGGACAGTGTTGGTGCCTGAATTTGACTGTATTGCCAGTGTGGGACCCAACCTGCCAATACGCCTGCACAGTAACTGCAGGGACTCAGTGACCCAGGCCTCCCCAGGGAGGCACATTTGGTGGCCGAATCACGAATACAGGCACTTGAGGTTGACTGGTTGAGATGATTTCTGCCCCCAGCTGATTGCTCCCTCCCCACCCTTACAAACGCTTCCCTGCTGGTGGGTGAGGAGCTGAAGGGCACACGCAGCAGCGCCTGTACTCCCAGCTGGCAATCCGACGGGTGAAGGTACATCAGTCCTGTGCTTCACTGGCTTCTGTGAACGTGCCAGGTGCAGAAGTTGCTCCACATTTGACACTTTGATGTCTGTTGCTGAAAGCAAGGGGAGGGATTAGTGGCTGGGAATAAGCACTGCCAGGCCATCCAGGCTTGCAAGTCAACACCTAACTTCTTGGTCTCATCAGTAGAGAGTGGGACGTTCCTCTGAGAATTTTCAGAGTTGGACATGAGTTACAGGATCTTCTCATGACGGACCTCAAAGACACCAAATGCGTAGTCATTCCATTGGAAGGGATTCTCTAGGCACAACTTAGCCTTACGTTTGGAAAACAGTCTCTCTCCTTCAGAGATTTAAGCCACATCATTGCACTGTGTAGCGCTGCAGGCGTTTCTGTCACTGCTTGCAGAAGGAATAATAGTGCTCAGCATAAAGATAAATGCCTACAGCACGCTGCTGTCTCGTGTTTCTCCTGCAGCCCTTGCTAAGAGACCACCTATCTGCTTTGACAATTTACCTCAGATGAAAACAGTTTTGTCTGAAATATGCCAGTTTGGCATTATAGTATCTGGACAGCGTTCAGAGTTACGATCAAGCAGAAAATAAAAAGTAACAAAACCAGTTCACCCCTTTGCCTAATTTTAAGTACCTGCTACAGATCTATTTGGTCATTTAATCCATGCTTGTATAATTGCTTGATGAGAAAAGGAAAATGCAGATATCTGATGTTCAGCTTTTCACTTTTATGAACCACTCAGCCTTTCAGGAAATGTGAACAGTTGCCCAGGGCACTGGGTGTGGAATTTGGTCTTAGGGGAGCCTCAGATTAGCTATAAAAGACAAAAAAGGGAGGAAAAACCCCCACTTTTCAAATTTATGTTTGTAAGAACCTGTTGAATACTTCTTCCACACAATAGTCAGTGTCCTTTCTGCAGGAAAAATAATGTCATCATCATCGCCATCATTGCAATCATCACATCTTCATAATATTGAAAGGAACATTTCTCTTTCTATTAAAGCTTTAAACATTTTCTAGAAATTTGGCAGAAATTCCTATAACTTTTGGGGCATTTTGAACACCCCGTAAGGGGCAAATGCAGTCCTGACCAAAAAGGTCACTCAAAGAGGTACTATTAATGCAGACACCGAGAAAGGTAAAATTACTTCTAACGTTTCCCAGTAAAGATGTATTTACCTGCTCTGGGATTTTCTGAACAGTGGTTTAAAATACAATGCCAAGGAATGCATTTAAAATGACACTACTCAGATGGAGAATTTCTCCTCAGCCTGTGTCCATGATATGACCTTGTGCAACCTTGTTTTACCACCTTAGTAACAAGAAATGACAAGGCATGCTCGTTCTGTGCTGTCTGCACAGAAATTTTATGAACTTCAGCAGTTTTCATTCAGCAAAGAGCCACAAGAGGGCATCTTTTTTCTTGGTTTCTTCCACTTCACTAAATGACAAGCATAATTATTTCACAAATTCCTTTTTATAATTCTTCGAGGATGAATTTTCTGCTATGAATTCCACAAAAAATACATGTTTGCATGATTTGCGAGAAGAAAAAGTAGCTATGAAAATAAAACCGTTTCCAAAACTATTCCTTTTTACATTTAACAGAGACTGCAGACTGGTTCCACGAATGAGAAAAGGGGACATTCATGCTGATTTCTTTTTCACAGGAGTCTGAAACATCTCCAGGACACGAAGCAAGCAGGACTTTTCAGCATGGTTTCTTTTTAGCAGGATTCATGTTTTCCAAGTACCTCAAAGCCCAATTCTGTAGTTCTAATGAATGCTTAAAAACTCAACAGGGATTTTTCTTCCAACAACCTGCTCCACATTTTCTCTTTGCTGAGCTTCTTCTGGTGCAGAAGGCAGTTACCAGCGGAGTGCCTGTGATGTTCAGTACCTGAGAACAAGGTAAAGTGCAAGAGACATTCTATAGGAATTTCTAAAACATAAACTGGGCTCTGATCTGTATCACACCGATCACAGTGACATTTTTGTTAAACAGTGCCATCCAGGGATTAAGACAATGGGAAGGTTTATTAATGATAATGCAATGAATGTGGAAAATCAGGTATAACATCCCCTTTGGAAGACCTTTAAACAGCAGAAGTCGATGGCAACTGTCTTCAAATTCCTTCATTTATTTTTGGGGGAATATAAGACAGATGTAGACAAGTACAGTCTGCCTATCTGTGTGTGTGAAGTTTATAAATACAACATTAGCGTTGGTACTGTAGTAACAAACTGTTTTAAAAACCTGGATAGAAAAGTGTAAAGCTACCTTTTGGTGAACTTCAAAAAAACCCACCCCTGTACTTAGATCCTGTCCTGTATGCCCAGACCACCCATCCGACTTCTGTGTGAGTGGTTGGTGAGGATGAACATGGTGGAAACTTCAATATATTTCTCTGGACTTCTTTGGTTCTGCTGTTATTTCACGGCAGCAACAGTCAGGGTCTGTTCTGCAACCGAGTTGCCAGCTGAAGACTTTCAATCTGAACTCTTCACTAAGGGAAACACAGCGTTTGAAAGAACCCCAGTGTGTCTTGTCTGGAAGTGCCTGATATTATCTGTGCCATGTGTTCGATGGCTCTCAGCCTGTGGGCAGAAAGGCTCTTCCTTGGGCAGCCACAGAAGGAAATACGTTGGAGAGAAGGGTTTGGTGTGGGAGTGGGTTGGTCCAGGAAAGAAATTCTCTCTTAGGAAGTGGTCTGCAGCATGCGAAAGCTGGAGAACCACCGAGGTAGCACATTCCACGGGCAAAACAAATAAATGCAAAGGCAGATATATCCCTGGCAGCTACAGTTTTGCACGTGGGCTGCTCCTGAACGCGCACCAAGCCCTGGCTCTGGGTCGCTGCCCAGCTGTTTTCTCCTTATCAGTAAGCGTGGGGAGCTGGCTTGGTGGTGGTTTTTGGTTTGTTTTTTTTTTTTTGTTTGTTTTTTTTTTTTTTTTTCTTCACGCCCCATTTACGAGCCAGTGACTCGCAGTTCCACCCCAGTGGGAATGCGTCACGGGAACAATGTGAGTGGACCTGAGGCTGCTTGAGAGGTTCTGACCTGGGCCAGCACCTGCGTGGGGTGATGGCCACGTTAGGTTGGGATGCCCCGGGCGCTCCGGTGGGATGGCGGCGAGCCCAGGGGGTCCCTCGGTGCCTGGCGGCAGCGGGGTGGGCGCCTGGCTGCCACCGCCCGTCTGTGCCGGTGCCCT
>JAVJGI010000060.1:68191268-68233722 GCA_035590275.1 Ibycter americanus | reverse complement strand
TTTTTTTTTTTTTTTTTTTGTTAATAGAGGGCATTAGGCCAAGCTGGCACAAGGTCACCTTTCCCACCGTGATCCCGGCAAGGCGGCAGAACTGCTGCCTGGCCAGAAGTCAATCCCCACTGCTCCTTCTCCCGCTCCGTACCCAGCTACGGCCACCGGGTCCAGCAGAATGGCAGGGATGGAGAGCTGCCCTCCTCCCAAGCCCCTCCGGGATGGAGGGCTGCCCACCTCCCAAGCCCCTCCGGCAAAGCTCCCCCTGCGACAAACTCATGGAAAAGTAACCGCCAATATTTTGTCTTTCCATAAAGGTCTGCGCGCACCCGGGGAAAGTCATCAGCGTGCTGTAGCCAGGAATGCTGCTGTAGCCGGGGCGCTCAGAGCCGTAATCCCTTCCCAACCACAATGCCATCACTGAGCAGTCATGGCCAGCCGACCGGCCGCGCTACCTGCGGTACTTTTCGGGTCGCGTAGCACAGATGCGGCACGTAATCTGCTTAAAAGCCAAAATGTATTAAAGGCTGGAACTGTTGATACAGGACCGGAGCCCCATAAATCGCATTTCGATTTGTTTACTCCCCTACGAAGCATGCTACGTTTTCAACTCCATAATATCCGACAGGGATAAACCCATTTAATATCCATGTAAATGAGCGTTTCAGCTTTTGTAGTAGATCCAGGTTGGGTTTCATCCCATTATGTTGGGAGAGCTATTGTGTTAATTAGCCGCCTCCCCGCTACAGCGGTGCCTATTTAAGGTCACCGACTGTCAGCATCCCCCGACCAGCCTCCCCTCGCCCGCCTTAACAAAGGACTTACCGGTAACGCCGAGGGCACCACGGCGGGGTACGGCGGCCGGGACCTGCCCAGCGCCACAAAGGCGCCCCCTCCCCGCCGCAGCCCCCGGCGCTGCCCCGAGCGCGGCTCTGCTGGAGGCGCCCATCACCGGCAGCTGCCGGGCACCTGGCTGGCCTGGGCTGCTCGCTGAAACCGGGTTACTCGTCTTGTCGCACTGACAGCCCCTGCTTTGCCTTGTGCTGTGACACAGAGGGTGGTGAAGCTCCTCGCCTGGCAGGGAGCGGTGCAAACTGAAAGTTGCTTCTGGAGGGGGAGCATTCCTGAGCGCCTGAGGTAATCGGTGGCTGCGCACTGACGGGCGCTCAGAGCCACCGATGCGCCCTCAGGAAAAGCTGCGCTTCGGTTTGGAGTGGGAAACCTTGTCCAAGGACAACAGAGATCAATGGGGCAGTCGGACCCTAAGGGGGGAGCACTTTGCTGGTAAAGCAGCAGCTAAACGGGACGGAGGCCAGGGAGATGCAGGCAAGAACTTCTGCAAGAATTCTAGCGTGTCACGTTTGCTTTTTCACTACTTACCTGCAAACCTAGGGAACAAGCAGAGAGACTTGATTTCAGCATTTACCATTAGGGGGTGTTTAATGCTATATGGCACAATATTTAATACTGTTTTTCCAACCCTCATTAGGATAGTTGATGTGGTTTTCACTTTTGCCTTTTAATCAGTTCGTTTAGCTTATTAAGGGCCTGATCCAGAAAAGCACTGCTTATCATCTTCTGCAAAGTATGTAAGGGTCGAGGTCTTTATGAAATCTGTGGAAGCTGGGTATCTAAATAGCTTTCTAAAGAGGAACTGGGGTATTTTAATCCATAATTGTAAACCTACTGTCAAACAGAGGCGCCCAGATTCTGCAGGTGTCACACCTCTTTTTCTTAAAGTTTCCAAAACAAGTCCTGCTCGGAGATGCTTCATAAATAGAAGCATTTTAGCCTTGATCAGGCTGAGCAGCCTGGCTTCACTTTTGTTTGAACTTTATTTTGGCTTGGACATCCAGACTAGCCTGAGATCCAAGACCTAAATTTGCTTTCCCTCTTCTTACCACTGGACCAATCCAACAGGGATTCTCAGGGTACTGGCAACAGAGCAGACTGCCTGTTCGGTGCAGTGCTGAAGCATGGCGAGATGTGCTACAAACCAGGCAGAAGCATTTCGAGCCAAAGTCTGCCACAGCCAGAATGTGGGCTCTGCCCATGGAGCGCTTTAACCAGAAATGGAAATAGCAGCTTCACTCGTAACCTCTGCCACGTCTTGGAATACAGGAACGGCTGCAGTTACAAGAGCTGGTATAAGGTGCTTTTAGGACAATAATCCCAGCAAGAGACAATTGCCTTCCGGTAGTGCTGAGTAAGGTGATTAAAGCTCAGAAAGATTTAATTTCCATTTGTATTTCTGCCCTTGGCTTTGGCTTGGTGGGTAGCTGCTGTCAGACCCCCCCGAGGAGTGATACCTCTTTCGGACCTGACTCCCAAGAACCAGCCTCTGCCTGCTTCTCTCCAGCTGCAGGTTGTGCCATCAGCCAGCCTTCCAAACCACTGTAATAGCTCTGATCTCACTCTACTTCTCAGTGGTGGTCTTTTTTTTTTTTTTTTTTAATTTGTTTGTTTTGCTTTGTTTTGGGTTTTTTATTATTCTGAGAGGTAATGTTTTCACTGTAGATACCACTGTGTTCGTTATGCAAATTATACTGCACACTTGAAATTCTACTGGGATTTTGCAATTGAATTAAATGAAACAAGGCCGTAGAAAGAAAAAAAAAGTTTTAATTAAGCTGGATTATTAAATGGAAATAGATGTTGTTCATTGGGAAAGAGCCTTTTAAAGTGTTTGAGCATACTGCATCACTATCACTCAGAGATTAAATAATGATAATTAAGCAAATCAAGGTATTAACACCACAGTATTAAAAAGCGAAGCCAAAGAATGAAGCACTCCCAACAAAACCTGTCCCTGTTTTGGTCCTAGCAGAAGGGATATACTCAGCATCTCTTTCCATGTATATCACGGAACAAGTGGATGTGCAAATGTCCCACACAGTCAGGATCTTTACAGTGTAATTTGCAGAAGGTCATAATCATTCAGAGCCACTCTGCAAGCACGCTGTCAGCTTAGGGTGGTCAAAATAATGAGGTATTCCTGGAGTCTTTTTGAATCCCTCTTCTGCTTTTTCTCTCACTCTTTTTGCAGTTAAAAATGCAGAATCTGTAATCTCAGGTGTCTCTTCGCTATGCACCACTGCAATGTAGACGTACCAGTTACCTGTGGCTCCGGGGGGAGGCTGATTCATCAGCTGGGAATCAGCTGAATTCCCAGCACATGCCCACATTTCTTTGGCTAAAACCCCCGGTGCTGGAATTGGCCACTGAGCCACCTCTATACTCTTTGAGGTTTCCTAGATGAGGGAATCCTTCAGTGCTGGTTAAGCAGGCTTTCCCACCGCGCTCTCCTGGCAAGGCAGCCTGCGGGATCGCCGGAGCTATATTTGGCCCATTGTCTTTTTAACCCGTGGCAAGTGCCGAAGGTGCGTGCTAAGTGTCGCTGAATCAACTAGACGCAGCGAACGTGTGGTGTGTTTGTTTTCCTTGCTTTCTGGATTTTCTCCAACTGCAAACAAGCGACAGAGGATCTCGCAGTAAAGCCATGCCCGTGAGATGTGAAGCGTGGTGGCTGTGTTTAAACGATGTGTGAAGCAAATTGTTGCTCCATGGGTGTGCTATTTTTATCTCTTTTATAATGCTGCACCTCTGTTGTACTTCTTAACACCATCTCCCCCCCACCCCGCCCCAATGTTTCTGTCTGGGTTTTATGTATTTTATAAACTTAGCAGTGGCAATGAGTCAGTGCTTAAATTATCCCTGTATAAATCTTTAGTCCTTTTATCTTCTCCTTTCTACCCTTCTGTATTCAGAAAGGCCCCTCTCTGGTATTGTTATTTTTCACATCCTAGAGACGTGCTGCGTGAACAACCACATGTTATCTGACAGTGGGTGATAAAAAAAAGAGGGGGGGAAATAAAAAAAAAGAAAGAGCAGCCCTTTTATTCCACTCTCCCCAGCTTAGATGGATCCAGCATCACATGGAGGGGATCCAGGATGAGTCAGGGAGCAGTGCTGTGGTCCAAAATTCCAGTTTGCATTACAGCTGGGAGGCAGTATTTAGCATCATGTGGATTTATTTTCTTTTAACAGGAACTGCAAAATAATTTATGGAAGCCCTATAGACTAATGGGCAGAACAGATAACAGTATGCCAAGAAGAACCTGGATTCCCATCTGGCTTGAATCATTGACACAATTTGACTATCAGAGTGATGGGTGTGGTATTTAAGCCTAGAATATTATACTGGCCTTAACTAAATCATTGCACTTCCCCACAACATAACTGGAAAATGTGATTAAGGTTCAGAGCTCTGCTGGTACCTAACAGGTTACCTAATAGCTTCACTGGTTGGACTAAGCACAGTACGTTAGAGACATCTATTTGCAACCTTAATTTGCAGGATGAATCCTAAAGGGTTCAGGATATATATGGCTGAAGACAAATTAATGCTCTAGAGCTTATATGCACATAGAGACCTGTAACTCACGAGGACCTCCTGCACTGCATGAATTTCACACTGTATGTAGTACTCAGCTTTCAGTAACAGGCATCCTTTATGTACATCTTTGCATATTTTTCTTTCTGTGCTATGATAAACAGAAAGAAGAGTCGTGTCAGCTTTTGCTGTTAATGTGGTCAGTATAAAAGTAAAATAAATAGCCATACTTAAACTGTTTCCAATCTACTTGGTCAGTGAATCAGGAGACTTGCAGGAGGCAGATGTCATGCAGAAGAAGAGAGGCTAAAATTTCTGTAACATCTGAGCGTACTCCAGCAACATGCTGGGTTGTTGTTACTTTCCTGTTTATTTTTTTCCAAGGGGATGGGGAGGAGAGAAGTCACCGGTTTTCCTGGAATGTCCCCTTCTAAAAATCCTAAAGATGCTGCAGCCCTGAGTATGAGCTCGTCTTGTGTCAGCATAACTCGGGACTAAATGCTCTGGAAAGAGAAAGCCTAGGATTAACTGAAAATTATACAAAACTTAAGGCTGTCATGAAATGAAAGACTTGCGCCTGTTCTCAGGCTGTCTGTACTTAGTGACTTCAAGGGACTTAAGCCCATGTTTAAAGATAGACTGCTGTGTGAAATGCTCTCGTGAAAGAGGTACTTTCCTAAAGTCTAAATCTAGAGTGAGATCAAGTCTGTTAAAAGTTAAGTGCAGTCCTGAGGGCTGATGTAGCCAAATATTCCAGTTTAATCTTGGCTAGAATTTTAACATTTTGAACAGCTAGGTCTAATGGTATGTGCCTACCTAGCTTGTTATATTCCCCTGGAATTTATCAATGACACACTCCATATAATTGTGGTTATTTTTTGTCCGTCTAAAATCCTTTTTTGGTTTTGCAAGGGAGAGACTGCAAAGAGAGAATATGTAAAAAATTCTTTCTCAACCAAAAGCAAAAAGTTAATTTCCCCCCCCCCCTTCCACAATGAAGAATTGAAACAATGTCTGTTGCTCTCATGCTTAATGTCACAATCTCTGCTAAAAAATAGTAAAAAGAAATATGATGTATTTTTCATATGGAACTTATTCCCTGTAATTTTATAATGCACATATGTGAGGTTTTATGAAGACTTATACTAAAAGGCTTTAGAACAGTGCAATAAAGGAAAACTGTTCAGAACAACCTTAGTATCAAAAGAGCTAAACAGCTACACTTTGAGAGAGGGAAATAAAATGAAGGGCGATGACAAGGAGTGATAGACTGTTGCAAGTGCAGTTCCTTTTCTCCAAGAATTACAGAAAGAACCAGCCTTGACTGTAAGGTTCTCTGTGCTACTTTTCTGACTTTCTTCATGATCTGTACCTTTGCAAGATGTAACATTCCTTTATCCATTCTCTGACCTCTGAAAGATATGTTCTACCTGCATATAAAGTACCAATCATTTATGTAATTTCACGATTTAGTCTCTTTTTTAAGCAAGTGCCTGAAAACCTTTATTAAGGACATAAATAAATCTTCAGAGCTGCTACAGTATGTCATACTAACAGGGTGATCGATATTACATCTCCGAAGGTCTGCTGCTGCTTAATAGAAATCAGAGGAGACACAGGCGCAAATCTGTTTGTGACTGTCTTCCGTATTTCTTACAATCTTGTTTCTAATAGGAAGCATGCATAAGATATGGATAGTCATGATTTATTGCTTCTGTTTCTATAGTTACAAGCAGTGGACCTTTTCTCATTCAGATAAGTTCTTATTAATTTATCAGCTATACTGCAGTAGCATCGGGAGGTCCCAGTCAGAAATGAAGGTCCTCTTTTGTTTACACTGGTGATGTATCCAATTAAACAAAAAACTAAAATCCACTTTCAACCATAGTGTTGGGCAAGAGTCAGCAAGCACAGATGACTGAGAGATGTGGGTTCCTCAAGATGACAAGTAACAAAACCAGCTTTATTTCGTAGAATAAACAGACGTCTCAGCCTGTTTTTCTGTTGAATGACATAAGCATCAGGGCAAAGTTGAATTTGTAGTGGCATTATGGGATCCCCTATTGTGAAAGATAAATAGCAAATTTGGCCTAATGCCTCAATAAATTAATTACATTGAATTAACCTGACTTTTGGTTCTTGTGACCTCCTTAGTTTAACAGATTACTTTCTGAAAAATGCATCTTCAAAGAATCCACTTTATTCTGGGGAGGTATTTTATAAGGAAGTTAGAGGATTTTCTAGAGGCACAAAGTCTCCACATGAACAAATCTGGAATTCTTGGATCCATTGAGCCATGTAATACTTTGAGTCAGAGACTAAGCCTTTGTGTTTCAACTGGAGCAGAACTCTTGTCTCCAAAAGAAAGAAAAAAAAATCTGCTAGAAATAGTATGCAGAAACACAAACTTACCAAGAAAGAGAAGACATAATTCAGGTTTTATTCATCTAGGGAGCAGGCATACCTGTTTTTGTCCAATCTTCATGTGTCTCAGCACATTAATAGTGGAGACAGATGGTGTCATCCAGTTTGCTATCTAAGAGAAAAATATTGTAAGTCATTAATTTGTAGAAACAGGTCATTTGCAAGGACCAGAAATCCAAGCATAAAGGGTGAGCTAATAAAAGCAGATATCTTTATTACCTCTATCCCTTTCTTAAAGCCAAAATGTAAAACCTTTTATTTTTTTGTAAGGAGTTTTTTTGTCTACAGATCTTTAAATCTGCTTGTCTTTGCTTCAGAGTTTTAAGTTAATAAAGCATACTTCCTGACCGAGATCTTCCAAAAGTAGTCCCGACTGAGGGGTTTTATAATGATCATTTTAACGACAGCAAAACCATCCACAGATGGGTGGGTTTTAATTTAGGACAAGCCGCTGTACGTGCCCCGTTAACGTGATGTACTCTGGGGCTGAGAGGCAAACTTGTGCTACAGCTTGTAGGTGACACTGCTGCACTGAGCAAGTGGACAGCCCCCGTGGGAACGACGACAGCACACAACCGTTGTTCCAAAGAAATCACAGTATAGCAAGGTGTGTGTTCGGTTGGAGTAAATTAGAGACACGTAACTGAAATGACTGGAGTGGTTTGTAACAGCTAAGGGTAGTCCTACCTCTTCAGAAGAAACGAGCGTCTCTGGAAAGAGGAAAGCAGAGATTTAAGCCAGCGGTATACACTGGAAGCATCTGGGGAGAAGAGTTGTAAAGACAAGCTAGAGGTTGAAGTACTGAGCAAGTGCTATCGCTTCTTCTGTGCTGACAGGGCAGTTGTGGTGGGATGGCCAAAAGTCCCAAGCTGTGAGGAAGGGCTGTGTAAACCAGCTGGCAGGAGGTTAGGAGGAGTACTCTACAGCTGAGGCTCTGAGCTGCAGATTTAAGCACCTAAATTCATTTGGGACCCTCAGCCATGAGCCCTCCCAGCAGATAAGCATCTCTGCAAGATCAGTCTTTTCCTTGTGTGAAAATTGAAAATAAAATAAAAATTAAAATAAATTAGGAAAAAAAAAAATAAATCTCTAGCCTGTGTTTCTAACCTAAGTTCAGGTGCCTGCTTTTGCCGGAGGTGACATGGAAGGGCAGCTTTTCCCACGCGTGCCTGGGCAGTGGTGTGGCTGGTGCTCGGGATCATGGCTTCCCCGGCCAGCATCATCCCACTTTGCCGCGAGGGCTCTGCCACCCCAGGCCCAGCAGCAAGGGGCTGCGGCTTGGTGCGGTCAGGGCATCACCCTCAGGGACAAAATTGCTCTGGCTGGGAGTTTTGGTATCGGCGTTAGTATTTCTTATTTGATACAGAACTACGCTATTGAACTGATCATCAGGAGTCCAATCCTGCCTGTTCCTGAAGGAGTGCGCTACCCTTGGGGCTGCTGGATAAAAGGTTTTGGGAGAGGTGGATGTGCTGGTTTGGGTCTGTGGGAGAACTGGGCATGCTTGGAGCTCACTCGGGCTTTGCAAGAAAGGTGGGCAGAGCAATGCCTGGTTTTGCATCCCACAGGCACCCAACAGTTTGGGATAATCGTGACTTTGCTGGGTGTGCACCCAGTGGCCCGGGCGCCGCGGGGGGCGTGTGGCTAAGCGGGTTTGGCTACGTGCAAAGCCAGGTAACAGCAGAAGACAGGCTTTATACTGGTCTCTAGTGCTGAACCTGGTTGGCTGAGGAGGCAGTTAAGATCATAAATCTCTGTTATTAATATAATCTTTTTGGCTAAAACAATTTTAGTAGGCAGGGATGCTTTACATTACTGCTGCCTGAATCATTGTCGCCTGTTGGTCTGATGTCCTCTACAACATAGAACGCTGTCCGAACTGTGGTTTCCTCAGACCTGATGAAATCCAAGGTGCTTGTTTTAAGACTCAATTTATTCTTTTGTAAACTGAACTCAAAGTTTTAAAGGCTTTAAGGAGAAGCTGACCGGATGCAATTTTTGGAATGTCAGTCCCACCCAATCGAGGAAAATGTGAGAGAATTGATGCCTCTAAGAGAGTTACTTAACGTTGCTCAGGCTTAAGGGTCTTTTAGGTCCCCTTTATAGAAGAAAAGGGGCATTTACCTCTGCTGCTCTGTGCTGTCTATCTATTTAAGATGAGTGTCCTGGGTAATACTGTTTGCAGTGTACAGATTTGTTCTGGAGTTACAACTTGGTGTTTATAGTCCTCTAGTGACATCTACAAAAAGCAGACATATATTATCTCATAAAGCTGCCTCAGCTTGAAAAAAATAAAAAATGAATCTATGGCAAAGAAATATCTTTCACAAAATAACACCCTGAGAAGCCATGCATCTTTCAGTGAAATTAAGGGGAGTTTCACGTGGGAAGATTTTCCACCTTTAGATAAAATCATTATAGATAGACTAGCTTAGGCTCACGACTGAGCAAAAGAAATATATGAGAGGGGAATTGATAGACTAATATTCTTACGGTATCCCTCTGAAAACCATATATCTTGAGTAATTCTTGTTGCTGCTTTGGTTTGTTTTTCTAAAGAGATTTACACTTTTAAACGCAGATAAATTATTATGCTGTCTGCACGAACCTGAAGCTCCTGCGTTCTTTGCTTTCTGTGACTTTGGTACAGCTCATTGCTTTCCTAAATGGCAACACAGACACTGTTACGAGATTCACAACGCAGACTTCGATTTCCTCGACGGTGCTTAAAATCAAATCCTGGCTACTTGGTGACAGATGAATTATTGTGCTTTACCTTTTATAGTGATGGGATGTTTGGGTTTCTTTTTTCTCAATTTTTTTCTGTTGTAAATTGATGTGTAAGGATGAAGAATAAATATTGAATAAAATAGACTAGATTAGACTAGACTAAAACAGTGCTGAAAGCTCCAGTGCCAATTTATGTACCTTTTCACAGCCTGACAGAAAAGCAGGAGGTATGAGCAGTGCACGGCGCAGGGAGTTTGTCTCTCTTAATCCCAAACGTCTGGTTTCAAAGCAAGAGAAAAAAACCCAAAGCCAAACGAAATTGTCATATTCAGTTTAACACCCAAGGTGAGATTCTGCATGGTTTATCCCTGTTTTTTCCCATTGTGCTGGGCCTGTGCTGGCTGCCAGCATGTCCTATGGCACAAGGGCTGGGTCTCTCCTAGCTGGAATTGCCCATCCTCACCTCTTTGCTGCAGCAGTTCTCCAGGTGGTTTGGAGGCACCCGCCTCCCAGCTCTTCTCCCCTCTGAAATTTCATCTCCTTCCTACAGTTTAACTCTCTCTTGTACTTTTGTAAAGACTTCAGGCACCGTAATCCTGTATCCTGTCAGTTCCCAGAAACGGTCCCGACATGATGAAAAAACCTCACTCCCTAGGGATACCCTACTCAGTAGCAATCTTGCCTGTGGAGTGTTAAGCTGTTAAAGGGAGATAATTCAGGCAGATTTCAGGTCTTGTGTCAAGTTTCCATGACAATGGTAAAAACGCCTTTGTTTATGATAGCATTTATGCCACCGACACCACAGGCACAGCTGTTCTGCAGTTGGTCAGTGCTGAAATATGGATCGTAATTCTCTTAGTAAAGACAGGATTTACTTCTATTTTTATCCTAGGTTATCACATCACCCTCTTCTAAGGATAATATCAGCTCTAATGCATGGTATTTAAAAAAAAAAAAAAAGTACTTTCCATCCATTCTGTCTTTTCCTTCCTTCCTTCCCCTGCAAACAAGGTAAATGCCACTAAAGTGATGTGAGAAGAGCATTTTGGAATGTGTTTGGATTCATTGTGTTTTGTTTTCCGTCCAGGAATTCACATGACACAACGGAAAGTGGGGTCTGACACCTCCGAGATAAACTATTAGGCTATCTTTAAAGTGCTACACTCATCTTTATAAGTGAAATTGTATGTAAGGCCAGAAAAACTGGGACACAGCGGCTTTGAATATAAGTAGCGTTGTTACCTTTGGTGCAGGCATCAGCAGAGATTACAGTGCTGTGTTGTGATGGTCCTGGGGGAATCTCACAAGGACTTGCAGTAGGGACAGTACTATTTGTTTGCATTCTTTTCTCGACAAGATATTGTTTTGATGCTTGGAAAGCATGACCCTTTGTAAATTGTTCTGTCTCTCTTCATTCTTCCTTGAGCCGCATGGGAGAAGAGGTGTGAGCACAAGCAGTTAAAGTTGAAAAGGTGCTGGTGGAGGATGGAGAAAATAATGACTGATGCTATGGAAACAGTTTGTTCTCTGGAGCCGCTGAGACTGTAGGTCTATGAGACTATGTTCAGATGGATCCAGGATCGTCGGTCAGTGTCTCCAGCGTTTTCTCCTAGAAGATCAGCAGCTTTCTTCCAACTAGTTTTATTAGATCCCACTGATGGGATATGAGCTGAGCTACAAATAGATGATGTTACAGAAAGCTTCCCAGGCTTAGCCTGTGTGTGCCACCACTCAGAAGGGTAACCCAGCTATACTGTGAAGGCCACAGCAATTGCTCAGAGCTCTTCTTAGACATGCTCGAGTTGAAGATGTGAGCTCAGTCCCATGGGTGTCTTTTCTTGTGTAGCTGTCATTTCTACCTCCTGCTTTTCTATTAAGCTGTGAGAAAGTCCCAGAATAAGCGTTTGAGTTTTTGGCAGTGTTTGCTGCCTACATGCTTATTCTTCGTTCCCTACAGAGATATGGTGTTGTGTGTGATTCTCTGGTTTGTGCAAAACTTTGTAGTAACGTGTTCCTCTTGTGGTTCACGAGACGTAGGTTAGAAACCCTGACACAGAAAAAAACATGTTTCCTTGATCTGAAGCTGGGTCATTACACAAAAGTTTCTCATTTTGGTGCAGGAGGTTTACCTCTTTCAATTTCAGAAGGTGGGCAAGGCAATTCAATGGAAAGTGTGTTGCAGAATCTTGCTTTCCTGACGTCCACAGGAACTGAATCCTATTTGGACAATAAACACTAGACCATAAACAAGCTACTGGATTCACTATAAGGGCAACTGTGTAAGGTTTCTGTGGTCTGTTTAACACAGGAGTAGATCAAATGTCCCTCTAATAATCTGAAGGCTGGAAAACATTTTACAATTATTTGAACATCTTCCTTGAAGGATGCGTGATACTTTGCCTGTTTCCTACAAGCTCTCCATACTTCGTGCTTATAGTTTCTGACAACAAAACATGGATAGGCTTTGTTGATAATTCAAAGTTGATATAGGATTGTTTTGATTAGTTAGAGATCAAGGCTGCTGTCCTAGATGGGGAAAATTGCATTTATGTAGTACCAGAAGGAGCGTTTTATCTTGTCATTTGTTTGAATAGTGTGAAACTGTCACCTCTCTCTCCCTACAGAAACTTGTTTTTTCTGTTTCACCTTGCCGAGTTAATTTCCAAAAAAATATCATCACAAGATGAAATGAATAGAGCCTATTTTATAAATTGACCCTTATTGTGACCCAGGTGCAAGTCCCAGGGGAGTCATGAGGACATGCCTAGCGTTCAGCAGTTCTCCCCAAGATTATTCTAAGAAACACATATCGCCCAGTACTGAAGCCTGCTCTGGTCTGATAAGGTTTGTCTACATGTGGAAGTCAGCGTGCTGTTAAACTAGAATAACAGGGCACGGTATCTTCTTCACACTAACTCTCTGCATGACCAGTCACAGGGTATATATCCTAAGGCTGCTTTTGAAGTGAAGCAAGCTGCTTTCTAATTAAAAAGTCTTCTAATATACACTTCTGTGTGATGTGATTGCAGAGCAGTCGGTATGCTGTTAATTCGCATCTTCCTGTGTTTGGACTGTCATGTTGACAAGCCCTAACTACTTCAATTTTAAGGTCTTGGACAATTGTTTTGATAAGTGCAACGGGCAGGATCAGTGCAGCGGACACCGTGTACTGTGATACAGAGGGCTCGGATGCTACACGCCACGGTAGAACTGTGCTCCTTGAAGTGAATATAATATTTTCGCTGATTTTAGTGAAAGATTCAACTTTATGCTGGTGTTCGTGTGTTCACTTGTATCACAGTAACACCTAAAAATCCAGTCTGGAATGCTGGCCTCATTGCTCTGTTACTGATAAGTTAATATCTAAGGAGAGTTTAGATAAGAGCAGTAAAAATGGGAAGGGAGGCTTTGAGTCAGATTTGATTTATGAGGAAAAATTAAAGCATTTGAGTGTGCATAGCTTATTTGAGTTTGACAAAGACGATGACATGACTGTAAATACTTCAAAAGTTTAATTCCAAAAACAGCAGAGGATTTGCCTAATGTTAAGGACATTCCAAAGGTTAGGACAGCAGCTCAGGAGACCTGGGGTTAATTCCATGACATATGTCCTTAGGCAAGTCATTCCTGCTTAGATCCTAGCAAATTCCTAAAGGCACCCAACTGCCTCCTCTTTGTCTACACCAGTGAGTGTTAGTCAGCTGAGACTGAAAACCACCTAATTTAGACAATTAACTTGCTAAATACCTCTGCAGGTCTGGGTCCTGGCCTATACCTGCCTCTGCTATATATGTCTGTAAGTGGGTAAAAACTGCCCTTTGTCATCAAAGGGCGTGAGTATAATAGGTTTGGAAAGTGCGGGTGTGCAGACGTTACATCGGGAGCCACACAAGTATACTGAGTAGAAAAACTAATTAAGATGGGATTTATTTCACTTGTCTGTAGTGTAAGGTGGGCACCTAATCTTCCTCTGCTTTGAGGACAGTGCTCCCAAGGGCAATGCGCCCTATTCCCCTATTCCGCAGCAGCGTCCCAGGCGGGGGCTGAATTCCCCCCGCAGTGCCTGTCCCCACCCTCTCTGGAGGGAGCCAAGACAACGCCTGAATTTTAGATGGCTGAAATTAGGCAAGCTGAATGTTATCTTAAGAATGAAAGGATCAAATAAAATCGACTCAGCTTGATTTTAAGGGGGGAAAGAAATATCTTGAATGAGTGTATTTGCTGAAACGTTCTTTTGAAAGAATTACAGAAACCACCTCAAAGGACTTGTGTTTCCTCCTGTTATATCTCACAACGCACTCAGGAAGTCTTTTATTAAAAGCTAACTACATGATAGAGCTCCCACTCCTGTTTCTGCGAAGCAGTCCTTGTGCAGACTGCCAGCACCCCCAAAGTGCTGTGGCACACGTACTACGGATGGACGTTGTCTCAGTAAGGCCCACACGCCCCCAGTTACCCAACACTACAGTTGGAAATCTAGCCCTTCATAACTAAATGGGAGCTGAGCTATTTGGGAATCTGCCTTTAATGCCTCTTGCTTTAATAAGACTGCCTCATGATAGTCACAAATACGGTGTTACCTCTAGGTGGTAGCTACACCCTTGAAAATGACTGATCCTCAGAGAAAATACGATTATGGGCACTGTGAATTTAAAGGAAAAAAAAAAAAAAGCAGGAAAATGAAAGTTATTCAAAGGACAGCTAGAAAAATTCTGGGAGCTTCTATTAGGGCTGCTAGAGGTCCATCTGCAAAGCAGCTGTAGGATGCTGGGTGTCTGAGGGAAGGTTGAGCACTACAGACTGACGAGGAAGACCAAGATGACCTGTCATCTGAGGTCCCTGCTGACCCATGCAATTGCACAAGTTTGCATTTCAAAGAAAGATGAGCTTGATTAGTTTATCCTGCTGTAGGCATGACTCTGGTATAGTCCTCCCGTGTATTATTACATTCGTTACCCGGCGGGACAGCAACATCTCTTTGCGACTAGTTTACTCTTTTTTTTGGTTTGCACTCTTCAAAGAAAAAGCCTCCTTTCAGGCTTGGTCCCTCTTGTTTTGGTAGTTCCCACCGCCAGCCTCTCCAGAGCTCATCTTCACGCAGCTGGACTCTGGTTTCCATCACAACTGCTTGTCACTGACCTACGGCACTGGCTCCGCAGGGAAGGGGAGAGTCCCTTTGCCGCTCATCCCCCTGTCTTCTGGCTCATCTATTGATGAAGAGGCAGGGGTGAGTGAGCAATCAGTCACTTCAGGGACAGGGACCTGGTGTTAGAGACCCGGTGGCTACATGTCATACTGGACTAGACTTATGCTTGGGAATGTCTGAAATCTGCTGGATTCAGAAGAGCAAAATATATTTGTGGGAGTTTATTGCTTTTTCTTGACCTTGCAGACCTAACATCTGTTGCTTTGGAAATTGAAGATGATCTGTCCTAAGAACTTAGTGGCTTTGCACAGAGGATCTAAATGTGGTGGGGGTTTCATCTGGGTGTGGAGCAATCCTGACTCGGATCAGGACATGAGATGAGAACTCCTGAACTGGAGAGGTGTGTTTGGGTCACAGGGCTAAAAACCCATTTTAAACCTGGGTGAGACTTGGTGAGATAGATGGGAGATGCACCTGCTGCTGGTTGCCCAGAGAACCTGGGCTTGAACTAGGCACGCTGTTCCTGGGCACTGTGAGGACTCTCCTGCTGCAGAAACACAGATATATATACAAAGCCTGCACTGCTACGTGTAAGGGAATAAAGACAGAGATTATGTGAATTGCACTGAGACCAGCTTCTTGCTGGGCTCACTCGACGCCCCAAAGTCTTAACCCTTCCCATGAGTGACTACAAATCTGTGAATTCACATCATCTGCTTTACGCCCCAATTCAGGGGCTTTGAGTTGTCCTCTGTTAAGTGCCCACCTCTTTCCTCTGGTTTACGTCCTCTGAATCTCACCCACATGCCTGATGTGGGCAGCGAAAGATGCTTCCAAGTGCCCACTGCTTCAGACACGGAGGATGACTCTGTACGAGTGCTTGTCCACAGGTCACTGCAGGTTGTAAAACACTATACAGAGGACGGGGAGAAAGCAGACAACAGTGACAGGAGCACCACATGACCTATATACAGCAAAGTAGCTGTTGTGCTCTGCCTGTTACTGTTATTATTAACAGCTATCTCACTTTTTGCTCCCTCTGACTGTTTTATCCGTCGGGTGTCATTCATTATGTAGTTAGACTATAAGCTGCAAGGAGGACAGGCTCTTGTATCCTCCTTCATAGTATGTGCAGTGCTATAGGGTCCTGCCCCTGACTGGGACCTCCAGGCACTATCCCAGTATAAATTATATATAAAAATAGATCAGCAGTGTAACATCCATCAAGAAAACCATACAGAGACCTAAAAAGTGCTTTAGTATTGAATTGCTTTACTGTCTAATGCGGGGTTCATGCAATAGCTTGCTGTAGTTTTCTGAATTAGAAGACAGATCATACAAAGCCTTGTATCTCTGGGCAATGTTCAGGGAGCTTGGGGGAAATCTGTAATTACAAATATTGGGAGGTGTGCCAAAGATGAGTTACAAGCCTGGGGAAGAATACATCTTTTGTGATGTTCAGGACTGTATCAGGTTTATTTTGGAAGCTTTCCAACATTAATAGCAAAAAAACAGCCAAACATTTTGAAGTGGAGCAATCACACTGAACTTCAGCTGCAGCAGCAGTTGCAATAACCCTGGGGTTTGCAGCAGCTTCCTCTCTCTTGACACAGCACCGATTGTTCCTGTTACACCAGGTAGGATCATGTTAAGCAAAACAATTTAACTGAGCGATACAGACAGCTTTTGAGGGGTGCAAGAGCAATACACAACAGAAATGGATATTATTAATATTATCACCTGTGTTATAGCCTTTGTTGTAAAGTTCTTCTGCACTCAGAGCCTCGCTAGACTACACACTGTGTACAAAGAGCAGGAGTTCAAACTCTTCAGAAGGTTAACAAACATGATAGAAAACAAAGATGTACCTTAGAAATGAGGTCTTACTATTCCCGTTCAGCTTGCAGTCATGAAGGTGTGACGATTTGCTCTGGCGTAGTTGTAGATAATTGTTCCTTGCAATTGATTTGATGGGATTGCTGAAGGGAGCTTTGGAATGTGGAAATGGACAAGTCCATGGTCACTGAGGATTTGTTTCTGGTGACAGCAAAGCATTGGACCTGCAGCACCAATCCTCAGATGCTTTTCGAGAGAGATTGGTGTAGTTATCATTTTCAGGCCCCTGATCCCCGCCGCCTTTGTGCAAGTACTTTTCTATTTGACCCTTGACTCCACCTGTTGGAGCTCCATGTCTTTTTGGCAACCCCAGTCGAGAGCTCCAAAGAGCAAGCTCTAAGTGTTTTAACTAAAATGGTCATATAGTTTCTCTGTCTAATCATCAGAGAGGGAGACAACTCAGCTTCCCATCCAAGAAGTCCGTAGTGGCTGGGAGTAATCAGTCCCTGAAGTGCCTGCTTCTCTCCAATGACTGACAATGGAAACTAGATGAACTGACACCTCGTTTTCAGGTGATGAAATTTAGGATGAAGAAATTGTAGTATTTCTTCAATTCATTTTAACCACTTTTGCAGACATTGCGGTATCGATGACAGCAAGATCTTGGAAAGCAGCATCTCTGACTGCAAACCTTGGTTCAAAATACTTAGTTCACTTTTTTTTCCCTTTTTTTTCTTTCTTCTTGTTTTCCCCTCCCCTTTGCCTTTGGAAAAACGTGCTGTTGCAAACTTGGAGCAGAGGTAGCATCTCCAGTCTTTGGTGCTGAACCAGGACGGGCTTTTATGCTGATGGACCAGGATGGGCTTCCATGCTGGTGGCTTCTGGAGCCAATCGCCCTCATTGTTCACTGACGGTGCTGCAGGAATGTAAGATGTTTAGTACAGGAAAACCACACAGGATTTGGTTTAGGATCATCACTGTCACGGCTGTTGAGCATCTGGGTGGCTGTTTGTTGAAAGCAGTGTAACAGCTTGCTGGGTGCTTTTATGTCACATCACAGATGACATGAGCAAGTGCACAAAAGAGAATATGATTGAAGAGACTGAGGCATTTCCCTTAACTTCAAAGAGTTGGATCTGGCCTATTAAAACCAAAATTGTGTCTACAGGCACAATGTACACAGACAGGAAAACAAAGGCAAACCTTATTTATCTGTTTTCTGTAGCACCCGAATTAGTCTTCTATGGTTTAGCTGGAGCCATGGTGGCTGTTTTCCTGCTGTCCTTCTGCCCAGATTGGAAGAGGGAGACTTCTCTGTTGCATTGTACAATTTATTTTTGTTAGCTTTTTGGAGGTCCAGCACCGCTGCAGGTGCAAGTGCTGAGACCTGTGCAAGTCAGACCTCTGATTCTTTCTATATCAGACTAACTGGTGGCTCCCGATTTCAGAGTTTCTTTACACTGAACAAAGTTCTTCAGTTCTGCAGAAGACTTATAAATGCATGTAGGGAGAACTAGAGTGCTTGGTTTCCACAGACCCAAATAAACCTGTGAAAAGAAAAAGGTTTCTTTCATGGCTCTCAGGAAGAGTTAGGCAAATAACTTGAGCAGCAAGAGAAGAGGTAAGGAGTTCCACAATCTCCATTCATATTATTCACACTCACATGTTGGGAAAAGAATTCCCAGCTCAAGAGTGGGCTCAAAATTAAAAGAGAAACATCCCCAAGGCTTTTGGAATAGGAAAAGGAAAAGAAGCTGCAGAAGCTCAACTCTCATGAATTGTTAAAACAAAACAAACAGCTGGATGGCAGAAGGGTTGTTCTTTGCCATAAAATGTTTCCTGAAACTCTTTCTTCCAAGATCCATGCTGATTATTTATTTGTTTTAGTTTTTCTTTCTCATGAATTGATTTCATTTTAAAAAAATTAGGCATCTCATCTTCTGAGTATGAGGAGAGGATGCTAGCAATAATTTGCTAGTTTCTTAAGTGCAATCAGTTATTCATCCCTTCTGCTGAGCATGTGGTGGAAGAGAGCAAGGGCTTCATCACGTATCCTTCTTCGTCTGCAGCCCTACTATCCTAAAAGTTTTATTTTCCATTTCCACTCTCATTTCATCATGAGCCTTCTGTCCTCAGTCTTGCAGAGTCATTTCCAGCAAGTACAGCAGCACTGAACTTAAGGTGTGTAAAGTCAACTGGTCCACACTGACTGCAGCTGAGAACGACTCCATGAACGGGTGCTCTGGCAGAAGGGAAGAGGTGGTGACATGTGTCACGAGGGCCACGACAAGTACCAGAGGTCAGCAGTGCCTCCCTGTCACAGTGCTGCCTGCGTGGCTTTTATCGCCTCTCTTTTTTGAGGTCTGTGTCTCATGGAAGGTGAACTAAGAACATCCATGGAGAAGTCAGTGAACTTCTGCTCTAAAAACATGCCCCTGAGCAGGGTCTTGTAGGAGGACACTTGTGTGCACTGCAGTGGATAGCAGCTCCTTGCTGGTTTTTTTCCCAAGTTTATCAGAGCTTTTCTGAAAAGAGTTTTTCAGTGATCATAAAAATCCAACTGATGTTTTAGCCTAGCACCACCTTTTCAAAAAACAGAGCTAAATTTCAAAGATTTCACTTGCAAATTATCTGCCTACCCCCTCACAAAACCTAGAACCCTCTTCCCTTTTTAATTTCTGATGGTGCTGTTAGCCTGACTTGGAGGTCTGTATTCACACTGTTGGAATATTTGGCATGGTTTTGCCACGTCTCATATTTTCCACAGAAATTACACAATGAAAGACAGTATCTTTGAAGTGCCAAAACTTGATGGGATGCTTTGCTGGCTCTGTTGCTGACTGCCTGTCTTGCTTGGCTGGTGGCAATAGTGGCACATTTCCCTCGTGGGCACCGGGACCCTCAAGCAGACCGCAGGGGAGACAGATGGGTCACATCTGTATCTGCAAGTTAAACAAGGCCAAAAGATGGCATTGGCCCAGAATAGCCCGTGATGAGCCATGTTCGCTCGCCTGGTTTTCGCTCTTGTCAACTAACACGTTTCCAGACTGCCCTATTGTAAGCTGGGAGGATGCGGAGGGCTCCCAGGAGGCAGGATTGATGAGACCGCTCTGTTTTGAGGGGAATGAGGTTTCAGCTGTACGGACAGAAGCTGAGCCGGGCTGTTCTGCCTCAGGATCTGCAGGTAGTGCCTGGCACATTTTATTTATTGTTGCAGACTTAGGCTTGGGGTGTGGAAGCTCAAGTCAGAGCTGCACTGGGGGCGACTGTACGGTATTTCTGTAATTACACAGGCTTTCCCTCCACCCATGTTTTGTTTGTTTTGTTCTCTTAGATGTAAGCTCATCAGGGAAGGTATTGACACTTGCTCTTTATTTGTAGAGTATTTAGTACCGCGTGGCCCTGACCTGCATAGATTTCAATGCAAAGAAAGGCAGCTGAATCTGCTCTCGCCTGTTTGTTTGCAGCTTGCAATCCTTTCCCTGACCATAACTGTACCGTTTAGGAAGGAACAAAGGGTAGCTACTTCAGAACTGTAAAACCTGCCTCACTTCAGCCCTGGCTATTTAATTTTGTAGGCTTAATTCAGACCCTTTAGGTTAAAAATGTTTCTTTTCTTGTCTTGGCTTGAACAGCAAACAGAATGTTTCAAAGGGGAAAAAAAAGACAAGACTCCATACAATGTAGGCCAGGGTGATGTAGTCCTGCCTGTTTTTCTTGATCAGAAACACTTTATTAGCTGGAGCGCAATATGGCCTGGTGACTCAGTTTCCATCCCATTTTTGGATGGAAAGTTGTGCTCCAAACAGGCGCAGAAGCTCATGGACGGGCGGATGTTTGCTCGTTTTCTTTACAGCATAACATTTTCTCGGTTAGGTTTTCCTTCACCCCTTCCTCCTCCACGGGCACCCCCAAAACTGCAGAGTAAATACTTTTGGCTTACAATGAACAAAGCTCTGAGATGATAATGAGAAGCGGTGAATAAACTCTCCATGTCTTACACGATACAGACTTGAACTCTGCTGAAGGGGCCACATGCAGCAAGGTCAGGAGTGTGATGAAGTATAAGTTTGGAAGGGGAATCTCCAGGAGAGATAGTATAACCCACTGAGTGATAAGTGCTGACAGACTGGCACCCTGATGTTTGAAGTGCTTTCCCTTGCTGCAGGAGTATGTCTCTGATCCTGGTGTGTTATGGCCAGACTCGGTCTGTTTTGAAAGCCTATACTTTCTTCACATGGAGACTCGGGAAGATTCATGCTGAATGTATTTAACAGAACCCTGAATTTTGGGCCACGGTTAAAGATGAATTTTTAAAGATTTGATATGGCCTTCCCAAAAGGCATTTGTAACAGTAATCACAAGCATATGTCAGTATGTTTACATTATTATTGCTATATGTTTATGTTAACTTTTTTCTAATGCTTCACCATTCAGTTACTGTGTTCAGTGCACTAGTTCATAGAGAATAAAAGCATTAAGTTATGATTTCAAAAGAACGATAGAACAATAACACTGGGGAAGTTCGGTCATCTTTTAGTGCTTAACAAATTGGGAGCATTATTCAATCTGTCCAGGCAGGCTCTTGTGCGGTTCCTGTTCTTCTCTGTTTCTTTCCTGTGGGTTTAGCTTATGAGTGCTCCCAGTATGGCCACACAGGGAGAGAAACCGAAATATGTGAGTGAGACCCAGGGCGGGAGGTGGAAGATTAAGTGAAATGTCCTGGGACCTTCCAGAAGAAAGTTGCTCTGCTCTTTACCCAGACCTTAGCGACAGAAGTGGCATCAGAAGCTAGACATGGATGGTTTGACTAAGATGGGGTCTTAAGAGATGGTAGCAGTATGTTTTCAGTTCTATAAAATGAAAAGAATTACAAATTTTGTAAGTAAAAAAGCTTGGGAGAGAGAAAAAAAGGAGATTTTTTTTTTTTTTTTTTTTTTACCTTTTGTTTCTAGTCTAGGACTGGGACAAGTTCCCCATCCCATTTCTTGTATCTCCAGGACAGCAATATTCTGTCACATTTTCAGAAGATTTCTGGTAGCTGACACGGCAGTTCTATCATCTAGTCTGGTTCTTCCACAGCCACTGATGACAATGTTTCGCTGCTTCGGAAGACAAGGCAAGGCAGGCATATAACCCTTAACAGTATACAGGACTAATCAGGCCTCTCTCTCTTTAAGTACTTAAAGAGGGTATATCTGCATAGATAACAGAAGAAAATAGTGTTTTTATTTTGATTAATGATAATAATAATAATAATAAAGCACTAACAGACATGTAGATGTGTCAGTTTTCAGTGACTTGCAGCCACGCTCCCCTCCATTGGAAACACTGAGAAGTAACTTACAAGTGCTTTCATTACCAGCATCCCAAAGGATCACTGCCTGCGCTTTCATTCCTTCCCACTCTGATGAACATGCGCTAGGCTGCACGTGTTAGCTGTGCAATCAGAAAGCACGTGCTCCTCAGGACCTGCTGGGTCATTCCTGCAGAGGGTGGACACTGAATGAGAAAGACACCAAGGAAGCAGAAATGTTGTCTTGCTATTTTTAAACAAGTTTAGTAAAACATTGCCTGTATTTTCCCTCTGCTTCACAGGTTTGCTGTGAGAGGCAGGCTCCCGTTGTTTGCCATCACATTCCCGCTGTAGCAATGCTGTTTGTAACTTTTCGGTTCTTGGCCTTGTAACCTTCTCGTTTCAGTTATCGTGGAATCCCTTTTGCATAGCATGACATTTTCTTTCTTTTCCTCTCAAGTGAGAGTACTGCCGCAATCAGGACATGTACACCTAGCATTGCTAATATACTTTCCCCTTTTAGCAGCAGAAGGATAACCCAGCCATCGGAGGGACTCATTCCTTTACCTCCTACGGCAGGGGACCGTGCTCAGACATGTCGGGGTTTATGATGGTTCAGCAAACGATAGTGAAGGGTTTTATGCAGGGAGTGACTATGCATAGACCTGGAACTGGAGAAACAAAAGTGCGTGTTCTAGTAATGTTTTTTGTTGGTTTTGGAAGCATTTTTTTGGTCTGGGTATAGTCAAACAGATAAAGAAGTGATAGCATAGACCTACATTTTTTCCCTCTCATAGAGGATCTGATAATTAACCACAGTGAGCAGAAGGGGCTAAGCAGCTCAGGTTGGTAGTTTCACTTTCTGGTGCTTGCTGTTTCTCTCTGTTGGTTGTGCAAGTAGCTTCAAGTGACCCGGCTCCTATTTTTCAGGTACCTAAATGGAATGGAGGTGAGCCTGAACCTTAGATATACTATCAAATATTTTTACACTAAATTTCTTAAAGACAAGCTCTGCTTTCGTTCAAATTATCTGAATGAATGTGCTCACTAATTATTCTGTCAAGACAATTGCAAACTGGAACTAAGACAATAAATGTAATATTTGTGTACTAGTGAACGTAAGTATCACCAATATTACAGGGTTATGGTGGTCATGATCCTTTTCTACCTAATTAGTGCAACTCCAGTGCCAATATATCACTTACTGATTACTCTCTGCATTACTCTGATACAGCTCCACAGTGGAGACTTTGTAATAAATCTTTATTATAGATCTCTGCTAATTTCACTAAAAATGTGAAGACATTCAGTGAAATACAAGGAAGTTAATTGCTGGGAAAAGCATGAAGAAGGAAAATGAGAATGATATACCAGATAATCAATACATGCAACTGCAAGCTTTTCTAAAGTATTGATCATCATGATGCAGGGAAAAAAAATGCATTTTCGCATTATCATGCTTAGAAATTGTATGATCTCAAGAGGATTGAAAACCTTCAAAGATATTGAACATTGGCAATAGTATTCCCATGGGTAATAGTATTCTTACCAATTTATATATTTGATCTAAGTAGAAATGCATCTTCTTAGAAAAGGTAAGTTAGCATTCATCCGTAATGTCGTGTGTGGATTTTAGCACCTGGAATCTTCAGGTTTTATTTCTCTAAATTAGGTTCAGTACAAAGCTTTTACGTTCACTCCTGCAGCTCATTTGCTCAGGAGAATCAATTTGCCCGATGGGTGCCTCTCATGTTATGAGACAGCTATATGCCTTTCCAGAGATCCAGTTCACCTCTGTGAAAACAGAATTAGGCTGTCAGTGTGCAGTTGTTTAAAATAAGCTCCACGCTTTACCGATGTGGTGGGTAAGATCATGACATAGTTTACAGATCTACACAGGATTTTAGAAGGAATTCATAAGGATTCCCATGGGGCTTGACCTTGTTGACAGTGTTATTGACATAAGTCATTTTCCTCTGTTACGTGATGGAAATCTGAAATGCAGCCTTATTAAATAGCCTCATTGCATTGTAGGAGGGTTACAATGTCTTTCAATTTTTTTTTTTTTAATTTAAATTTTATTTATTAGCAAACACATTTTCCTATTAGGGCAATTTTCTGTGGACAGAAACGAACCAACTATTTGATGCATCACGTGTGATTAAGAAATATTTCAAATGGAAGATTCTGGAATAAATTTCCTACTTTTTCTTGGTGAGGAGAGTGAAAAGGAAAAAAATATGAGTGTAATTCTGTTTTTCATTAAGATGCTTCTGCTGTGACGATACAGCAATTATAAAAAGCTCCATAGGAACTGAAACTGAAAACTGCAGCGAAGGCTAAGTTTTGCACTATGACTCTTCTTAGTATTGCGCAGCACAAATTTAGTGCACAGTTTAAAAAAAACAAGTGGACTGCTAATCAATGACACTGCTTGTGTTTTTCTATCCTTGTGAGTGCTTCTGAAGAACCACTAAGTATATTATGAACGTTATTTTGCAGCAAACTTTGTGCCTCTGTAATTGGTCACTATTGTGCTGACTTTTTCCTTTTAGACCAAAAAAGAACCATGGCCCCGCATTAATATTAAAAAAAATATAAAAATTACATTTCAGATTATATTGGCTTAGTGTATTGAATGTGTTCCCAGAGCTACGTCCCAGAATCTATCTTGTTTTGCAGTGATAGTTTATAATTAAACTTCTTGTTCCCTGGAGGCCCCTTGTTTTGGCTTTCTAAGAGTGAAAACGCAACGTGATAGATGTGCCTTTGTTTTTTTCACCTCAGATGAATGGAACAAATGTCCAGATTTGCCTAAATTACTGCCAACATGTAATCTTTAAAAAATAATAATAAAAAAAGAGCTGTTTGTTTATTTGAAGGAATTCTTCCAGTATTTGGAAGGAACATAAATGCAAGAACAAATTTGATTTGTCATTTAATGATTTTAAAGCACTAGTATTGTATTTATTGGCCTATTGTTTGTGCTAAATTGAACTGTTGTCATGACGTTAGTCTTCTTAATACAACACACAAATATGCAGTTAATATCCTGAGGATTTTTAAAAAGGATGTTGCCTTGTCAGATGTCTTTCAGAGCTGGCTTTGTTGTGACAGTTGTGTGCGTTAGATTGTCTTTTGCTTGGGTATTGCTCCTACCATCAACTCACACAGGGCAATCCGCTCAGCCCTTTTCCACTTCCAGTTCTACTAAACCTACTTCACCAAGCCTGAAGTGCTCCTCCCTCCCCCTCCTTCTGCAAGTGGATTTCGCAGAGATGCTCTGCAGCTTCCCGGCAGTGGCACTGAGCGAAGTCCAACCCAACAGGGCTGAACAGGGCTGTCAGACGGATAAATCAAGGTCCACCATTTGGCTGATGGGCTTGAATGATTTTTGTGAAGACACGTTAGCTCAATACCTCACAGACGCATGAGCTCCCAGCCCCCCCCTCTGGAAGCTCTGCTTTTATTTTGAATGCTCCAATTAGTGGGATTAATGCATGAGGATTTTACAGGCAGCATCCTGCCTGGAACCACTTGTTGGACAAGGCTGAACTAGAAGATGCACTCAGGGTCGGGGTTAGTCTGACACGCAGGGAAGAAGGAGAGTGGTTGTTGCAAAGTTGTGAATTTTTCTGTCCTCCAGCTTGGATATCAGGCTGGTCCAGACCCCAGTCAATGTATCCGGTAGTTCATTACTTGCACCTACTGAATTTTAAAAATTAGAATAGACTTTTGAGGGTGACCAAGCTCCCTCAGTTGTGGTTTTTTTGTTGTTTGTTTGTTTTGTTTTGTTTGTCTGTCTTTGGATATACCAGGGAGCCATAGCTTACTGTCTTGCAACAGTAGTTCTCCAAATTAAACATCGGTTTAGAATTAGGCTCTAAACACGAGCATAAAGGGTTTGGGTGTCCTGTGAGAGAGTCTGATAATCTCCTTGGACAAGACAATCCATCAGCTGTGGGCAGGCATGCTCCCATTCCTCTTTTACTATTTGGATAGTGAATAATTCCTGTTTCATCTAGGTGTTCCTCCATTTTTGAGAGGAAGACTTAACAAGAGGTAATAATCCCTCCCGTACCAATCGCCATGGTCTCCCAGGCATAGGCTTGCGCCACTCCAGCTTGGCACAGCCGAATGCAGATGCAATGGTGGTTTGAGGCAGCCCTTATGGGAACCGGTGCTGGCCTCGAGCTTTCTCTGGAGGCCTTGTCCTTTCTTGGTTTTATCTGCTCTTCATCTGCCCCAGTGCTCTTCCACTGCACAACATCCCCAGCTATCCCCCAGACTAGTGCTCGCCCTTTGCAATGGCACGTTGCTGCTTTACAGGCAGCGTCACTCAGGTCCCTGCCCTCGCTGGCTTCCTCACGCCGCCGAGGTTGTCCATGACAAATGACAGAATTGTTTCCCAGCCTGGTTTCTGAGATTTCTCGCCATGCCTCCTGCCCCCAGAGTTAAGCAATTGCCGCTGCACGGGGCGCTGAACTCTGCATGACCAGTTGGAAGGATTTCTCAACTGCAGCGTTCCGCGGTACGGCAGCAGAGCCTGATTCCAATTAGCTCGGGAGCACAATTCCAAACATGTATTTGGTTCAGCAAATGCTATTTGTTTGTTGGGTGATGATGTTTTTCTAAGCTTATGCTTTATTCATAGCATGAGTGACATTTCTGCAAGAGGTGGTGATGCATCTCTAGGGCTTAGGTTTTTTTCTGGTTTTGGAAATATACATCAAACAGCTGTGGCAGTGCACATTAGATAACATATGGATGAGTAAAATTGCAGTGATAACCAGGGATTTATGAATTAAATTAAACAAATATAGTCACTAGGTTTTAAAAACAGCATGGCATTACCATGATGAAAGAAATAATTTTGGTTCAAGGGTGGACTAGATCTCATTTTTAAATTTAATTTTTATTATATTTATTATGTTATAATACTATATTTTATATTATATTTTTATAATATCAATTAACCATTCGATTACTTATGGGGTTTAAATGCACACCTTTTAAAATGAAATGTAGAAATATGAATATTTAAAGAACGCATTTCAAGATCACTAGGTACACTATTACCTCATCTACAAGGCAATCTCATATTTGCTTTGATCCTCTTTGATCTCAAACAGATAGCAACCAGCTTTCAGTAGTGACTCTTCATAATGTTCCTTTTTCAATATTCCCATGCCTTGGATTAAATGGCTTCCACTGAAGAAGTTCAGTGGCCCAAGTAACAGCATTTGAATCCTGAATGTGTTGGGTCTCTCTTCCTGATTTTCCTTTGGCCTGTTTTCAGATTAATATCATGATAGTAGATAAGCTTCAGGGGAAAAAAAAATATAGAAAGAACCTATATTTCAGCATGTTACCCCAATAATACTGTTATGCAGCATCAAAAGAACAAAGCTGTGTGTTTCTCTGGTGCCCTGAGAAGAATACCTTTTTCAACCCTTACCTCTCAGAGATTTATACTCCTATGGGAACATAAGTTATACCAAGGGCAGCGGGTTTTGAGTACAGCTGTAGTTATCATTAAGAGAGAGAAGCATTTGAAGAAATTTTACTATTTCAGCCATGCTTTGATATCAACGGTGTCTTGTGTGAAATACAGAACTATGCCAACAAAAATACAGATGACCATTGATTGGTACATTCTACTTTATTAAAAAAAAAGCCTTTAAAATGCATTCTATTTTTAACATTTAAGAAATACTATCATGATAAGCTGGAAACTCATGCTCAGGTGCTGTGAATCACAATAAATCACTATGGAACAAGACACGCATATACATACCTTGTATGCCTATATCTGAGTATGCACAAGTTCCTTTGATGTGAATCTTGCGTCACTGATATCCTTAGATTATTATGGATATAAGAACATTACAAATCACTTTAAAACTGTTTTTACATTGGCAGCCAGAAGTTTGGCTCAAATACATTGAAAGAAATACAGAAAAGTGGGCATTTCTGAGATTATAGAGTTGACACATTACAAAGCAGTACAGTGTATAGTCTCTGTTTGTACTAAACTTTCCTTACCCAGTAATATGAAATTATAGAAAGCAAGATTTTATAAGGAGTCTAAAAGCCTGGAAACCTAATGAATAATTTGAAATACTGCCCTCAGCTTTCACAGATTTCTTGAAGAAGTGGAGTCACCACACTGAAGAATGTTCTCAATAGCCTCTGCAGGACTGACCAAAGGAATGAAATCTGTGTTCTGTGTGCATGATGAAACACTAAAACATAGCTGAAAGAAAGCTAATGTTATATTGAGAAGTTCCATGTTAATTGTACTTCCTGATTCATGTATTGGATTTTCTTTTTTTCTTTGTAGTTTGAGCTGTGTTTTGGCCAAACATCAGTCTCAGAACTTTGCGCCCTACACTTTGACAAGAGGCAGTGGTGGAAAAGTGGTGGAAAAGTGAAGCTTTAGAAATATTCTTTCTCCTTTTGCTGTTCTCCCAAAGCAAAACTTGGAGACTCTCTGAAGCCACTTGCCAACATTTACTATAAATCTACAGCCTATGTCTACATATTTTTTTTTTCTGAATCATATTCAACCAATAGGTCACGTTAATGTCTGCTATCCAGCCATTAGTCATCTAAGAAACAATGCAACCTAACTGTATTCTGGTTTTCCTATTGCAAAATCTTGTCTGTCTTTTCTTTTTAAATTATTATTATTTTATTTTTCTGAAGGCAGGGTGGATTCAGACAAAGTACCTGCCAAACTTGGAGAGACTTCAGACACAGGTTCCAGTTTTTACTGGTCTCTAGTACTTTGTGGATCCAGATTCAGGCATTCTAACTTTGAACATGCTGATATTTTTTAGCCATTTAAGGGAGTCAGAAGTCATATTGGCATGGAGGAAAGCACAGAAATGCAGCCTATAAACCCATGAAAGAATGTTGTTGCATTAAAGCTGCTTCAAAAGCTAAGTACTATAGCTGTCTTGTCTATGCACTTGAGCTTGCCCGGAGTGAGGTAAACATCCATGTGCTCCAGGGATTACTCATTAAATGAAGCATTATGTTTTAGTACTGAGAAGTCTCTGCTGTCCTTCCATTATCTTCTACTTTAAAGACAAATTTACTCTGCATAAAAGTAATTTTAATTATGTGGTCTGCTGTGTGTATATGTTGGATACTTTTCAGTTGCTCATGCAGACTGTAGACAAACACATACATGTGTGTGTGCACTACATTTTCCCTGCTATAATTAGGTATTTCTGGCACTTTGCAATAGTAGGATCAAAGCCAAATTGTAGCTACCTTTGGAAAATCTTAAAAGAAGCTTGTAATTGAAAAAGGAGGTGTGTAACTTTTCTGTTTTAAAACTTAATGAGGATTTTTTTTCCCCAGAAAGTGTCAAGTTTTCCATCATCATTTTAGTGTTAGGTTTTGATAAAAAAAGTCACAGAACTTTTGAATATGTGTGGTTTTTTGAAACAGCTCTGAAACTCACCAGGCAATCACAGAAATGTCATTACATTACCATGATCCACTGCAGATACTAACTTGAAACTTTTGATAGATAGAATCCAAAAAACTAAATAATTTTAAATTCTAAATAAGTAAATATAACTAATATGACCCTTTGGAATAATTACAGCTTATGATGTTGATTGAAAGCTTTGTTGTAAAAGGAAAGGAACGTTTTTCTATAGGGCTCACTGTAGTATTTCTATGAGATGTAACCCATCTGAATATTTGCCACCCCTCACGGTTCTCTATGTGGGATATTGCTAAAGAAGCTGTATTCTGACAGGCCCTTAAATTAATGACTATGCATGTATGAAGTATAATTATGAGGTATATGAAGTACAGTTGTTTTTTAGTATTTATATTTGTTTACTAATCCACTAGAATATGACAAACTCAAATGAGGAATCCTTTTCAGGAGCTGTAAGTTTCAAGTTCTGACCTCTTGACTTCATGAGAGTACAAATTCTCTGGTGGGAGTAAGATGTTCATCATGTCTTAACATAAAGTCCAGGAGTCAAGGAAACTCCTGCCTGGAATAAACAAGTAGCTCATCCAGTCTGCCATTCTGGCACCAAGAGCGGGTAAGACCAGATGTTTAAATGGAAGGCATAAATCTCCACAATTTTACGGTTCTATATTACAAGATGCTGCTTTTTACAGCACTCACACCTTGAAACACAAAGATTAATAGAGCTTATAACTGTATTTCCACATAGTCAGTTTATAGTGTAAATCTTAAAGTACATTTCTTAAATTATTTATCCTAACAATTTTGAGAACAGAAGATATTTGAAGATATATTATCAACTTGTACAAAAGTAAAACCTGCCCCCTGCCCCTTTTATTTCATTTATAATGACAGTAAAAGTTCTGGATGTGGGAAAACCTGGCCATCACAGTACAGCAAAAGTTAATTTTGCTGCAATGTGAGAGAGGTAGAGGCCCTTGCCAGGGAGAAAGGCGACAGAGCTACTGGGTACTGGGATACTTTTCCCATCCTACTGCCTGGAGGTATTCACCAAGGACAAGGAGTGGGAGCCCTTCTGCTACTGGTGTTGAGCCACCGTTAGCTGTGAAACCTGGAGGGCTCCTCTTTCACTGATCTAAGCTCTGGTTTTGCCCCACCCATGTATTTGCCAATCTTGGCAAAATCTTCTTGGGTTCAATGTTCACATCTGGTCCTGGATTCTGACCAAAGATTTAGTTCTGAAATGCTACATCTCATCTTGTGCAGTGACCAGAGCAAGGTGTCTTTCTTTGGCAGCCAACACTCCTTGGAGCTGACCACTACTATCACCTTCTTAATTTCCTCTGATCAATTTTCTCTTAATTTCCCAGCCACTCTGTGAATCTATTATGCAAAGTAAAATAATGAGGTAGCACACATCATGCCTCTAACGTTAAAACACTGGGATGATCATCACAACTAAATCAGAATCTTCTTACTTTTATTGCCTAGTGGGATCTACTTTCTGGCTAATATTATGGAGGTGGTGGAAATTAATATGTTGTCACATTGCATTGTCCATATTGGAAGTGGTTCTTCACACTTTGGGTAGCAGACATACAAAATTGTTTGCCAGATGGTGTTGCAGATGCAAGAATTTTACACGGGCTCTAAGGGAGGCTGGACAAGTACTTGAAAGTGATATCTACTCGGGGGTTACAAAATAGACAGGCCACAATAGGCTCAGGAAATCTCCTGAGCTGAAAATAGATGGAGAGAAGGGGGAGCACTAAGGGTGGGGAAATATCATATATAAACGTTCTATTCTTATTCTTCCTCACACTTACTGTTGAAAACAGACTACTAGACTGGATGAGCCTTCAGTCTTGCCATTACAAACATTCTTATATTTGTATTTAAGTAAGGAGTTGTGTGAGAGGGTTTTTCTGGAACAGGAAATGAATGTTGAAGGTGGAGAAAGCCCAGAACTGCTAAAATGTAGAAAATCAGTGGTGTGTTTTGTGATACGTATTGCTAAGGAAAGCAAATTGAAAGGCACCTTTAATGCTGAAAGGGGCTCAAATGTGATTATGTTCTCGGTTACTGACTACATAGGTCTGCACTCTTGCTTTTTTAGCTTTTCCATCTCACTATATATTACTGTGAGGAACAGATTTCCATTGTTTTCTTGGTGATTGTTCCTGGTAATTCTCCAAGCACATACAGAGGGCATTTGCTGATCTAGCTGCACATCTCCTATGTCCTACGTGTTGCTTTCTAAACCTGTAGCCAAACTTAAGTACCGTAACTTGCACTACAGGACACGTACTATTGATAAGCAAAACCCCATCAGATTTAGCAACTATGTCTCCTGAAGGTATTCCTCTTTTTCAAAAAGGAGATTGTTATGTGGAACAATTAAAAGGGGCATGGTCAATTCACAGTTCATGAGTCAATTCAGTGACTCATCATATTGAAATTTATTATGCACATAAGGCATTTATTTTAATCTTGTTTTTTTCATTTGTCTCATCCTTTGTTAGGATTGGCCTTGCATGCTGGATTCTTATCTTTTTATTGTTTTGTGCTTTTTAATGTTTATACAAGCTCTTCTGAAAAACAAGAATGTGGCTGAGGTGCCTCTGAAGGACTAGAGATGCCAAGGTTTGAGTGGGCTTTTTGAATTGACTCACTCTGCATGTCCTGACTGCCAGAGCTGCGTTATAACTTGTAAATGTCATTGGAAACAGCCTACTTTCTTATCATCCATAACATTTAAATTTAGGTTTGGCAGAATTGTTGTTGCAAAAAAAAGTTTTTTTAAAAAGTTATGTTTATAGGTATTATTATTGCTGTTTTTAATATGATGAGCATCAACGATGATGGTGAAAATTATAGCTGTCCTTACTCCCAAAATTGCTCTACTTAATATTAAGAAGAACAAAGTTCTGCTGCAGTGTTTTTCTTTGCATATTTTAATGTTTTGGCAGATGGTATCAGCCACAGACTTGTATCAGCCGCCTGAAATAACTGCTTGCTGATCATTAGAGTGATTACAACCCACGAGCTTATAGATACTCTGGAACCCGTCAAGAAAAAATGCTGTGATAAGGTGTTTTTCCAGAAAGTCAATCTGAAAGAACAACTGCTTTTTGCCCCCTCCCCATTTATTAATGGTTGAGATGATAGTGGTTTAGCAATAATTTTCTTGGTACAAATTATTAGTCTTTGTTCTTTTTAGATAATGCTTTCAGTGGGCCTTTTTTTTTTTCTTCTTCTTCTTTTTTTTCCCCCATTAATGGCACTTCTGTCACAATATGTCTTAGTCAATCACAGATCTCCAGAACAACAAAACTCACAGTTTACATGTATGTGTCTATCTTTTTCTTGGGTTCCAGAGAAATGTGACTATTCTGTGTATCCTAGAAAGGGAGCTGTGAGACCTCACCCTGCATTGCACGTTGCACAGAAAGAATTAGCGCTGAGCTCTTTCCGTGCCTCAGGAGGAGCACAAAGCAGCTGTAGTGGGACTAAGGGTCCAGACAGCTGGTTTCATTGAGGGCGGGGGATGGCCAGAACAACAGAGAAAATGTTCGATAGCTTGTCAATTCATGACCCTAAGGTCCAAGAGACTTCCATTCCCCCAGACAAATGCTGATCCCCATTAATATGAATGGTTGAACTTCATTTGACATCAGTCAGTCCTGGGTCTGAGTGCAAGTACGTTACTCCCTGTGCCACTAATGCAAGTCACATATCCCAGCCGAGCAGACAAGGGAAGCAGTTTCCAGTAGTCGTTGTTTTGCTTTTGCAGTACTATGTGGAGATGGTCAGTAGGTTTATTCCCCTGTAACTATGTTCCGTGTTTGAGTATCTTCAAAATATTTGTTGCATTTTATAAAGTTCATCTTTACATTTGTGCATGTTTATTTAAAACTGATATGCCGTGTCAGGTAGCACATTTGGCTGGGTAGGAAGAAGCATCTCATGTTTAAGGTCGTGGCGTTGATAACTATTAATTCTTATACTCTGATTCCACTCCTTATTCACTTCAAGTTCTCCTAGGATGGCTACTGAGTACATTTAGCATAAGCTTCCCCAGCTGTGACACTGGAATAGTAGAAATACATTTCCTTTGCAAAGACCCAATGACGTATGTACTACTTACTGCATATTTTAAATTGAACCTATGAAAGATATTACATAAGTTTTAAAAACAAAATCTTAATAGAGTTTTATTTGTCTCCAGGCACAGGAATTTGAGTTTTGCATTGCAGAGAAAAAAAAAAAAAAATTAAAAAATCAAGGATTTATTTGTGCAACAGGTTATCATGTATCTCCTCATCATAGAGGTGGTTACCGTTTAGTTTGCTGAAGGACCCATGGACCACGGTTCCTTTTGAACAGCTGATATCTAGTTTTTCTCATGATTTATTCATAGTAGTTCTGTTTTGCTGGTTCCTTGTGAAGAAACTGCCCTTCACAGGATCTGTCCATGTAAGGCTTTTGTATAATGCTTGCTCATTTAGTTAGTTGTTATATTTGTAACCTCCAGCTGCAGCCATCACTCTCTAAATCTGTCATTGAAGGATTTTGTTTTAAATTCTGCCTGGCTTTGTTTTCAGATGTCTCTGAATTCCTCCCTGTGTTGAATCACAGCTGTGAAAAGGGAAATCTACCTCTTTAATTCGAGGGGTCATTGGTTTAAAAGCACTAAAGCCTGGTGGGGAATAGCTTAAAGAAGATAGTTAATCATGATGATCCCGTGGGGTTTCATAAACTTACATAGGGTTCCTCTGACATGAAGAGTCCTGGCTATCTTCAAGCCCTGATTTCTTTGGGGGGGTGCCTGTTTTACCAGGGATTGGGATCCTCTATAGAACAAGCACCTGTGGTGGATGTTTGCCACCTGCTCAGCCGTGGCTATGGAAACACAATTTAATCCTTCTCCACCACATCCCTTCTCGAGCTAAGCCGGTGTGGAGGCCAAATCCTTTCTAGTTGTTTCTCTCCCCACAACCTTGAGAAGCATTTAATGTAGTAACTACAATGGCTTCCACTTCTTGATCCAACTGGGAGACAATAGACTGGCAGGAAGGAATTGCTAATTTGGGCAGAAAAGAGAGGTCAGGCTGGAACAAAAAGCTGACATTTTGTGTTCTGGGTAAGCAGAACTCTGTGGCTTGGTTTGGGTGTCAGCCGTTCATCCAGCAGTATTTCTCACGTAGCTTCCTCTTCTAGCTCCAATGGGGGAATCCTGGAAGAAATCCCCTTCTTGTCTTATCAGTGCAGACAAAAGCATTATCTCAAATACAGTGTCAATAATTTTGACACTTGGTTCTGTGTTTAGTTCTCACGCGATGGGAAAACCAGGACAGCGTGGGTGAATATTATGTAGCAGCCTTGAGATATTGGATTAAGTTCTATATCTAATGCAGTGTCTGTACCTATTCTGTGTGTACTTCCCTTGTCCTAGGCACACATTGGTATTCTCGATACGGGGATTTATGATCTGCTTGTGAATCAGCTGTTGAATTACTGCAGCTTTTGGGCAGTTTTGTAAAAGAAAAACATTCCTGCTTTCAGTCAGATTTCAGTAGTAAAGGACTTGATTTGTGAGCAGATCAGGTAGGTGTTGTCCTCAGCAGAAGAGTCTTTGGAAAGATAACGGTGATCACTAGAGAGTAGGAAAAGCCATTTGATGGCTGCCAGAGCCCTAAGTTGATCAGTGGAAAGGTGTTGGATGTTGCTGAAGACCTTCAGTGTGTGATCCAGTTCAGTTATTCCTCTGTTCATTAGCTGTTAAAAGAGCTCATAGAAAAATTTAGGTTGGAAGGCATATCAGGAAGTCATATGGTCCCATCTGCAGCTCAAAGGAGGGATAACTTCAGCTTTGGATCAGATTGCTCAGAGCTACACCCAGGCGAGTTTCAAATGTCTGCAAAGATGGAGAATCCACAGCTTCTCTGAGCCCTTGTTCCAGTGTTGACCATCTTTGTAGGGCATGGAGCCTCAGGACTCCCTCAAGATGGAGACTGCCTCATTGTCTTAGGAGACAAGTGTTTACTGGGGAAAAGGAAAGTAGAGATGGTGTTTTACATCCTACCTCTTTTGTATTAATCTTCTGGTTATGGCAACTCCCCTGTGACTAACTGGTTAACCATCTAAAAAGCTTTGCTATTTTTCAGTGAAATATTGATTCATCTGTGCACTCTGCGTCCTCACTTTGTCCTCACGAGACAAAGGGGAGTTATTGTGGTTTTAAACCAAAGTGGAAATAGTTCTGCATTGAATGGAGGTGGTGATGCCTGAATTCTTGTTTTCTTTTTCAGTACAGCTATTTCAGATTCCAGGAACTGTCATGCTAGCACCCTTCACAAAGCAGCTTAAAAATAGACCAGCAAAACAACGCTGTTGCACCAAATACAAATTGATTTCTGCTGCAACGCAAGCAGAAAGTTCTCTTAGGGTCTGATAGCAGCATGTTCTAACCCTTGAAAATGGTAAGGTTGGTGCTCAGTGACCACAGGACCGTTAAAGCTTTGATAACTTGCCATCTGGACTCACACTGGCCGCGTGTTACTCCTGATGCAGCTCTGTGAAGTTCTTGTTTATGGAAAATGAAACTGTGACTGCATGTAATTTTCTGCAGTTTGCACCAGGGCTTAAATCAAGAGTAAAACACTGGAAGAAGTGATATGTGAGTCACGGATCTCACCACAGAAATCACAGCCAGCAGTCTGTAGTCCCTGGTGAGAAGGATGGCCGGGTGACTAAGGCACTGCCTGGACACGGAGGGGATGTGGGTACTGGTCCTAACTGCTGGGGTGACCTTATGCAAGTGATGTCATCTCCTATGGTAACATTAAAAAAAAAATCAATTAACTCATAATGACAAGGATAGAGGATAGACAATAGAGGCATTAAAGGTTTTAAAGTGCTCAGCAGCTGTGGTGATGAGTACCTGAGGGAAACCCATCAAGAGGAATAGGTCCACATTAAGTTAGTGAATTGGGTAAGCTTACAAATGGGATGTGTTATAGCGGCTCTGCTGATTCCCTGTCACACATCCTCCAAATGCAAATGAAATCCAGCATTTAAAAAAAAAAACTAGGAAGAAAGCAAATGCATTCAGCCTAACAACATAATAACTGGGTTAATGTGCCAGCACAGATCACTGCACAGCAGTGTACACGTTCACATGTGTATCTTCTTACATATTGCCCGCACAAAATGTTGATCCAAAATTAGTTGGACAACGGATATAAAACCCCCTTCTCCAGCAGAGTTTAAGTCTATAGTCATGAATTATTAAATCAAAATTTGTTGGAAGTGTAAATTAAAATCCTTCAGGCGTGTCTCTCCCCATACTGTAGTTCAGCCAGTAAAGCCCTGCAGACTGTGCCCTGCAGACTTCACTGACAGTGCATCAAATAATGAGCCCATACATCGATGAAAGGAATGCTACAAAAATATGCCAATGCATATAGCACAAACATATTTGATCAAAGCCCAGCCGCCATATGAAGTGCACATTTTTTAACCATCACTAAACCGTATTAGCCTGAATTCTTCTGAAAACTATCAGATCAGACTTCTACACAGCTGACAATGAGCTAAGTAATACTAGCAGTGAATGAAACATCCTATCAGGATGAGTGCAACAGAAATAATTCAAAAAATGGTTAATTATATTAAGATGACAAGTACAACATGCAGTTGCCTGTCTTTAATATTTGTAACATTCTCATTTTCTCTGAGTCCCACAGGCAGCTTTTAGATACAGCTGGGAAATCTGTGAGTACCTACAAGCATTTAAGAAAGATTCTAAATCTGGTTCGCAATAATACATTTCCACTTATATCAGATAAATCTAGCTACAAATTTTAGCACAATAAAGTATTTCTTGAGAAATTAAATTACCATTATGTGAATATTTGTAAATATAAATCCTCATTTCTTTTTTTCTTCTAATTTTGGGGAAGGTTTGTTTTGGGGTTTTTCTGGTGATTTTTTTTTTTTTTTTTAGTAGGATCTGCTGGGTTATGATTGTGTGGATGGGTTGGGTAGCTGAGAGCAGAACCAAGCTATTTCAGTCTGTACACAGAGTTGGCTGGCTGGTAGTGTCTCTGATGCATGTATAGCTGAATGTGTAATGTATTGTTGTATACCATGCAATGAATGGAGTCAAACAACAGTAGGAACTGCCTTAGCTCTGGATTATTTGGATCAAGGACAGAAGATCTTGTTCCAAGAAGATTCTTGATCCAAGAAGATGCAAGACCTACTTACATCTATAAATACATCCGTGCAGACAGCTCACTGGCTATATACTTTGAGTATGTACTGTCATTTACCTTGCTGCTGTATTGTGCCTAGAAGGAAGCCTGGACTTGATTCACGACAAATTTCAGCAGTGCTACACTATTTTCCTATCAAGCTGGGTTTCTCACAACCATGCAAAACACTTGGCAGGGCAAGTCTCAGTTCACGTAATCTGTAAACCTGTTCACAGTCATCTGTAAAATACCCCATTGCCACCAGTTACTGGTGGCCCCAGAAATACCAGCTAGTCCAGACCTCTGGTGATAGAACTGCTAGAGGACTCATATTCCACCCCTGCAGATAGTGGAAGGTCTCCTATGAAAGGAGGTACAGAGAACAGTTTTTCCATAGCAAAACCCTGGCAAGAATCCCTGGAGGTGAAAAAGAGACTGTAATCCTTCCTTTGAGTTGGCCATTGTAGGTATGTATGGGTTTTTTCCAGCAAAAGAATGGTAGGTGCAGGGTCAGTGGTTTAGCTGGCCTGACAGTGTTGCCTGGGGTTAATGCAGGCTTTAGAAGGACAAATACAATCTGTTAGTGTTTAAATGTTCAGGCAGGTCTTCTCAAAATGAGCATTTCTTTTCTCTGATGGCCGTCATGACACTTTTCTGGCTTTTCAGTATTTTCTCAAGAGCGGGCCAAGGCTGTTCCACAGGCGAAGCCTCCTGCAAGCATTCTCTCCCTGTCTACTTTATTCAGAGCTGAGCCAAGCCACCCCAAGTGCTGCAGGTGGTGACAGACATTTCAGAGGAAAATTCCCTGGCTCTCTTCAAAAACCTTCAGATGTCACGGTCCTTGGCAGGAAGCAGTTTTCATCTAGTCTACCTTTTCATTAATGTCTCAAGGAATTTCCGTCCTACTGCCTTTTTCTTTTCTTGGATACCAAAGTTACACAGGCTGTCTTAGAATCACTTTTCATAGCTTGAGAAGCTTTTTTGGTCTGCTGGGGAAACATGCTGTACTTAAAATAATGTAACACTGAGGTTTGGCTTAGGGTTCTTTTTGATTCCTATGTGTTGCTAAATCGTGCCATACACTGCTTTCTGCTTTGGCTTGTGGGGTTGCTTTTTACTTTTGTTTTTTTGCTTGTTTGTTTGGTTTGGTTTGGTTCTTTTTAATGATCAGGCATGTAGGGTGTTCTCATGTCAGTCTAAATAAAGAGCCTATGGAAAGCTATGATTACAGACGTAATATCTGAAGTCACAGTTACTTCCACCAAAAAAATGAAGAAAAAAAAGTCCATCTGAGATGCATATGCATCTACCTTTAGAGTAAAAAGCATGTAGATATTTATATGTGGAAGCTATCAGTTGCACATCTGATTGGTGGGACCTTTTACTCATCTCCCTGCCTCCTCTTTGCAATATCATTATCAGATGACAAGTTGCTTTCCATCCCATCCCTTTTCTTGGACAATAGACATTGTGCTTGAGGAACAGCCTATAGAATGTAAAACTGCAGGTCTGATTTTATTTTTTTTTTTAAGGAGACACAACATCCAAAGAATTAAGGTTAGAGAGTAGCCCTTGTTTTATCTTCAGTCTCGGATTTATGCATTACATGTTGAAAAGATACAATGCCACAGATAAAACTGCTCAGAATCACTCTTTCTAGTGATATATAACATGTCTGTGTGCACGGCTGTCTATCTGTCACTTTCTGAAAAGATTATTTCTATGTCTATGTGAAATCTTTGGGTGTAATCCTGACCCCACTGACACTGACCTGAAAAATATCCCACTATCTTTTGAGGATAATACGTGCTCATTTCCTACGTGTATAGTTTTAGGTGCCTGATAGTAAATTTCATGGTTGGATAAGCTCTTCACAGCAGTGTGACACCGACCACTCTATAAAGGTTACCCACTCTTACCAGTGTTTATCTCAAAACAGACTGCATGCCTTTTATAAATGCTTCCATCAGTAGACTAGCTTCAGAAAGATGCAAAAAACTATAAAAAATAAACCAATTAAGTGAGTTCATTCTTCATCTCTCGTGTTTCCACTTTCTTAGTCACCATTTTTACTTAAGCTTGAGTTTATCTTTATGAACAAAAAATCCAGTGTAATCCTCAAACATATTTTCTGTCCATTGGAGAGCTTTATTCATTACAGATGGTCCTCTGCGATAAAAGCAGGGTGGTTTTTTTGCTGACCCTTTGTTCCTTCTGTTGCATCCTCCTTGCCCCTCAGTTCCTTCATTTTTCTTTGCTATATTTGGTTCTTCTCAAGTGGGAATCAGAGCAGAGGTTTTTCTTTCTTTCTAAATACCGGTGGTGAATGGATAGAGTATAAATCCTGTGAGGAGCTCAGTGAAGGTAAAGCCTGTAAAGCTTTGTAAAACTCATTGTATGCTAGGTTATGCTTCATATGAGTCTTTACTATTCACCTGGGTATTTATCAATAGCAAGGTCTGCTTTATGGTAAAACCTTATCTAAACCAGATATACTAAACCCAATGATTTAAGCAAAGCAAAACAAAGTAACAAAAAAATTAACCTTCTGTAGGCTCACATAATTTTTCTGATTGTATCATTGTCTTTTTATTCAGTAATTTTTGCTAGCATTGGGAAGTGATGTAATACTGATCTGGGCTTTTTGTAAAAAGAAGTATTTTTCTGAATCCTGGAAGAGAACATTTGCTGCACTATAAACAGCACAAAAGCTGCTTAATAAATGGGAGAATAGTGGTGAATAATAGTGTTTACCAGTTCTTGGATGGAGTTAGCTTTAAACTGAGATTTCACAACGAAGAGAAAAGCCTCTTCTGCCAAATAACGTATCAACAGACTGTCTATCTAAGGGGTACAAGAACATAGTTTCATTGTACCCTGGATGAATGTCATCTTTGTTATTTAAGAAGTAAATTAAGGATGTTAAGTAAGTCTGGAGATGTAAATTTATTTTTAGTCTATTTCATTTTATAAGCTGTTAATCTGACTCATGTATGCTTTTAGTTTTCCTCCTTACTAACACAGAATATTCAATATCCAGTTCAAGGTTATAGTACAGCTTTTAACCACACAGTAGAAAACCATGGTAATTTTTCTTTTGGAATACATATGATAAATTACGAGTTAGACGTCTACAGGTAAATGCATTGGAAACATGTATCTGTATATTTGTAGTTAAAGTAACGTGCCTCAAATTTGTATGCATATATATATAAAAAGTACATGTACGATATGAGTAAAGAGATAACGTACCTTTCAATAAATTCTAATTGTAGGTGTAGTACTTTTTGTTTCTTTTTGCAGCTAATTAGTTTTAAATGTTTTAAAGCAATATGTTTGTCTAACAGGCCACTCGTGCTATGTGGTTGATGGCTGCAAGGGACACCTTTTAGTCTCTTCTCACTCTAGATTTTCAGTACTTGCCATTTGTGACATTGTTATTCGATTCAGTATAACTGAGCCATACCATTTGGGTAATCACTTTTTCTGTATTTGTGGCAGGCTGTTTCCATTGTCGCCTTTATCGGAGTACAAAATTCCAAATTTTAAAATGGTCTCAGAAAACTAGTGCTGGAGACAGGTTTGAAATTATCCTCCAATTCCATGTAGGTTTTTGTTGTGGGATTAAACGGAGAGTTACATGAACTACTGTTAAAAATGCGTGTGCATTAAGATGGGCCACAGTCCCTCCAGCTCTGGACTTCATGACGCCGGGAGAAGTGGGAAACCTACACAGTATTTGTGAATGTGAGATTTTGCATTTAGATAGGTTTGAGCTGAGTGATCTGAAAAGACTCCCATAAGCACAGAGCTCCCTACTGTCTGTGTGTTTGAGAAGTCTGAAGAGCTCTGTTTATTGCAACAAAGGGCCTGGAATAAATTATGTTTAGTAAATTGGCTCCAGGTTTTCTTGTTTCAGACAGTAGCTTCGGAGCAATCCGTTTTATAGGCTCCACTAAATCTGACCGGTTGCAGGGAGGTGACACCACATTTCAAGGACGTGGCATCGCGCATGGGCCAGTTACGTCCAGCCGCCTCGCCGGCAAGGTGGCAGGACACCAGCAGATCGACATCGTGTCTTTGGGCAGTGTTAACCTACAGCCCATTACAAATTTATGAGCCCTGGGGGGAGGCCCTAGCAGGATGGAGCCAGGCTCCTCAGCCTGTCTTCAGCATCGCGCCTCCCACCCCCGTGTGGGGTAAATGAAAGCTCCTTTATTTCACTGGAATTACCCCTATTTCAGCGAGGTGGATGCATGGCTTCCTTCTCCGGTTGGTCTCGCAGGTGATAATTAACACAGTGCAGATATTTCCTAGCTGAAGCCAAGGTGGGAAAGCAGCTTTAGCTTCGGCATTTTTCTTTTCAAACTGTTTTTCTTCATTTATTTTGGGTCTGTTCATAATGAGGGAGTTTCAGAGCGTGTTGGTGCTTAGCAGAAGTATTGAAGAACTAACGGAAACAACACTTTTTCCTCCTCTGACAAAATTCTTCTTACTTTTGAGAGGAGGAAAGAACCGGGCAGTTAGGTTTGCTTTTAGGTTTTATATTTTATTTCTGTTCCTGGGTCTTGTTACTTCTGAGCAGCGTGACTATGGCTCTTTTCAGCACAGGACACTGATTGACATTGCATATGTTACAGAAAGGAAGGATATTTCCTGAAGATTAATGGCCAGTTAGTTGGTCTGAAGTTCATTAACCTGAGTTAGTCATTACACTGCTGGAAGGACTCTGTGTGGAAGCTGGAATTATGTTAGAAGATCATCATAAAATAAAAATATATGTGACAATCTGGCCAGATTGCAATGATTCTCGGGCAAGACAGAGTTGGCTTGAGCTCACAGAGCAACTGCCTCCAGTGTAAACTAACTGCCTTGTGTCAGAAATTAAAGCAAATGGTTTTTCACAGACATTATTCAG
>JAVJGI010000060.1:68163001-68191258 GCA_035590275.1 Ibycter americanus | reverse complement strand
TGGGGGGAGGAGAAAAAAGAGAGAAAAAAAGGAAAGTTTCCATTAGCAAAAGAATCTGTGTGAAAAAATCAGGTTGTGAGGTGTGGCCAAAGGGCCAAGTTTGGTTCTAGTCCTCTCAATCAATTGAGCAAATGACATGCGTTCAGGCACCGTTTTTTTTCTATAAGTGGCAGATTTAGTCCTGATTCTTCACTGTACTTTGCCTCGAGAAAAAGAACCCCAGATCCTCTGGTGAGATCCCTATTGGCTAAGGCCCAGACCCCAAGCCATGTCTTCACAGCGTATTTGCAGTGAGATGGGTCTTAATTGCTTCTTTTTGAAGTATGGTTTGTCTCCATCATCCCACTGAAGATGAACTGGTGTCTCTTGTCTTAATATAGTCCTCCCCCTCCTCCCTCCCTTTCTTTTCCCCTCTTTCCTCCAAAAGTAAACTTCTTTAAGTTGATGTAACCCTGTTATAGCCTAGTCAACAACAGTGCTTCGTAGTCCGATCACAAATACATGTACTGGCATGGAAAAAGTAAAGGCCTTCTCTAGGATCCTATACATTAATAAAGAGAAGGGAAAGGAGAACCAGAAGCATTTCATGTTTGTTTTGTTTTCTTTCCGTGCCATCTCATGAATACATAGTGGCACTTGGCCAAAAGTCATGCAGTCAGACACTGAATGTGAGCGTTGAGGAAGGGATTGAGAAGAAAGAAGCTCAGTGTTCTGCAGTAGGAACGGTGCTTTGGGCATTTTACAAATTGTTTCCCTCCCTCTCTTTCCCTATCATGCCCTTCCTGCAGGATCCCTTGTCTTTTGCTATTGGCAGAAGGTCTGGAAGCTCGGAAAGCCCCAGCTTCCTCTGCGAGAGGTTTCCTCTGGCAGAGAGAACTGAGGGGGTCCTCTTTCCAGTCCCTTCATGCCGGGAAGGATGTACTGCCGGCATCATGAGGTGCTAAATTGATTCTGGACACCTCTGCAGCTGACAGAGGTGCTTTGGCACCGGTGCTGCAGGCAGCTCGAGTGCCAGACTGGTGGCGAGGCTGAGGGGCGGCGAGCTGTGCTGCATCTCTTGGGGGCTCACCAGGAGCCTTTCCCATGATGTCCGTGCAAGCGCTGGCCGATGTGGGCACTAGGATTACTCTTTTAATTGGGCGGTTTTGGTACCTTTCAGAAAAGAATTTTCATGGCAAGTCACGAGCCATTAATCTCTCCACTAAACATAACATTTCCTTACTCCTTGATTTACAGCATTACTCAAACACTGACATCGGTCATTTCACTGACTATCTCCCTTGACCTCTGGTGTCATGTACTTGCAGGGGGAAGGATCTGGTCCCACAAATATTTTCATACTCTGATCTCTGTGATTTATTAACCATCAAAATTCTGCCTTCAGAACTCAGAACGCCATTTCAAACAATTTCCTATGCAAAAGTGGAGTTATTGGGCAAAAGAGATCCCTTAGAACCGGGTACAAACTGGACACCAGGACTGCTGTTTCTGCTTTCTGTTCAGCTACTGTGGTGGCTGTGTGACCTTGAGGAATTAGGTTCACTGCAGTTTTGTGATTCTGTTTTTGCATGGGGGAAATAAGGACAGTGATAATTACTTTCATTTGTAAAACACTTTAAGATTTATAGAATATGAATGACTGTTATTGAGTGAAAAGTGTTGCAAAGCTGGCTTAGTTGCACACTATGCTAACACAGTCCCATATCAGCCTATTGACCTCAGCATGAACCACTCGTTAAACTTTATAGGACATTTTGGTGGGTGAATTGAGGCAGTTATTCTGCTGGAAATATCATACTGAAAGCACATTTAAATCCATCAGCTGCATTGACTTTTTTCTCTATTAAAACGAAACACAACTGCTTGCTCTATCCAGTTTTCTGAGTTTATTTATGAAAGTTTATGATGGGTATGTACTCAATGTTAACTCAGCTTGTATGTCCATGGTATCTGAGATATTATAGTTTATTCTAGTCATAGTGTAAACATACAATAGCTGTTGTACTGAGATAAAGAGAGAGCTATAAAACGTTGAGATGTCCAATGGAGTGGTATGAACCGACAAGTCGCATTGTCACTTTTGAATGGCAAATGTTCTTTTTATGGATACTGCATTAATTTAATTTTGCTTAAACTTTGGCTGTGTTATACATTGGTGCTTGAAAACCTGTCATATTTTTGCAACCTCAGAGTGTGTAAGTTTAGTAGTGAAGAAACAGATTTACAACATTTTGATTTTTACTAGAGGAAAAAATACTTTTGTAACAAGTGTCTTAAATGAACTACTCTTTAAAGATAGGTCTGGCTTCCTTTCAGAATTATTGTTTATATAATAATGCAAAAAAATCTACTGATGTCTTGTTTTTCTTACAGATTAAATTTGGACTGTTTGAAAAGTGGGGAGGTACTTCACCGTAGTGCCAAAGAAGATAGAGAAGAAGAGACCAGAATGAGAGCTTCACAAGTACCACATGCCTGCAGCCTGCTATCTTTAACGATGCTGTTCCTTCCAGTCACTGGAATGTCAAAACAAAATATCCCAAGACTTAAGCTTTCCTATAAAGGTAAACTTTTCAGTAGTTTTTCTGATTCTGCGACTTTTGTTTTGGTGTGATATTGCCAGCAGTTCATTTGTATTAGTAACTAGGAAAGCGAAACGCTGTCCTTACAGTTCCCAGAAACACATGATAGAAGCCTTAAAGATGAGTGAACTCTGTCTAGGAACAGTATTAAATTCTCTTTTTTTTGGGTGGAGGGATATATGTTTCTGAAATATAACTGGGTTTTTAAACTATGGTTTCAGTTTGCTCCAAGAGGAAATCAATATACTATACGTAAATTAAGGGGGAGTCATTGCCTAAACATAGGTTTCTAGCGCTACTTGAAACACCGTGAGGCTTGTTTGAGACATTTCCATGTGGCTGATGAGGATGACGTGGGACGTTGAGGACACCCACACCTTTCTAGAGCATCAAGGAAAGTCGAGAGACCCGCCCCAAGTGCGTCAGATGGCACTGACATTTTAGTTTTTTATTACTTTTTTTCTCTATCACGGAGTTGGTATGTGAAACTCTTGAAATGTTGTGTTCTTTCTTCTGACCTCTTTGGATCACAAAAGTGGACTTTTCTAGGAATTTCTTCACCTTGTGTGTACTGCTTGTTGAGAATGTTACAGGCTGAGCAGTTTAAACACAGATGCATTTACGTGTTAGTGGAGAAGTTTTGATAGAAGGCAGATTTCTTGTAGCTTTGAACGTACAGCACACTTCCACAGTTTTTACACAGTGCAGAGATACATGACTGATATTGCCTTCTTTAGCTAAAGCTCTCCAGATAGTTATTTTTCAGTTGTGTCAGCACCCTGCCCTCATGGGAGCGAATTCTGCTCTCAGTGTTTCAGTCTTCCTATGGACTGCAGGACTGCACTCAGGGTGGTGCGATGGGACGGGAGGCTGTAAAGCCTTCATCAGTGGTTATGATACGTTTATCATGAGTTTAACACACGCAGGAATTTATTGAGTAAGCACGACGACACACTATTTATTTACAATCTTCCCTTCTGCTAGATTTGCATGCCGCCGTGTATGCTGTTCCGCCGTGTATATATGTGTTTGAATGAGTTTGTGCGAGGAGGACAGAGGAAGAGAGATCAAGGGATCTTGACAACATTTTTATAAATTCAGGAAACAGTTGCGCTCACTTAAGCCAACGAATACAGAAACTGAAAGACCTGACATGAGTTATGAAAGCTAGCAATAAAACCCTCCTAACACAGAGCCAGACTTTTCACAGCTAGGTCTTTTGAGATAATTCCCAATAGCAGCATATACCATATGGTGATGGCATTTATTACGGATTTGACACTCATGATTAGTGAATTCTTCTCAACTTCAAAAGCAGATAGCCTTTGGCAAAATCCTGATGGATGCGTTTGGCAGGTAAGGAGGGGGAGAGAGAAAAATTATTGAGGTCAACACAGGGAAAATAGAAATCACTGAAATCTTAGTTTAAAATAGTGGCAGAGACCTGCTGGGAGTGGTTGGGAAAATGCCTGAGCTCGTTTAAAAGGACAATGAATGGATGATTGATATCTAGGCCCTGACCCAAACTTTTATTAGCAACTTTATAAACCTTTCAGTTTGGCTTCAGGGATACAGTTTCCTATCCAAACCTATCCACCTATATCCCTGTAGGGGGAAAAAATCAACAACAGATACAAAATGGCACATAAATCTTAATTTGGAGAGCTGTGATGGAATTGAAAAGCCAAAGGAAAAGAGAATTATCAGACTTTATTGTACTTTCTCTTGCCTTTTTTTTTTTTTTGGGGGGGGTGGGGGTGGGGGTGGAGTTGCGCAGTATTTTTCTTTTTTCACAGGGAACAAGAAAAAAGCTACTGCTTGGTTTTCACACTTTTATATTGTAAATGACGCAGGTAGTCCTTGGCATAATGAAGTCATATTTTTGTTGTTGATAACAACAGCATGACAGATGTCCTGACTATTTGATACATTTGTCAGAATTAAGGTTACTTTCTCTTCCTAACCCCAAGTATTCCAGCCAAAATAATTCCAAGGTTTCTGAGAAAAAGATGTAGGAGAAATGAACTGTCTTGCCAGTTCTCATAAAATTGTTACAGTCGTGTCATTGACAACTCCTGGCATCTCCATTCTTTGGAATTAAGAATTGAAATATCATGAGGAGGATAATACGGGGCCCTTTTCCTTCTTTATGGAAAACTGGCCAAAATTGGCCACATCAGGCAGCTCGGAAAACCTGGTCACACATGTGTGTTCGTTTGGCTGCTAAAGGTGCTGTCTTTGAAGGGAAGGTTTCATCCCCTTCCAAGTGCGATGTGTTTATGGGATGGCATAGCTCCATCTTCCCAGAACAGCTGAGCATTTGCTGGGGCAGGAGAGCTGGAAGCAAGCAGGACTTTCCCCTGCCGTTACTTCATTGCCCAGCTGCAACACCACCACCAAGCACAACTCAGCTGAGGCCTCCGAAACTGCTTCTTCCCATGCCCTGACAGTAAGGAGAAGAAAGGGAACGCCAAGAGGTGAATGCTGAGCATGAAGAAGCATAGGGGACAAGAAGAGAGAAAGAAGAGGGAATGGTATTAAAGGAACACAGGAAGGAGAAAACAGAGAGAGGAGAAAGAAATCAGTGGTGGATAGAGGAAGAGGGAGAAGGAGCAGGGTGGGGAAGCTAGAAGACCTGTCTATAACCACAACAGTGCTTCAATAAACCATAGTGCATCACAGGTCCTCTGTGTTTGGACAACAATTAAAATTTTAGAGCTTGTCTGCATGGCGTGTACAGGTTTTCATCTTCTGTGAGATAGCTTAAGGGGCAGAAATCTGTGCCGGAAATGTTAAGGTACAGCTATTCCAGTGACTGATGTGCATATCAACATGATGTCATACAATGGATTTCCTTTACTTTGCCCCTGTTCTAAAAATGTGTTCAAAAAAATTGTACACACGTAAAACCACAATCACACACAAGTAAATTGAAATATTGTGTAATATAAAGTCATGTATACTCCACCTGTATTGATATAATACACTATGGCCTTTAATTACATACCTCATCCTATATTCCCACATTTTCCCCGATTCATTAATTGAACAATTCTTCAACACTTTATCTTGTTCACTTAGACTTTAGCTTTTAGATATTGGTGCATGTCATTCATATCCCAGAAATTGTCACTGCGCTCATGATGCTTCTAGGGTGCTGTCACTACATAGACCTGAATTAATCTATATCTCTAGGATACTTCTGCAAGATTATGAGATGTTTTTATTATTATTTTTTTTAGGTTTAATATTAGGAAAAGGTAAACAAGTTATCTTCTAGTAGAAGATTACCATCTTTAGAAAACTAGGGCCAGAATTTTGAGTAATACTCTGTATGTGAATAGTCTTTGTACATCACTACATTCAGTCTTGGAGCAACAGTATATATTTATTATTCATTTTCGTGTAGCTGGAGATATCCAGTGACCGTCATCCAAACTGCAGAACTGCTCAAGCACAGGAGTGACATTCAGCTTCCCCAAGTGGCACATCCTCGTTGTCTGCTACCTCATTTAACATCCTCATTCCAACCTCTGCAGCAAGTGCAGAAGGTTTTTGTCTACCAGTCTCGTCCCATAATGTCACTTACGGGACAGCAGCAGTTCTGCTACTGAAGGACAGAAGGAATGAATTACTGCGTCATAATTCATACACACGAGTGTGCATAATTTGTACAGGGTAGAGAGTCTTATTTCTGTCTGTCTTTTGGGTAGTAGTCTTTGACAATTTATTGACAGGTACTTTTATACAGTTTTTTTTGACAGGCACTTTTATACAGTTTTTTATATATATATAATATAGTTTTTGTGTGTGCATTTCTAGGTTTTTCATTATAGGGAGATGCAGAGAATAACCAGACCAGAAGGTTGATCGCCTTCTAGGAAAAAAACCCCCAAAATAATTTTCAAACTTTTTCAATTTGTGGCTATGCTAAAATTTTCCAGTAGAAATGCAGACTCCTAATTGCAAATAGAAAACTATTGATTTCCTTTACTTTGTTACTTTCCATGGACATCTTGGTAGTCTGTGCACTCGAAGAATACGTTTATATTACAAAAGTGTGCACCCTCCTTTCTTGGCTGGGGGGGTATGCCCCAGCCCAGATCTGGATGTTGTCACCAGTGACATATCCACGCTGACATCCACAAACGTGTATCATTCCCATGCAGGGATGCAGCCATGCCCCAAAAGTATCATTCTGGCTGTGACCAGTGCTGATTCAGTCAGAGGACCAGGTTCCTGCATTATGATACAGCACACAGGAAAAGGCAAGACTGAAGGCAACCTTTGGCTTTTAGAACAGGATTTACTTAACACTGTTAAAAACAACTATGGCAATCACCTAAATCTAATAAACAAGAACATTATTCTCAGCTGATTTTTTGCTTCTTCATATTGAATGAATTAAGATGCAGTCCCACTCCCACTAAAGTCATGGCAAGAGTTTTGCCACTGAAGTAAATTGAAGTAGGATCATATTTCCACTCCTGCCTTTTTTCATCTTAAATAAGTAAACTAAAGACATGCAATTCTGTCTCCTCTGTTGAAGGGTGAAAATGCTAAATCATCAGCTCCGCATGGAAATTAGCCACGTTTATGGATTGTTTAGCTTCATGCAGTGTTTTGCGTACATGATCTTCTTCCCCCTAAGTGATCCATTCCTACAACACGGTGAAAAAGCAAACAGAGGATAACACTTCAGTGTCAGGAATTCTTTTGAAAACTTGACTGGATTAGTACATTTCCTTAGTGTCCTAAAATTGGTCCTTTGAACGTGTTACTTTGCAATCTCAAGCGTCCTGCTTTCTAAATAATTTTTGCTTTAAACCTGTTTCATAAGCATCCTGCTTTCTAAATAATTTTTGCTTTAAACGTGTTTCATTTTGTGAGTGAAGAGATGCTTAACTGCTGCATCAGAGCGGTTAGTTTTTTTCGTTTCAGTAAAGCTGTCTTATTTCCATGTCATGCATTGTTTAATTAGGCATGTAAAATATAGTTACAATTGTATAGCTCCATGAGCCTCATTTAAACTGTCTGTGACACTGTGGTCATCCCAGTACCACAAGGGGGGTGTTGCACAACTGTGAATGGTTGGAACGTGGTAAACTGGTGACGGACAAGAAAGCCTAGAAATGAGCTTGCAGTTCGGCAGCTGTGCTTGCTCTGCAGGAAGAGGAAGAAAGATCAGTAAAAGCATGCTTTTGTGGTAATATCAGCAGCTGTAATTCTGAATGTCCATGAAGATCAAGGAAAATGTGCTGAGTGAGGGAGCGCGGCTTTTCTTGAATACCTTGTCAGTTGTTTGATGCGGGGTTTTTTTCTGATCTGTGATTTCTCAGAAAAATCCCTCTCGGGTCCCTCTGTAGAGTAACACAAAATGTTGATGTGAGAGTTAAGGTCCTAGTTTCAGGTGATTGTCTAGTTATGAAATAGATTTTACCTGTTTTGTCTCAAAAGTGCTTTCTGCAGGCAGTGGACATTGAGACTTAAAATGTACCCTGGGTTGAAGATGGATGGGCATTGCTGTCCGTGTGAGGGAAGACTCTTGTATATGCTGTAGACTAAGTATAAACTTGAAGGCATTTGTTACATTTTAGTAACCAGAAAACCAGCAACTTTCTTCCAAACATTATTTTCCTTTTTTAAACTAGTGAACTTGGAGGTCAGATCCAACTATATGTTGCATTTTCTGTCATATAATTACCATATATATAATGTCCTGGAGAGCAGCCTCCAGTCAGTGACATCAACAGTTTACATAGCAGCTGAACTAAGAATAACCCTAGAGAACTGACCTGTATCAACCTCTTAACAGTGTAAACAGCCTGTAGCTCACAACAGTTTTCTTTTTTTTTGAGATCACAAAAGGGCCTGAATTGGACATAGAAAGAATTGTGTTCACAAAACACCAAACTATTCTGCTGAATGTTCACTTGATTAAATCTCAGAAGATGAGAGGGGGAAAAAAAAAAAAAAAGTAAGACTTTGGGAAGAATGATTGGTCCCTTATGCAAAGGAGGATGAGACAACACGGAAAACTGCCTCCCTGGGAGAAGAATGTGGGGAAGATACATGATCAGTGGCATCAGCTTCGAAGAGGGTACTTTCAAAAATGTTTGTCAAATTGCGCTTTTACTAAAGATATTTGCAAAGCAAAGCCAATTCAAAGTAGTTTCAAAGATCCCAACCTCATTCTCTGTCTGTGCACTAATTTGAGGGCACGATCCTCTTGACGTCAGCGTGTGCCTAGCAGTGGACATCTGTGGTTGCGGCGCAGGTCCTTGAGTCACATCCTATTTCCTTTTCCTCCCTCCCCATTTCTGCTGTTCCATTTATAGATGAGTTCCTCAAAGAAGGGCCGAGGGGTGCAGGGGAGGTCTGTTCTGTAGTCAAAGTCCTTTGGAGATAAATACACAAAGAGATAGCAGAAAGAGACAGAGACAAAATTTTCTTTATCACGCCACAGGACTATGAGAGAAATCAGAGGGGTTGGCTAGCTGTGGTTAACAGAGGCATTTAGACAAGGGCAGGGAGTGACAAAGGTACCTTTTTTCCCCATTAATTTGAGAAAACAGGCGCTCTTCTTTGTGATCCAAACCCTGCCTGTCCCAGAGAAGTACGCTGTGCTGTACCTTAGAGTTTGACAGCTGAAGTTACTGAAGACACTGAACATTATATGTTCGATTTATCTGGCAGCTTTGGCATGACTTTAAAACTCTGCATCATCCACGCACCCTGGATTTCTTTGAAAAATATTTCTCACTATGTATGTATCACAACAGCACCCTATATGACACCCACTGGTGCCCCCCAATGGATAAATAAATAAATATAAATAATAAAAAATATCACCCCCCAATTTTAAATAATACCTTATGCCTATATACTAATAACTGACAGGAGGTAGTATAATGGTGCACATAGGATGGTAATATGGTGTGTGCAGATGCACATCTCTGATATCCCTTGCCCTGTAATTTTTAGTTAGTACCGTCCTCTTGCCTAAGTCTACAAGGCAGATACTGCGTCCACCTGCACACCTGCACGTGGGACTGAATCTGATGGAGGTTGCTGAGCACAACTCCGACACGACTAATGTCTAAGGGAATCAATGCAAACATTCCATGACCTTTTGTTTCAATGGCTTCATAAGAACTTCTGTCAATATCAGAAAGTATAACTGGTAATGATATTTCACTTTACCATAGGAGAATATTATGTTAGTCCAAGCTACTATAATGTCAGTTGGGTTTATTTTCATTACTGGAAGAGATCCTTTGCTATTGCCAGTGCAAAACTATTTTGAAAACCTATGTTCACATCAGCTAATTGAGTTACTTTGCTACGCTTGCTTGATTTTTAATCAAGTGAAATATATCTGGAAAATTGGAAAAAGAATAAAAGGAGAAAAATCTTTGAAGTTTTGTGAAAACAATCATTATCTGCATTTAACTCACAGCTTCTTAAAAATTCTCCATCCTGTGCAGCTACCTCAGATGATGACTGACTGAACCGGTGCTTCTCTATAGCAGTTGCATCTCCATACTGCACTTCTGTAGCAATTTAGAGCAGGGCTACTAATTTTGCCATGTGAACTCAACCACCAGTCACGATCGTAGAGACATCTAAAATACTAATGCCCCCGCTGTCATTATAAAGGTTCTCATTCCTCATTCAGAGCATGGGGAAGAAAGATTATCTGGCCCATGCCAGAGAGGGAACCCCCCTGCGGGGACAGGAACAAGCAGTTACGCGTGGGGAGAGCAAGCAGGAACCTCCTAAAACAGGTTTGCTGCCAGCAGCGGAAATATCTGTTCCACTGGCAGGTAAACCTGCTTGTAGAGGTCCCGGCCCTTCGCCTCCTTTCCTGTGCAGGCACCCCTCCTGCCGCAGCCCCTCCAGCCCTGCCAAATACTGCCTTTGCGCCCTGGGCAGCAAGTCAGGCTGGGGAGCTGGTTGTTGTTTCCCAGACCAGGTTTCACCTCCTTTACTGTACCTGCTCTGCCTCCCCATCCATCTGGACCTGTCTCGGTTGAGTCAAGAAACCAGAGAGCTTTTCAAGGACAGTTACGAGGGGATTTCCTTGCCCTCGGAAGGACTGTGGGAAGGTCCGTTGAAGGACCATCAGCACTTAAGAGATTTTACAGGCTCTCAGACAGTGGTTTCACGGCTGCTGAGCCAACATAATGTGCTGCTTCTGGAAGGAGGACATCTCCCTGCCTGCTCCCTTCCCCCCAAACACACATATGCACTTCTTTCCTCCATCAGCTGCTCCCAGATGCATGGACCTGCCCTTTCTCTTGCACCAGCTCCAGCTCTCGTCAGCCCCTTTGGCAAGGACATATGCTATTAGTAGTTAGGACTTTATCTCTGTATTTTATTTAGTTTTACAGCCTGACCATACAGCTTGCCTGGGCTCTGGTCCAGTGCTTGGAGTTGGAGAGAAGAATGGCCCCTATGGCTTCTTGCTATACACTCAGGGCTAGATCCTCAGCTGATAAAACTATTGCAGGTCCCAGTGGCTAAACCGAGGGTCTGGCTCTGGGACTTGGTGCAAGTGTAAGTGGGGTGTGTGTCTGTGTGTCTGTAGAGCATGCAGAGGGAGGGGAAGGGTGGGATGTACAGCTAGTGAATGCTTCCATAAAAATCTGTGTTGCTGACAGGCACTGGTTATAACTGGCGTGTAGTACACGATTACACTAGTATGGAAATCACAGATAGTTTTCAATAATAACAGTGATAGGCAAACAAAGCCGGATTTCTTTTAAGCTGTTATTTTAAGTCTTGAAGACAGAGGTACTAATGAAGCAACTAAGCAAGTAAATCTTTGTTTGGCATTAGCTGCCCTTTGCACGGTCAACTCACCTTCTTCAGGAATATTTCATGCTGCTCTGTATTTCTCCTAAGCCTGTTAGTATCGATATTAATGTGTTTTTCAGGCCCATGCCATCTGACACTGTTATTACAACAGAATTCTTCGTGCCGCTGCAGTTCAAGGTCTCTCATCTTCTAGCACGAAAGCCTTGTCTACTTTGTTATGGACAGGACACTCATGAGGAAGCTGGCAAATACATTTGAATCTGGTGAGGAAAATGTTAAAGCACAAGTATTATTAAGGTATCTGACCATTTTAAAAGCAGTACCTTTCATACAGAACATCTGTGGGTTCAATGGAGCCTGATGTCACACGTACAGTCTGAGAAAGCAGGTCTGAATACAGTGAGTCAGGCTGCCAGAGAGATCTGCCAGCGGCCAGCGGTAGCGTCAGACCCGCTACTGAGCCCAAATCCAGGTTTCTGTAGTCAATTCTACCTTGGATTTACTTGAGAAAACTCCGTGCAGGTTTAAATCCTGGACACTGAAATCCACAGCAAAATTCTCATTTGCTCCAAGTGTGAAACAAAGTCCACTTATCTGACTTCCTAAGGCTGGAATGTCATCGGCAAAGCAAAAGCTGAGTAAGGATTTAAAAATATGTCATGTTCTGTACAGCTGGTACCAGATAGTATGGGCAGAAGAAGCAGCACAGCCTGCTGTTGTTTTATCAGGCCACAGATACGTGGGCTGTGAGGTGCAGCAAAGGGCTCCTCTGGCTGTCCTCAGGGTGCTGGGTGCATCCCCAGAGAATATCGCGTCCTCAGAAGTTTCTCAGAGGATGCATTGAGCTGAAAATTGCAGGTACAGATGCTTGAAAATACTCCAGCCGTTTTTGCATCATTCTGAAGAAAGTAAAGTCCAAAATGAAGGCTTTGTACTATTTTGAAGGCAAGTGCAAGATAATGACAGTAATTTATTCAGAAAGGAGGGATAGCACTGCATGTAATTTTATGAACCATACTTCGACAAAGGAAGAGCTGTGTGCCTTACAGTGCCAAATATGATCACCGTGTTACATTTTTAACACCTGAGCGTACTTGCAGAGTGCAACACACATCTTCATCCAAGCAGGAAAGGATGAGCCTGGCCCTGCGGAGCAGCGTGTGTTCAGTCGTGCAAGTTACTGCAAGCCCCCGATCCCTGAGATGGGTTTGATGCTACGCGTCTCCAGGCACAGCCGATCGCCAGTGCATTTTGTTTGGGTTGCCTGTTCCTCAGTGTGGACTGATGTCCACACTTCATTCCCCGTGGCTATGTCTGTCATAAGATTCGTGCCTTTCTGATGGCAGGTCGTATGGTTACGCATCTCGAGGTAGCTGGAAGGTTTATGAGATGAGATGGTAGGCTGGTTGGAGCAGTAAAACTGATTGACAATCAGTGAGTTTAACTCAGCTTTTTCAAGTGAGCCAGTCAAAGAGGATTTTGCCAGTATTTCCACCTGAAGCCTGTCATCACTCTGTTGCTTTCCCTGTAATTCGTTGGCTGATAGATTGGGAGAGACCAAAGGTTGGGAAATATTTAAGCAAGGCATGAGTGAAATTGCTTTCTTTTGAGTTGCTTCAAGACATTCAAAAATTAAAATTCTAACTCAGGAGAGTGGGAATAGCAGAATTCATGTAAAGTTGTTTTTTCCTAGGATGAGGGTAAATTCATAGGCTATTTGCCATTATGGCTCTGCCAGTGTGGATTTTCAGAATAGCTTTAGGAATAGGTGAGTTTATAAGCCATCTTCCTCAGAATAGGGCGGAGGTTTTGTCTCAGGTGTTTGATGCTCAGGTTGTTGGAAGATAATTTTAAAAGACAGGGCTAGAGGGTGGTCTCTGGTTAAGTTGAGAGTTCCTTGTCTATGTGGTTGGGAAGAAAACTGGCGTCTGATTTCAATAATGGACTAAAGTTTTGCTTCGCTAGATATAAGCAAGGAGTTTTATGTTCTTAAAGAGCAATATGCTCTTGCTATTGGGAGAATATATGCTTTGAAGGGAATTTAAATTAAGGCTGAAGTGTAAGAAAGCATATTTCAGTAAAATGACTCAGATTATTTACCCATTACACAGGCTGAGGATCTGTGAGAGGTGAAGGGATGAAAGGTAAGTAAGCTTGGCCCTGACAACAGAAAATGATGAAATAGAGGTGATGGGTCCCTTGTGTGCATGTTCTGCCTCTCATTTAAAGAGGACATTTGGTACTATTTAAGTCTATCGGTGTGCCAGGCAGGCATGCCGGACAAGTATGTGTGTTGAGATGCCAACAATTGTCTACATGTTACCAAAGATCATACTCTTGCCAATCATTTATACTGAGTTACATTTGTACTGCATATTCTTTAAATGTCCACAGTATCACTTTAAAAAAAAAAAGGTGATTTAATTTTGCTTTGGAAACAACAGTGAGTTTGCTTACTTTGGCAGTTTTGCAAGAAAGATAAACTACTTAGGAAAAGGGAACCTGTGCAGTCTTAGGTCTTCTTCATATAAACAAATGTTTCACTCAGATACATTTTGAGTTGTGCTGTCTAAAGTTAATTATTTGGTTTGGCTCTCTGAAGTTTGTGAATTGGGGTTTTGCATTTTTTCACTGATAACATGAAGTCACAAAGCAGCTTTTAATCATCTCTGCAATAATAACACTTTAAGTTATTTGTGCAGCTGTTTCACCAGTCAAATGTATTTGCAGTTAAAACACAACTAAAACACGCTTTCATAAACATAAGTGAGCAATGTTTAGTTCATGCTTTAACTGGGTGTGTTTTGGGTGATAAGCACCTACCTGTTTTGTTTTAGAGTACTACCCTTTTTGCTGATTTAAAAAACACTGAATCAGACAACGATAGGACTGTAGGTTGATTATAACCCCCAGCTCTGAAACAGACGAGCTGAATCTGCAGTAGTCTCGGTTCTCATCTTGCAGAAGCACTTATTTCAAGTGAGCTTTACTGATATGAAAGAGAATCAGGTCCCACAGCTTTTTTTCCTTTTTTCCTCATGATGGGTGAAGCAGTCATTGTGAAGGTTACATGAAGATAAAATAATCTGTACTCCCCTGATGAGAGGTGGGTTGTTTTTTTTTTAAAAAAAAAAAGTTTCACAGTACTGCAGATAGAGCTGTTGCTCAGTTACCACTGTCTGCAATGATGGTTTGAGAAGCATAGTGCAATGCATAATGGAGCTACTTTATTAACTTCTGATTTTCTGGGTTGTAAATGCTGACAGATTTGACATCTTTCAGTAAGTATTTGCACACAGATGTGGGAAGTGGTAAGTTGGCTGATGGCTGAGCAGGCCCATAAAAGTCCCTGGAGCTCAAAGTGAAAACACCCTGAAAAAAGTGCCTGAAATCCTGCAGCAGACTGTTCCTGAAATTTGGATCAATCTTTGAAAAAATAAAAGAAGTTGTCACCTTCCTGGGCTGTAATACCCTTCTGAGAACAATTCAATCCTAAAAAAGGAACAGAAGTGCCTAACCCCAAAATATGTGGTAGAGTACAAGTTGGTTTGGGAAACTACTCAGAAAGAGAACCAAGATTTTGACACAATATTGTGACAACAAGAAATCATGTTTCTCTGTTCCCAGTAATCCATATCCTTTTGGAAGGGCCCTGCTGTGCCATGAATCTGAGGTTTTCCTCCGGGCCAAATAAAATTCATTGTATAGCAATGAGAGCCACATGGCATGCACAACAAATCATCGTTGTCCATGGTGAGATGCAGCTAAATGAAATGTAACTTGCTTCTTACAGTATGTAGTAGAGATTGGTGGTAGACTGGAACTATTCTCTTTGCCTTCATACAAATACATCTGGGGTCAATCTTGAATCTTTTAAACTCTGAATACTCTAGGCATTAAGTAAATTGCTGTATTCATGCTATAGTGACATTTCCTTATCTTAAAATTGTAGTTGAGGATTCACACAATACTTGTGTAAATTGTCACGGGCATTTTTCAGCATGTGTAAGGACTTGCTCCTATTTAGAAGAAAACAGTGTGACATCTGTTTTTTACTGTATATGAAAATTACAGCATTATACAACCTTTAAATTCAGAGTCCTTCAAAGGTGTCATTAGAGGTAGCTGTTTTGAAATAGGTTTGAGGAGTTCCCTTTCTGCCAATTTAGGCATGGTCTGTCATCGTGTTTGTAATGTTTGTTACAAATGTTTGTAACTGGCCACAAAGGCGGTTCTGAGTCTTGAACAAGTGGTTCCAGATTGCAGCAAGCTTATACCATGCCGGAGTTGAGGAATGGCAGCATGATCAGCACACATGTGACTTCAGGCTAAGAAGTCTAAATATGCTGTGTAAATGTAAATACGTATTATTAGAACAGAATGACATCTTTTCGTTCAAAGCTTTTATGCCATGGCTCTGCTGCTGGAGATTATTTAAGCAAGCAATGATCACACTGTTGTGAGCCAAGTGCACTGAGATACTTTTATAAATGTATAAAACCCAGTCACTATTCCAGCACCTATCACTCAGCAGTAAAATATTAACCCAGAAAGGGAGTTCCTGAATATTCATTTAATTTCCAGACTGGAAAAAAGTATTTCATTTTGAGTAAAACAGCATATACTTACTATAAATGGAGTGCTGCGCATGTACTCGTGAAAGACCATCCCTGCAATTAACTTGGTGTCTGTCCGTTATGAGAACGCTGTTTCTATATTAACGTGGCTACAGAGATGCAGTGATTCAAATCAATGGCTTTGCCTAAGCTCTAAGCTTGAGAACCACTGGGCAAATGTGCTTTTCATAGTAAATTTTTGCAGTGTAATAGCCTTTGTGATATTAAATATATCTTGCTGTGAAAGGCAATTTCAACCCATAAGATTGGATTGTTTTGCTTTTATGGAGTGAGAACAATGATTAATTTGGCTGTAATTTAATCAGTTCTCTGTTAATGTTTACTTGACAAATTTTATTAGGTCATGTTTCAGTTTTAATCGTATCAGCGGCCATGTTCAGAGTCTTATTTCCAAGCTCTTTTCAATAGTTAGTAAATAACTGACCAAACATGATTCTTCACCACTTTACAGCTTGTGTTGTCATCTGTGTCAGTAAGAAATCAGTGTGCAATGCTGTCATTTCCATCTGGAACATTTTACAGATGTTTTCCTTATGATGCAGTGAAGCAAATGACTGTACAAGGCACTAGGCAGGGCTCATTCCCACTTGGGCGTCTCAGCCCTGAGACAGCTTTTCCCCTCCCCGTTGTAGCTGTCCTAGGTGGTTCTTTACTGAGATATAGCAGAGGTGTTAAGCAAAAGATGACATGTCCCTTTGGGATGGTCACTACAGAGAGCATTCCTTCCAAAGAAGAATGAAATGGGAAGTGGAGACCAGTTTCAGTCATCTCCTTTCAGGTATGTGGAGAATTGGGTCTATGTATTTTGGCAAGTGACATCCTTGCAAAGGCCCATGGGCTGCATGACTCTAAGCAATGAAAGTGCTTTAGAGCATTTGCAGGACCGTATCGTTTATCCTCACTCAGATCAAATTCCGATGGCTGCAGATGAGGAGGAATTTCCCCTCATATTCTGCATCTTAGTTACTCATGTCCCACCGTGCTGTGATAGGACTGGGAGCTTGTCATCAGGAGAGATTTAAAAGGCAAGGAGGGTGATACGGATTGCTGAAATACAGTAGCTTGAGAAATCCATTAATCTCTCCTGTTAATGCCTGTGCATGATTAATTACTAGATATTGTGATCTTGTATTCCTCTTCCTCCCTTCATCTTCTGCATGTATTGGGATATAGAACTGTTAAATAGAGATTTAATCTAGACTGCAGAAATTATAGAGCATTTTTTATTATATACAATGGATCAAATAATCTAGTAATGCAGCCAGCTCTTATGTCATGGGTGGAGAAGAGAAAGATGATTACTCAGAAATGATGTACTCCAGCAATGCTCGGCTGATAAACGGTGTTACAGAGATCAGCCCAGAAGAATTTGAGTAGCCCAGGGGAGCTAAAACCTCCTGCTGTGATCAGCATCAGAGAACTCTTTCCCAATAAGCAGCTCCATCATATCCAGTACCAAGAATTTCCAGTCAGAAAAAACAGGGGAGGAGGTCTGTGCAGGGTATGATGTGTAATGACGACACGTGGACATCGCACACAGAAATAACAGAGTTCCGCTAGAAATGACTGTCCTGTAACAGGGAACCCAGTAACAACATGTATCAGGAGTACATCTCTATTTTTTGTTGGATGAAAACACACTAGTGGAGTGAACTAAGCTTCAGAAATGCTGTGTTCAGAAGGCTTTTCTTTTTCCTTTTTAAAATTTTTAAAAATGGCTTGGCTATTCCTCAGCCAGGCTATTCATCAGCCAGCTCTGGTGTAAGTAGTCAGGATCAGGCTTAGGTTTTTGTTAACCAGAAGTTGTTCCTAAGTGATCTTGCTGTCAATTCGTAACCAGGTCTTTTAAAGTGTCACTAAATTAGGGAAAAAAACCCAACAACCCAACCCATTTGTGACGTCTTTGTCTTCACAAAAGATATGTGAGAAAGGACAGTACTCGTGTAAAGCAGTGTAGTGCTTAATGTTGGATTTATTTTTTCAATGCGAAGCAAGATTTTTTTTCAAAGTACTGCCAAATAAATCTTACCTAGGGGAATAGTAGCTGCAATACAAGACAATTTGTTTTCAGACTGTACCATAACAACATTCAGCAGTGAGCCAGACAAAACCACATGAGCTTAAGTAGAAGTGTCTGAGCCAAAAAATAATTGTCATAATTATATACCAGGTAGATTAATAATGATAAAATATTCTTTTTCCCACAGTGCTGTTTATTAGTCAACAACAGGGCTTAATCTTTGTTTTGCCTGTTATGTGTTTTATGAGACACCTTGGAGAAAAAAGTTGGTTTGGTTTTTTTTCTTTCTCTTTATTTTGCTCAGGAGTTACTCTGCAAAACACCGGCCCTGAATTTCATCATGATCAGGCAGTGTAAGTAACTTGTGCTCTAAGTCTGGCTTCTCTAGCAGGGAGGCTACGTTGTCCATCCAGTGCCAGGAATGTGGAAATACCCTCAATTTTACATCCAATTAAATACAGGATTTGCCTTTCTGTCTGAAGATTTCTGAATAGTTTAGCTTGGAGAGTTTGCTTGTGGAAGAATTGATTCACATATTTACTTTCGTTCTCCCCAAATTAATGACTACCCAACAAGACTAAACTCCCTGTGTGTTCTCTTCTATATGTTGTGTCCTCATCCAGAATTACGTCCACGGAGTATTCATTAAGCAAAAGGTTAAAGGCTTTCTACTTTACAGTCTTTTAGCTTTTTTTTTACAAGAGAAGCATAGATTCTTTCATTAGTTTCATAGAGCAACATGTTTTTCTTAATTACCTTTTGAAAGAGATTGGAAGCCACTATTAAAACACAGTGAAACTTAAGTGTCAAATTTGTGCTTTTTATAGGGAAAACGTCCTCTGCAGAGTGGGCAAGGATGCAGGAACAGCCACCCGTTGCCACCTCTGTAAGGAAAATAAAGACCTCAAGGTTTTAGAGGTGCTGCTACTGGATGCTCCCCTTCACATGCCTCTATATTGCCTTCATTGAATCCTATGCTCTAGTGATGTACTTCTGCTCGATGGCTGTTGATTCAGATCTCAATTCTCAATTGAACTGATAGTAATTGAAAAATTAGTTGTAGCAATTATCTATACTGCCACCAGAACTTAATATTAGACAATGGACAAACTGAACCTTGTAATAAACTTTCGATACACCTTATGGTTGTTACCTCCTTCCAGTTCTTCACAACTATATATATGGCTTAACATCCGAGTGGAAATCAGTTATGAATGGTGTCCCTCAGAGGTCTGTACTGGGATCAATGCTAATTAATATCTTCATCAATGACATAGTGGGATCGAGTGCTCTGTCACCAAGTTTGTGGATGACACCAAGCTGAGTGGTGCGGTTGATACTATCAACTGCATCTTGAGGGAAGGGATGCTATACTCATTTAGTTGGACTAAATGATCTTTGAAGGTCCATTGACAGCCTGGAAGAGGAGGCCCATGTGAACCTCATGAAGTTCAACGAGGCCAAGTGCAAGATCCTGCGCCTGGGTCGCAGCAGTCCTCAATATCAACAGCAGGCTGGGTGATGAACAGATTGAGAGCTGCACTGCAGAGAAGGACTTGGGGATACTGCTGGATGAAAAGTTGGATATGAGCTGGCAATGTGTGCTTGCAACCCAGAAAGCCAACCGTGTCCTGGGCTGTACCAAAAGAAGCGTGGCCAGGAGATTCTCCCCTTCTGCTCTGCTCTCCAGCTCTGGGCTCCCCAGTACAAGATAGACATGCTCCTGTTGGAGCGGGTCCAGAGGAGGCCATGAAAATGGTCAGAGGGCTGGAGCCCCTCTCCTGTGAGGACATGCTGGGAGAGTTGGGGTGGGTCAGCCTGGAGCAGAGCAGGCTCCAGGGAGACCTTATTGCAGCCTTTCAGTACTTAAAGGGATCTTATAGGAAAGAAGGAGAAAGACTATTTACCAGAGTCTGTAGCGACAGGACAAATAGGTTTAAACTGGAAGAGGTTAGATTGAAATTGGATGTAAAGAATAATTTTTTTTATGATGAGGGCAGTGAGGCGCTGGCAGAGGCTGCCCAGAGCAGCTGTGGGTGCCCCATCCCTGGGGGTGCCCAAGGCCAGGCTGGACGGGGCTGGGGGCAACCTGGGCTGGTGGAAGGTGTCCCTGCCCATGGCAGGGGGTTGGACTGGGTTGTCTTCAAACATCCCTTCCAACTCAAAACATTTTATGGATCTACAATGCCTGCCGCATCTAATCACTGTTTCCTACTCCTAAATATTCTTTGCTGACATTGACCTTCTTTGCTGCTTTATATGTAGAGCACCAAGTATGGTGAGATATTAATCCTTGATCATGTGTATTTAATAGTACCATGATACAAATATACATTTGTTTTCTTACAACAAAGGAAAGGTATAGCATGTATTTTGCAATGATCTGTCTTTTTTTGTTTCTAATTTTTGCGGAATTTCTGACTCCTTTATGTCATAGTGTTAATTTACTATGAAAATTTCATACAGAAGAGAAGGTATTGTGAAAAGAAATATTACCCAATTTGGAATTATAAAAAACTCAAAGAAACTCAAGGTTAACAGCAACTGTATTATGACCGTGGAAAGACATGCTCTAAGACTGCAGTTATCTCACCAGTATACTCCATGCTGGTTGCATATATTTATAAAAGGCACCAATGAGTCATATGTAAACATTTTGATTATAAAGATTTTCTTCATTTTCCCACAGATTTGCTGCTTTCAAACAGCTGCATCCCATTCCTGGGCTCAACAGAGGGGCTTGATTTTCGAACCCTGCTGCTAGATGAGGAGAGGGGCCGGCTGCTAATCGGGGCTAAAGACCACATCTTCCTGCTCAACTTGGTTGATTTAAACAAAAACGTAAAAAAGGTCAGTTTGTTTTACACAGAGTTCATCTCATAAGTTCAATTTTGTTCCTTTTTCTACCCCCCCACCCCCCTTCACTGGGTAACTGGCAGATTCATTGGGCAGTGCTGTGTACCAGGATTTGATAATCTCACCTCCCATAGTTATGCAGATTATCTTTAATCAATTAAATTTCTCGTGCTATGTGATGTCCTGTGAGACTGATGTCCTACAAGAGGTCAGCTACCTGGAGGAGCCCTGCAGTGCATGAAAGTAGCATCAAAATATCAGCAAATAGGCAAAAATGCAGCTCAGAATGTTTGCTTCTTAATTTCTCTGGTCCTGGTCACTGTCCTCAAATAAAAGCAATTGAAAGAAGGGAACTGAAGACAGGTCTTTCTTTGCTTCCTGGCATCACTGGGGTTACTTTACTGTGATATTAAACAGAGCAGATGGTTTAAATTACAGTAAAAGTTGTTAGTGGCGATTTCAATATTAACTTTTGTATTAATATCTAGAGTAACTAATGATAGGGGAAGCTTCCACTGGAATCTACCGTACCCCCTTGCCCATGCCCTATTGACAATGTGTTAGCTCCAGATAGTAGGATGGCAATTTTGGCTTCCGTGTTTATAGCAGAAGTGATGAACTGGAGCTTTTGTAAGCACAACTGACTGTTACATGTAAAAAACAGATGCTTGCACAGGAACACACGTGAAAACTGCTTGCCTGCTTGTTCCAGATATGCTACTTACTGAAGAAAATTTAAATTCTCAGCTGTGTTTGATATTTTCTTTAAGCACCAGAAGGGGGTTTTAAATTACTGTGTTCTGCTGTCAGCTCCGAAGAGGTAACTGACCCGGAGTTAGTACAACTGCAGCGCAGGGGCTTAACAGGTGGAACGAAACTCTTTTGCCCGACGTGTTTGAGCGCAACACTTGCTGTCGTTGTATAGAAGAGTTACAGTACCAGGCTGAATATCTGATTTCTTCTTTTGGCTTCTGCAGTGCTCCATATGCCAATTTCTTTAAAACTCAGATTCTGAGCATTTCAGGAAATTCCTTCCTTGGGATGCTTTATCGAACACTTAACTTGCCTCTGCCATCTCAGTAGGTTACTCAAAAACCAGCCCCTCGTTAGGGTATTGCATTGATATTTCATATTGCAGATTTTCAGACTACAGATTGATTTCTGGCATAGGCTTTCTGTAGAAAACAAATTTTGTCTGTGTGAAAGGCAGATTTCTGTTTCTGCGGGATGCTGCTTGCCTCCTGAGAGGTGCTGAGTGCTGTCACCTCCCGTCATGTTCAGCAGGGCTTGATTAGCTCAGAGCTGGCTGGAGGTGGTAGCACCCTGCGTGATCTGCCCCTCCGTCCAAGCTGGTACCATTTTCCCTTTAGCCAAACCACTACCGATCATAACGAATATTGTGCTTTCCGAGAAGAGCAGAACACAGACAGAGCCAAGAGAATTAGTGTGCAATCAGACGGTGCTGTTTAATACAGACTTTGTAGAGCAGAGGCTCACTACATATTGGAATGAAAATGTGTATTTGGTAAGCTGAACAGAGAAAGTATGCCTACATATCTGTGGTAATATGAAAAAAGGGAATAAAATTAATAACAACTTGCATACGTGGACTAAAGAAATTGTCTGCAGGTTCAGATACTTCTACTTAGTTTAACCATTCAGGTAATCTTTAACTTTTCAGAAAAAACACTGATGAAAAGTGTATTTAAATAGCTAAAACTGACTGAAAAGCTCTGCAAAGCATCCTGGTGTGCTGATTTCTGAGATCTCTGTGGGCATTCAGCAATTTTATAAACTTATCCTCTTAGGTAAATGCCCAGGTAACAGGAGACGATATCACGCAAGTGTTTTTCCTCGTTTTCTCTATGCTGGGCTGGTAAAAACTCATTTGGGGATGGAAGACATGAGATGAAGCATGTTGTGCCAGAGACTGTGTGTAAGTCTCAGTCACTGATGAGGTTTCAATGCTAAAAGATGCTCTCCAGTAGCAGGGAAGTGTCAGAAAGCAGCGTTTGCGGGCGCTGTGTTTAGACTGACCGTGGTTTGGGTTGGCGCTGGGCCAGGGGGCTCGCTTCCAGGCTTTCCCGGTGTGAGGAAACCACACATGTTGGGAATACAAGGGTCTGAAGTGTGTCCTTTGTACTCTTCTGGAGTAAGAGTCATCTGGAAAAAAAAAAAAAAAATCTTATACACAGTCATTAAAATGAGAAGTAATTGATTAGAATATTAAGTTTCTGCCTCTAAGTGATGTGTTTATTAACGACTCAGAGAGAGGAGGGTTGAAAGCAGGTTGCAGGGGGGTAAGAGAGGTGTAAGAGCTTTGGAACTAGAATACAAGACTGCATTGTTTAGGGGTTTCTTTGTTTAAAACAAAACTGAACGTGAACTGTAGAATGCTCTATGCTGGATAGGTTCAGATTACTTGAGAAAAAGCTCTCAATTTCAGATATTTGTTATATTAGGAACTACTGATACCTCTAAAAGCCAAGTCATGATCCCCAACAATTTACTCTCAGAAAATTCTCATCTGTGGCTATAATTACTTGGCAAGATTATATTATAAAGCCTGATGCTCTATATTAAGACATTTCTGGAATAGTATTCAAAGAAACATCCAGAGCATTGTCTCCTGCTGCCTTCTGTAATGTATACATATACATATCATTTAATAACTTCCTTTTTACAACCTAATTATTTACCTAAATTAGTTAATTTAACTTACATATATTAAGTTATGCCTTTATTTCCTGGCATAGTTTTCCTGAGGAAATAAATCAATAGTTCTTCTGGAGTTCCAATTTCTTAAATCATTGTAGTTTTTATTCAATTTATTGTGTAATTGGTTGAAAACTTCCTTGGCTGGCAGGCTGAAAAAATCCATTCAATTTCCAGTGCTTGCAAACCTCATTATAAAACAACAGGACGTACCATAACATAATAGAAAACTCCTCCAGAATGAAAGACAAATGCAGAAATCTAAAATGGTTGCACTCTACAAATAGCTAAAGCTTAGCAGAGGATAATCATCTTTTTGTAGCAGGGATATAATTTCTGCGAAGTTGTTCTGAATAGAAGCCTCTCGCTCCTATTGCAGGAATAACGTTATCAAGTGCCACAGTCTTTTCTTGAAAGATCCGTAAATGCCTGACAGGTGTTGCAAGCTATTTGTGAACTGGAAGATTTGCAGTTCCTTCCTATGAATAAAATAAGGATGTTCAGCTAAAGAAAGCAGAAAAGAGCAGCAGCCTCCATTTATCAGGGCATTGCAGATGTGGACAATAAATCTGAAGACAACTCTGCCGTGACCAGTAGAAGTGCAGTGTGCAAACAAATGTGTTTAATATCATGAGAGGCTGGAAAGCTGGAGAAGAAATTCTATAGGAATCCTGAGGTCTGAGATCCTGCTGGAAGGATTACTTTGGTACATAGAATTTTCTTGTGAGTTTGCCTAAAGCCTTTCTTATTTTACTCTTTAAACTAAATAAAGACTAAATACAAAATGTTGCCAGCTGGGTAAACACTTACGAAAGAGCTGCAAAGAAGTGGTGCACCTTTCTGTAAGTCCTGTGCTCGCTAACAGTGCAAGCGGCGTTACGTGTCAGCGCTATTATCACTGTGTAATCCGCAGCGCGACCCGCCCATCTCTGCAGGAATAGGAATGCTATCAAGGGCTGACAAGCTTTTGAAAAGCTGCCAACCTGCAGGAGCTGTCAGTGCTAGAAGACACAGCCACATGTGGGCCAAACAGATAAACATGTCAGATCCCCAATAGCAGCTTTGGAACAAGTTGTTTTCAGCTGCCCCAGTGGGTACTGGCATGGGGTCACAAGTTATTGTTGCTTAGAGCATCCTTAGTTTGTACTTTTGCTACTAAATTTTTGGCTTTACCAGTTGCAGCTGCCCTGTGACTTATCCTTTAATGCCCTCTTGTATTGATTTTTATCGGTATTTCACAGCAAAAAACACATATGCATCTATATATATGTTTATATGCACACATATATAGAGAGAGATATATATAGACATACACACATATATCAGCTGGGTGAATGCTTATGAAATAGCCACAAATAAATTCTGCACCTTTCTATAACCCCAGTGCTTAGCAGCAGTCCAAGGGGGGTTATATGTCAGCACTACTATTATTCTGCATTATCTGCATTGTAACCCACCCATCTCTGCAGGAAGGGGAACATATATTTGACTACATATGCATATTTATGTATAACAGCACCCTGGAGATAAGGAGCTGGATTTTACCTTCATTGCTCTGGGAAACCTCCTGTCAGTCTTTGTAAACCTGGTCTCAATTAGGAATGAACCCAGTAGGAATTTAGCCAGTACTGACAAGAAGCTTTGGTTCCTGCCATCAAGCCAGAGCCTCTGGAATACAGAGTCCGAGATATTCATTGCAGCCCTGGAACACAGTAATACTAAGACTGGTCCTTTCTGAACAAATATGTGCTGCTTATTCTGTAACTCAAAGGAACTTAGCTTTCTGCCTGCCAGCAAAAGCTGTAGACTGTCTGTGGGTGAAGCCTTCTTGACCTGTCAGAGGACAAAGGCTTTCTAGCAAACATCAGCGAAGGCCAAAGAGTCATGGGGAAACTACTGGAGATATTTAAAGTTCTGAAAGTGAGGGCAGGAAGACTGGGTGAGTCTGGAATAAACTCAGTGGAACTGACGGAGGATGGTCATGAGTCCATCTGGGACCACGCTGGTTTGTTCTCAGTCTCTGTGAGTAGAAAAAGTTCTAAGAAAGTCATTGAGGTGAGGCTGAGATTCGACAGAGGGGCATGGTTTGACCCTCCATACATGGGGAATCCGTTCCCAGGAGTAAATGTTACTGATGGCCCTGCTTTTGAAACAAAGGGAACTTTTCTGGGTGTTGCAGTTCATAGGACGCTCATTCCCACCTGCTTTAGAGTATTTCCCTTTCTTCCAAAATTAATAGAAATAGAAACCATCTTATCTATCATTTACAATAAAACAAGGCTGGTTTTGCTGGGTGTCCATATATTTTAGTGTCCTGTCCTCACAGGTGGTCAGCAGTGGGCACTGAAAGAAGAGCATGAAAAGAAGCTGTAACGGTGCTTCAGGTTAGGGATGTCCAGAGGCAGAGGTGACAACTCGGTGCTTGCCAGCCCTTGGTGAGCTATTACCATTGAGCTACTTAACTCGTGTTTTGAACTGCTGAAAACCTTTCAGAGTCCATAAAATCATTCGACAGACAAATTTAGGCACCTGTGTAGAAAAGGTGGCAGCTTTTCACCAGCGTTTACAGACACAAAACAACAGACAGGGGCAAGACATGAAGAAAGTTGTATGTAACCAGAATGACAGCAGCTCGAGGTGGAAAAGGGTGTCTCTGTTATTTCCTTTTGCATTGTTGCTATAAATTATGCTTCCATAAACACCTGCTGTCATTTTTATATTTTACCCGTGTATTTAAGTATAAAGAATTGCCAGTATCCTGCTCTCTGAAAATATTTGCTCGTATTGGGCTTTGACTTTTTCAAAGGTAGGATTTGTCTTCAGTCTGAAGCAATAAACATGTCAGGAGCAATGCCAAAACATGTCAGGAGCAATGCATTTACCCTAAAAATCCTGGTGTATGGTTTCCTTTTAGGAGGAATAAAAGGTAGTCAGAAGTCTACTGTAGTTACACTGTGGAAAATGAAGTGTAAAAGCACTAAGGACTTTCAATATTTAATCCAGTGTAAATGAAACGAGCATCTGGTCCGTTTTCCATAAGCTTTCACATGTGCTCATAACGTACACATGAAAATGCACTTTTCAGAAAACCTGTAAGTACTGAAAGCGTTGGCTACTTCTTCAGTCATGTTGGAGCGTGGGTCACAGTTGAAGAGAACTGTGGCATGTGGAGATCTTGCTTGGTCTCAGACAGATGCAACATTAAAAGCCCATTTGGTTCTAATAAAAGGTTTCACTCTAACAGCCACCTGCCAAATTTAAGCTACCAAAAGTCTGTGAACGTGGCATCCAAATACACAACTGTTACTTCCCTCTGACTTCCAGGGTATTTTACTCCATTTGACAGCAGCATGAAAATAAAGAACGCCATACACTGATGCTGGCACTTCCCGCAGTGTTGTAAATCACTCTGAAACAATCCTCATATCCTCTCTTCCCCGCCTCCTCATGCCATATCAACTTATATGTTTCAGAGATCCAATTTTATGCTACTATGAAATAATTGGAGCTGGAAATTCTGAGCAGATAACTCCCTGGATGTATATTTCAGGAATGGAATTAATGCATCAGGTGTAGGAATACCTGCTGGAAGGAGGAAGGTCTGTGGCAGATATCAAAGAGATTTAAGAACAGGTTTCTGGCTTTTAGGGATCTCCAGGTGTTTCTGAGAGTTAGCTAAACCTTGATAAAGCCAGTAAAAAGAAAAGCAGGTGAAGAAAATCTCATTCTAAAGACAGCCTAAAGTTAGGTTTCAAACACAGGGAGAAATTCAGATAAGGAACTCAGACGTATTGGCTTCCTTTGTTCGCTGATGACTTCCAAATATTGACCTCCAGTCACAAGAACTGCTTAGTGTAGCCTTCCTCTTAGGATTTGTATATGAGAACAATCTGTCCAGTTCCCCAAGCTGTGGACTTCTCACACCGCACACATGAATGCAACAGATGTGAGGTATTTAAAGAGCAACTGGTATACATGCACGCTATGCTGAAATCGGCTCGTTTTCCCGTTAATTAATGTCTGTTTTCAGCAATTGCTGTCTGTTTGCAGCAAAATACTACTAAAAAAGCGTTAAATTCGTTCCAGGGTTTGTTGGAAAATTCAATAGATTTCCAGTGCTTGAGTAGTTTTCAGCGACGTGACCCGGGATCAGTATACAGAAGTGACAAATGTCCTAGTTCTCAGGAAGCAATCCATGAGCACCCGCTCGGGTGGCACTGGGCTGTGACATTTGTGATATTGTCTTATGCAACAGTGTGACAGCCTTATTGGATCACAGCCAGATCTTTTCTCAGGGCTCCTTGATCTGTTTTTCTTTGCTTTTCATTTTTCAGCTATGAATTAACAAATTCTTCAGGGGGGCGGGGGGGGGGGGGGAAGCCCCGCGAGGCGCTCGCCCCCCCCCCCCCCCCCCCCCCCCCCCCCCCCCCCCCCCCCCCCCCCCCCCCCCAAAGCACGTCACATTATTGTTATTTTACTGGTGGGAAAACTGAGATCTGAGTGTCGCGTATAGAAGGGCAATAGCAGAACTGGGATTAGCCTGTCTCCTGGTTTACTTTAGTGGTTTTGGATCATGTTGCGCTCTTTACTGTACCCATTTTATGGTTACATTGGGCTAAGTCATGAA